>OX463224.1:92906088-93361088 GCA_949820135.1 Sylvilagus floridanus
AAAAACAAATGAGTTTTTAAAGAACAGAAAATAATCTCTATGAGAAATTACTTCTAAATTATCCATGTGAAAACTAAACTTAGTTCTTGTTAGCATTTCTATTGAAACATGCATTTTGAGTAAGCCAAACAAACCAACCAACCCTAAAAGTAGGCATAGTCATTTATCTATATACTCACAAATATTTGGCTCTTTTCTGTATTTTTCATCAGTTTTTTTTCTTGCTTTATTGGCTTCATTTCCTTTAACTTCCCATTATTCCTGGAGAGGCTTTCTATCTGAGACTGAACTGAACCACTGCTTCCTTCTTATCTGGGAAGTCACTGAGCACAGTTACTCTCTGCTCTGATGGCCTCATCTCTAGTCTGTGTCCTTCAGCGAGAGCCAGGTCTTTGCTGCCCATCACTGCCCTAAGGGCTCTCGCTTTGCCCAGGCCGTTCACCGAGCTCCCTTTCAACATGGTGAGGAGGGGAGTCTGTGCAGGGGGAGAGTGGCTCTGTGAAACCAGTGCGGTAAAGACGCTGCTACTTTTAAGTGAAAGTTGGGGTGGAAGGTTTCCTGCTTTCAGAAATGAAAGGGAAAATAGAAATTTCCATTTTATATCCGAGGACTGAAACAAAGGTTTTTACCAAGACTTTAGCAATCAATTAATCTACAGATTTAATAGATTAAAATATTAATGACAGCATTGTCTGGTTATATATATATATATATGTATATATATTGTATACTACCACTTATGATCACCTGCATGTTAAGTGTGGAGCAAGTGAAACACACACCACCTGGGAGGAGCATAGCTATATCTGTCCATGAAGACTGAGGGAAGAGCATCGTTGTAACCGATATTTCTCGTTCCTCATGAAAAGTTTTTACACAATCCACATGGAGAAAATCACATCTCCCCTGTGGAATCCGAAACAAGCCACCTAAGTGCCTTTGTGTGGAAGCTCACACAACATGGCAAATCCTAGCACTGCCATCAGTGCACCTTGAACTAGTAAAAGAAGTCGGGAATGGTCTGGCCAAGACGAAACAAAAAACGAATGTTTGTAGTATACCCTTTTCTGTCCCAATCAGCCCAGGTAGACTTTGTCAGATACCTATGGTAAAGAAGAACTTGTTCATGCATGCAGAACAGAATAAAATCAGATTAAAAGCGCCAGGAAATCAGCCTGCTTGGGAAAAAAAAAAAAAAAAACACATAAAAATGGGCCTATCCCTTCAAGCTCCACAAACATGTTCATTGTCGTGTTTCAGTCATGTAAATATGTTTCAGCATAAAGTAACCAAGATTTCCTGTGACAGAGCCCTCCTCACTAGGGATGTGGGGGCAGGGAGGGGGCGAAAGGGGACTAAATAACCCCCGGCCGTGAAACCTGCCTTTGGGCAGCACAGACTTGAGTTCTGAATGCCCAGAAATACTTCGCAGACATGCTAGGCTGCCTAGCAATGGGGATTTTCTAATTCTGGCGAGCTCGACAAAGTAAATACAACTATTGAACATAAGGCAGTGCCTAATAAAAAACAACAATCCCCCCCTTGTAAACACCTACATTTGGCCCCATTATAAATTCTTTCTTCATACCCAGGAACTAGCAGACCCTTAACCGTGGGGGTCTTGAAGTACGAGAGAGCAGTGGGGAGATCCGATGAGGTCGGGATGCGTCACCTCGCTCTTTGCATGGGGCACTTCCTACCCCCTCTGGGGGCTTTAGGGAGTACTGTTCCGCATGCACTGTAGTGCATTAGGCACAGAAACACACTGGCCATTATGCCCCCGGGACCCGCTCGTGCACAGCAAGGGGCAGTGTGTGCATGGTCATATATGTGCGACACAGCCTGCAAAACCATGATTGCCACATTTCCAAGAAGAGAGTCCATCGAAAGCTGCCAGTTCTGGGGGTGACTGACAGGAACACCATAACCTAAGCAGTCTGGCAAGCTCCCTGACTGCAGCCTAGTCACATCTGAGAAGTCGTCTGTCCCAAACTATGTAGTGATCAGTCAGACCTCAGCCGAGCCCTCAGCTGGGTAGTGGATCTGTTGTAGTTCCAAAAACCGCTAGGACTTAGGAACTGCTTTTGAGTGTACATGCCCAGTTATCTACTAACAGTTTATTGAATAGGAAGTTTCGTATTTCAGTAAGAAGCAAACATTGGTTTGAATTCTAGTAGACAAAAACAAAGAGATTGCAAACTCCTGCCGCCTCCAGTGCAGTTTCCACAGCATATGCTTTAAAACAAAAAAAGGAAGGAGAGAAAAAGGAACTCTCCTATCATTAGAAGCTTGAATTTACTTCTGAAGGAAGTTTTTTTTTTTCCCAAATTCAACATTCTGCTCTAAAAACACTGTATAACCTACAATAGTTTAGTGATCTCAGGCCACCTGAGGGGTAGCGTCCAAAATGTTGTTCCTTAAACGTTCCATCGCTTATGGAGAGTATGGAGAGGATCTCCTTGTGAAGCAGGCTTGAAGATCCTAGCAAAACTGCAGTGTGCCCTAGGAAGAGCCCAGTTGTCTTCCGTTTGCTTCAACAGCAGCAGCAGGCTCGGGTCTCAAGCATCCCCACGCTGATCCTGCTGAAGCTTCATTCGGATTCTACGCACTCTGTAGCTTCTATGCTCCTGCCTGTATTGTGTGTTCCAGGAGCATACAAGCCTTGGGTTCTGCAGCAGTTGGAGAACAGCAACAAAGGTTCCCCAAGTGAGAAGCGCTGCTGCACAATTAAGAAAAGAGGAGTGGAAAGGAGGCCCTTTGGGCGCTATGAGGAGGCCCATCAGGCAGCAGTGCCCTGTGCATCACAGAAGTGGTGGTGGCCATGTGTGACTTCTCCATCCCACCCCTTTGTCCCAGAGCAGAGGCCTCTGGGGTTACCAGGGCAGTGGGAAGGCATCTTTCACTGTGTTTTTGCCATCCAAGTTTAGGTAGCAACATAAGTTGCATTATTCCAAATGTCACCTAAGTCATTTTTTCCCTGACCCTGCATATGTGGGAATATTAATAGAAATAAAATGAACAGAAGAACAAAGGTAAAAGCAAAAGAAAAGGAAAAGATACTACCTTTAGTTTGTAGAGAAAGTAAAAACCACTTTCAAGCAAAGTTCTCCAGGAATAATCTAGTTTGTTCTCTGTCAGTGTTTGAAATTAGGGAGAAAAGTAACCTGAGTACACCCACATCTGAAATGGCTGAAAATTCAGGAACTCTGTGACTGAAACAGTACCGTTCTTTTATTATATAGCTCAAAAGATTTCTTTTCTTTAAAAAAAAAAAAAAGTTTGTTTATGATTAGTTATTTGAGAGAGTGACATGAAGGAAAGAGAATGAGAATGAGGAAAGCGTCCCATCTGCCGTTTCACTCTCCAGATGCAAACAGCAGCCGGGGCTGGGCCAGGTGGAAGCCCAGAGTCTGGAAAGCTATCTGGGTCTCTCACGTGGGTGGCAGGGACCTAAGTATGTGAGCCATCATCTGCTGCCTTCCAGGCACATTAGCAGGGAGCTGGATCAGAAGCAGAGGTGGGACTCGAACCTAGGTACTTCCACATGGGATGCGGGCATTCCAAGCAGTGACTTAAACCACTGTGCCACCATGCCTACACCGAAAAGCTATTTTAAGAGATATTTTAAATCATTTAATTTAGCAAACCATCCCCCTACAAACAGTACTGCTAAAGTTTCTCCTTCGTGGACATTCTGTGCAGGGCTCACCCCTCCACCTGCACTCTTCCCGTTGAGCAAGCAGGAGATTCAGAACCACAATGCCCCTCCAGGAAAAGGGATTTCAGGGACCTGGAGGCTGCTGATAGCGTGGGTTACGGGGCTGGAATATTTATTCTGAATCAGAAGGAAGCAGATTCTAGAACAGCCAGTGGATGTCACCTTCTGTAAAATTCCATCTTAAATAGAATATTTGTGTTTGCAACAGCTATCCTTTCCTATAATTGAGAAAGTCCATGCATGACTTTGTAGGGTATAGGTAAGAAGAGCCTTTTATTCATAGAGATAAGTTCATATCGGTTCCTTACCCTTAAAAATTAAATTCAAGTCACTTGACGCTACACAAACCTTACAAGACCTGATACCTGCCTACCAGGCCAGACTTCTCATAGCCACTCCGCTGCTCACTAACTGCTCCAGAAAAGCTGGCTTTTTTTTCTTCCCTTCAAATATGGCAACTTTATTCTCAGCTCAGTCTTTTCCATTTTATTCCCTTTACTTGGAACTTCTTTCTCCAGATCTCATAGATGCCTTCTCAGCCTTTAGTCAAATGCACTCTCCAGAAAGACCTTCCCCAGCTAAAGTTGCAGTCCCCGCCAGTAGCATCTCACCATATTTTATTTCTTTGTTTTTTTAAAGAGTTTTTATTTGAAAGGCAGAGAGAAAGAGAGAGAGGTCTTTGATCTGCTGGTTTACTCCCCAAATGGCCGCAACAGCTGGAGCTGCACCGATCCGAAGCCAAGAGCCAGAAAGTTGTTCCGGGTCTTGTACGTGGGTGCAGGGGCTCAAGGACCTGGTCCATCTTCTACTGCTTTCTCAGGCCGTAGCAGAGAGCTGGGTTAGAAGTGGAGCAGTTGGGACTTCAACGGGCTCCCATATGGGATGCTGATACTTCAGGTGGCAGCTTTACCCACTATCCCACATGTTTTATTTCCTCTCCAAATTGTTTTCCTTGTTCATCTGCTCTCTTGTATGCTTTCAACCCCTCCTTGAGTCCTGTGAGATTCTACCTGGTATCCCTTCTGAGGTTGTGAGTTCCATGAAAGCAGGGATCTTGCCTGATTCGCTAACAGTTTTGTCTCTAGTGCTTGGACAAAGTGTTGAGTAGAAGCATTGGCTGAAGCCAGATTCCCTGAGTTCAAATTCCACTTGAATGCCCTGAGGTTGCCACACCACTTCAGTACTTTGCTCATTGTTTCAGACTTGGTCACACAACTAGCTGCAAGGAGGTTTGGAAAGGAAGTCTTTAATCTGGATAACCTTGTATTCAAGGGTTCCTGCTACCAAAGGAAAAGGAAAAAGGAGATATTGGGGGATAATTATCTGTGGTTCACAACTCTTCAGAACCCAAATATTCTTGCCCAACCTTCTTCTGTCACAGAGACCTACCCCCTCTTCAGGGGTAGTTGGGGAATCTTACTGGCTGGAAATGGCAGAGTTTCTCTGCCATGGCAGTAGAGGACTTTAGCGCCTGGAAGAGGCTAAAGACTTTACAACTCTCTGGAAGACATTCAAACTCCCTTCTCCATTATCCTCTGCATCCCTTCAGGAAGTAACTCCTTGCCCATTCTCATCCATGGCTGTGTGAGGTCACCATTGGAGAATATGCCCTTTGGAGGCTACACAGGTGTCCCAGTCCACTTACTGATAAATCAGGTTTGAGGACCTGTGGTTATTTTGGAGGTTGAATAGCTACAGGCTCTCGACCATGCTGTGGTTTACAGTTCCCTCAAAACATTACAAGGTTCTCAGTCTATTTGCTTCTCTTTGGTTCCACATGCAAGTGATTCAGCCAAAGAGCTTGTCTAGACATAGCTCTGGGATTCAGTTGCAGGACACAGATGCCATCTAGTTATTTTATGCAGAAGGAAGTTTAGGACAGTTATCTGGGGGTGAGTGAAACTCGTGTTTGCAACAGCTGCCGACAGAAACTTGGGAGAGCTAGCGGACACTGCCACCAAACTGGCCTCCAGGGAAGCTGCTCCCTGTACCCCAGTCAGGAAGGTGAGGAATTGGGAGACCACCACACTAGCGCCATTAACTGAAGACACACACCTCTGTGGCTGCGTCTTGGGGATTAGTAAACTTATTGCCACCACTTCAACTGCTTCTTGACCCCTGCAGAACAAGTAACTGGACCCTGAAACATTGGCCTGGCCTTGAATTTTTACAACTGCCTCTTGACTCACATGAATCAGTTGACGGAGCACTGGAATACTGATGCCAAAACACTGTCTCCACACAATGCTTGTCAAGTGCAATAGTTAGAGAAGCAGGAAGCCAGCTCCTGCTCCTCCATCTTCTAAATGGAACAAATGCATCGAAACCTAATTCATGCCTTTCCAGCCCCTGACATGTAAGAAAGCTTGGAATGGACACAAAATGCCTATTCTCTCGTCACCCACAACTGTTATCTTGGGTTCTGCCCTCTTTTCCTCCCTTACCCTTCTCTCACCTTGTTAGGAGCTATCTGGAAGCCATCTGAAATAATAAACTTGATTGGGAATGCAACACCATGAATCTGACTTTTCACTCTGAGCTGGCTCCCATTTTTAGGCCAACCTCTTAACAAAGGTATTTACCAAAGGCTTAGGAGCACAGATGTCACCTACAAAAGTTACCTGCCTTGGTGTGCAGGTGCAGAAACAGTTAGGTATTTTCAGCTCTGTGAGGCCCAAAATTACCAAGCCTTTAGCCAGAACACCTCCTTTACAGAGCTGCAGTCCCTCTGCCTTTTGCAAATTCTGAAGCATTAGCTTGAGTTCTTTTCTTTTATAAGCAACTTTGTTCAAAGTGATAAGAAGCAACTAACACACCAATTTTCTGAATATCCCACATGGAGACACAGATTAGAAGGTACAAGCTTCGCCTTCCAAGTTACCACAAGCATTAAGGCTCACCAGCCTTCCTAACTACAACATTTGACCCTACTGTCTGTCTTCCAGCCACGAAGCCATTAAGTGCTCCACGTGCCAGGTACCAATATGGTATAAACAAGACAGAGGTTAGGCTGTTAATACATAAATCCAAGAATACAGTGGCTTAAGTGACATGGAAATTCATATATCTTGGGGCAGGCATTTGGCACAGCAGTTAAGATGCTGCCTGGGACGCCTGCTTCCCATATTGGAGTGCCTGGCTTCACTTCCAAATCCAGCTTCCTGCTGGGACACACCCTGGGAGGCAGCAGGTGGGCCTCAAGCCTTGGATCCCTACTATCCATATGGGAGGCCCAGACTGAGTTCCAAGCTTCTCACTTTAACCTGGCCCAGCCCTGGCTGTTGTGAGCTTTTAAGGAGTGAACCAGTATGTGAAAGATTTACTCTCTCTCTGCCTTTCAATTAAATTTAAAAACAGAGACAGAACATATACTCATGTAATTTATCTCATTATTAGGAGAAAATGAATTTTCAAAAAAAGTTCATGTATCTCTCGCGTAGGAACCCAAGGCTCTTCGAGTGCGCAGATAGTATGAGGAGAGCCCAGGCTCTTTCTATCATAGCCTTCATTTTATGGTCCAGGATAGCTGCTTCCACCCCTACCCTCAAATCCACCTTTCAACAATTGGGAGGAGGAAAATTAGGTTTGTCCCTAGCATTTGTGGAAGCTAGAGCAAGAGTGCAAATTAAGGATCATATTATTATTATGTGCCTAATATAATAATAACAAACCATTAAATATCCTTTAACTTCCTTCTTTCAGAAACATACCTCCCTGAAAAGCTACATTTATGTTTAGGACCAACATTCTACCCCAAACAAGGAGGCATAGGGAGACTGGCCTATAGCCTACCTCCTTCTCTTCCCAGCACCCACTTTGCATCCACAGGGAGCCACTCAGACATGACTATGGATGCCCCGCTTCTGCATCCAAACTCTGCCACACTCTGCGCAAACAGCTGTCCCTTGGCTACTCCGTAAGCCCAGGCTCTACATATTCACCCTGGGGGAACAAGCCTGGGGGAGAGAACTGTAGCAAGCCTTGTAGCCTTGTGGACAGGAAGTCCTGAGGTCCAGAGTACCAGCACATGGTCCATACAGAAGGCTAGAAGCTGTAGATGCACATCCCTGTAGGACTGTAATTCCCCAGCCCTGAAGAGGAGCCTCGCTAAAGGAAGGGTGGATCGGGGCTCAAGGCAGGGCCCCTCTTGCTGAGGTCGAAAAGCCACACTGAGGGAAAAGGAAAGGAGGTGGTATTGCCCCGCTTCAAGGCCCTCACCCTGAAGTGAACCATATTACTTCAGCTCAAGATGACAAGACCAGAACTTAGTCATTCCGCCTCATCTATTGGAAAGGGAGTCTGGGAAGTGTGGCCTTTATTCTAGGAGGCCAAGTGCCCCTCTTAGAGTCAGAAATTCTTTTATTCACTGGAAAGAATAGATACTGGGAGTAACCAACCTCCGCCACCGACACATGCCTTGTTACAGATCTCACTCCCGCTTAGACAAGTGAGTTCTTCACAGTCTGCTTCCAGAGAGGTGCAGTCGGAGGCAAGACAATGCTGTTGACTGTAACTAGTCCTACACCTGAGGGTTTCTCAATGAGTAGCCAATATGCATGTTCCAGCTCAGGAAGTTTGTCTAATTTTCAGATCAATCAGAAAGAACCAAATGATTTTTATTTTCAATTTGAAGAATAGAGAATGATGATGACACTCAATAAAACAATTTTAATCTTAAGCCCTGAGAGTGATTGCTTCTTAAACAAATAAAAACTGAAACCTAAAACCTAACCAGGTATGACAGAATTATTATATCCAGAAATGTTCAGCCAACACCAAACGTACACTCGCAATTTAAAAAGAACAAAATTTGATTCTGGCTTTGTTTCCACTGGCCTATTCATGTATGAGATTAGTGTATCTTGCTCATTGTAAAATTTTAACCACATGTAAAATCATTACAATAAATAATAATGCAATAATTATGGAGAAATATAATGGTAACTGTAAAATCTAAGTGTATAATAGCATGTAACATGGATTTGTTTCACAAGTTGAGACAATGCTCTGAAATCGTGTGCAGAAATAACAATACCTTGATCATGAATATATCAATATATCCCTCTGTCCGCTCTGGAAGGAAGCCATTCTGTCTACAAAAGAAAGGGAGGGCTGGCGCCACGGCTCAACAGGTTAATCCTCCGCCTAGCGGCACACCAGGTTCTAGTCCAGGTCGGGGCGCCGGATTCTGTCCCGGTTGCCCCTCTTCCAGGCCAGCTCTCCTCTGCTGTGGCCCAGGAGTGCAGTGAAGGATGGCCCAAGTCCTTGGGCCCTGCACCCCATGGGAGACCAGGATAAGCACCTGGCTCCTGCCTTCAGATCAGTGTGGTGCGCCGGCCGCAGCGCGCCCGCCGCGGCGGCCATTGGAGGGTGAACCAACGGCAAAGGAAGACCTTTCTCTCTGTCTCTCTCTCTCTCACTGTCCGCTCTGCCTGTCAAAAAAAAAAGGGGGGGGGGGACAGCTCTCTGTTTATGCGTAAGAGCAAGACAGACTCCTGCCTTCTCAGCTGGTGGAGGCATCATCAGGTGTGCATTTTCCTTTGTCAGAAACCGAGATTAGAACCCCAGGCAGTGGGCAGTAGCTCACATACCTACCGAGTGACTGCTTCTGGATGGCTATCATCTTGCTGTGCCCCTCTGCAAACCAAGACATATAATTAGTTGTCTTCCAATATCCATTGACTCCTTCTTCCATGGTAATAGTCGTGTTCAACATTTTTACATATTCTTCAATATTTCCCAGCCCCTCTTGCAGCCTAGTTCTGGCTGTTTCTAAGTTCTGGACATGAGCGGAAGTGATGTGCCCAACTGCATGGCACCTTCTTCATCAGCCATGAAGCCAGGAGGGGCACGCATTGTTATGAATAGCAGGCCTGTCCCTCCAGCTCAGAACTGCCTCCTCTAGACCATAAAGTGGGAGAGAAATAAATGTCTATCTTTCTTAAGCCATTGTGAAGAAGGCAGGCTCTCTATATTATAGCTGTGTAACCTCTACTCTTATTCACTCTTTGCTGTTCAGAGTGGAGCACAACACAGTACACCTGCAGAAATCAGCAAATAACCTTGCAGGTGACAGCATCTCACAGTTTCAAGAGTCTGGTGTGAACAGGATGCTATGTCTCTGTTCATTTGTTTCTTCAAATGATGTAAAGGGGAAAAAATGCTTTTAAAACTTAAGTAGAAAGACTTTATCTTCCGATATTTTCCTTATTAACTGTGTCGTCAGCAGTGAAAACATGTGGGGAAGCTAGATTTTAAAAATAAGATGGGCATTTGGCACAGCAGTTAATGTCACCACTTAGGACATTCGCATCCCATGTTACAGTGCCTGGTTCAAGCCCCGCTCCTCTACTTCTGATCCAGCTTCCTGCTAATGCACACTCTGAGGCAGCCGAAGATGGCTCAGCTACTTGGGTCTCTGCCATCCAGGTAGAACCAATGGAATTCTGTGCTCCTGGCTTCAAACTGGCCCAGTCCCTGGCTTCTGTGGTCATTTGGGTGGTGTGCTAGCAAATGGAGGATCTTTCTCTGTCTCTCTTTCAAATAAGATGAAAATAATAATGCAAAATTTCAAAAAATGAAAATAAGATGGACTCCAAATTGCCTTATTAATACGGTCGTGCCTGTTTACACTGGTCCAGAAACCTCACACCCAACATGCCCCCTTTTTGCCACCGCCTTACTAGGTATGAGGGAAGTTGTTTACACTGCGAACTTCAGAGGTAGGGGCTGTGGTTGCAGTTGGCTTCGTGTGTTTTCACAGAGCCCACTGGAGGATAAGGTACACTAAATAGTCAGATGCTGGTTTACTGACAGAGACTCCGTGGCTAAGTCTGATACGCCCTTGCTATCATGTACAGCTCTGTGTAGTTCATTATTTGTGTAGATATGTTTCCTTGTCCACTTCACTTTTGGGTGTGGACGTTTAGCCTAGTGTTTTAGGATGCCGACTAAGATGCCTGCACCCCATATTGGAGTACCTGAGTTCAATACCCGGGTCCGTCCCTGACTCCAGCTTCCTACTAATGCAGACCCTCGGAGGCAGCAGTGACGCTCAAGTACCTGGATTCCTGCCAATCACTTGGATCTTTTTTCCTAGCTGCTAGCTTTAGCCCCAGCCCAGGCCCAGCTAATTGCAGGCACTTGGGGAATGAACCAGTGAGTAGGAGTCCCCTGTTTCTCTCTTTCTCTTTGTCTTCTCTCTCTCTCTTTTTTCTCCTTCCCTCCATCTCTAATAAATACATTTTTTCTTGATAGTAAAAAATAAACAGATTTATTTGTATCTTGTTATACTATATAACATCCTTTTCTTGGAACAAGAGGTATAAATAAATTCGTGTAATACTCTTTAGTTCACAAACATTTTATCTCATTGGATCCTGACAACAGTCTTGGGAAGGGAAAATTATTCCCTTGTGATCAGTGAAGACCCTGAAGCTTAGACAGTTGGGTTAACTCATCCAGAGCACACCAAGAGTGAACAGGGTGGGCGTTTGAGGTGGTAGTTTAGGTGCCTCTTTGGATACCCATATCCCCTTCTGGAGTGCCTGGCGTGGAGTCTTGGCTCAGCTTCCTGCTAATGCACATCAAGTACCTGAGTCCCCGTCACCCAGGTAGAAGACCTATATTGAGTTCTTGGCTCCTGGTGTCAGCCTGGCCCTCCCCCAATCCCTACCTTCAAATAGATTAAGTAAATAACTATTAAAGGAAAAAAGAGTGAGTGACAGGGGGAAGTATCAACCTGCTACTGTCTGGGTCCATGTTCAGTGCTCTCATCAACAAGCCCTGGCCACCTCTGTTAAGGGACCAATATAAAATCTCTATGCTCTAAGGTGTTGACAAGTTTTCATTTAAATTGACTATGTGTTAAAGAAATTTTTTTTTAAATCAGCTAGAGACATTCTGAAATATTCATGCCTATTTCTGTGATTCTAAGAAACAAAAATTGTGATGTCAGAAATGTTTAAAAGGATTAAAACAAAGATCTAACTGCTGAAGATTAAAATGTACTACATCAATTGTTTTCAGAAAACAAATAGTGCCTGGTGGTTTGATCATGACAAAATATGAAAAATACAAACTGATTAAACTTATTTTAATGGGCATTCACCTGCAATTTGTCTCAAGTCCAGGTGTAATCTAGATTCATTATCTTGCCCCTTCTGTCTGGGAACTGAGAGTGCTGAGCACAGGTCTGGCAGGCTGGAAGAAAAGGAATTAGGAAGGGAACTGTTATGCCAGGAAACCCAATTCTGTGTGTCCATAGGATCAGTGTAGTTGTTGACACAGAAGGAGCAAAATATAGACAGTGGCTAAGCCCAACAGAGACAAAGAGAGGCAGGCAGAGGTGGAGGAATCTCAAAGTCCAGTCTTTCTTGCTTCCACCTTGGAGTTTCAGAGCAAATCACTTTGGCTGCTGCCGCTTTGTTAGGAAGCTGGGCTTCCCAAGGACCTCCGGATGCCTTTAGACAGGAGCTCTCCCACGCTGCCGGAGTCTTGTGCTGGCTGTAAAAGACCCACTGGTGCAGTGGGATTGCTGCAAATCATCCAGGCCCATGCGGGAGCCTTGGGAGTTGTCACACCTTTTCCAGGACCCTTTGCCCACCTAGAAATCATCAATTTACACAAGGTATTAATGGAAAAAATAGGCAGGCAACCAGCCAGATAGGCTTCTCCTATATCAGCAATGCAGTCCCTTCCTCCCAGAACGGGGAAAAGAAAATCAGGTAGAAAAAAATTCAGCTTAAGACATAAGATACATCTTCCGTGTCTGCTTTTGGCTCTCACCTCAGAACCTCAGCAATACAACAGGAAAGATAAACACCTGGTTTACAAGGCGAAGATTCATAGAATTTCTAATCGTCTGATTTTTATTTAAATCGTTAGTCAGTGAAACCTCCACATCTGAAAATTTCAGTCTAAAGGAGGTCACCACGCTATGCAGTCTCTGGCAGCATTTTTTGAGACAGATCTAGGGTAGAGCAGCATCTGAACATTTACATGTCAAGTGCGTAAATGCTTTGGAAGCCTCAAAGGAAAATTCCCTGACACACCTGGCAGGCCTGGAACCTGATCTCTCCTTCTTCCTCCCTGCTTCACATTGCACTGACACGGTGCGCAAGGGAAGCTCTGAAAGAAAGAAAACAAAACCCGGCGCTGGAGAATTTAGACCGCATCGCAAGTGCACTCAAGTCATAACCAATGAAAGCAGGCAAACTCCACAGAGAGTCGCCTCTTTCCAAGAGCCATGCTTGGAAGGTTTCAGAGTTCCTGAGCATCCAACTGGTTATATTATGCAGCAGTAGGTTAAGAGCAGTTAATCATATCACCCAAAATGTTGACTCTTAGAAGTCTGCACAAGAATGATGTTTGACTTTTCCTCAAAGCCATTCAACCTGAAAGATTCCCAAGCATGTTGCACGTCACATTTAGCTACTTCTGCTATGAAGGGCTTTCAGCCAACTGGCTCGCATGCCTTGCCCAGAAAAACAGAGAAAGAAAAATGCTTAGCCAGTCAACAAGCAAAGAGGTAAGCCCCTGAAATAGAATGAAATAGAATGTTTTGTGCCAGTCCTGGATGAGCCATACTAGATAATCAGAGCAGCGCCCCTGTGAGTTTCAGGATATACTCGTTCTGCTGCTCGCAATCCAATTCCTTACTCAAGAGCAACTTCAGGCCCCGTCTCATGAAGCTCTTCCCTGCTCCCCATCTCCCACCATGATTTCTGCTTTCTCTCTGTCTTTCTGGTACACATTCAGGCTTCACTTACAAGATCATCCGTGCGCTTGTCTAACTCAAGTTACTGGCTTGTGAGGAAACAAGGAGCGGGAATGGTCCTCTGCTCTTAGATCCTTTTAGAGTGCTTTGCTTCAAGTAGGTTGTAAACATTTTTTGACCTCAGTTGATTTCCTAAACAGCCTAATCACCATCTGACATCAGCTGTGAGTTCCCAGCCAAAGGACACACATTTCTGTACCATGTTCTCAAGTTTCAGCTACCTTTCACATCATAAATACATTTTTCATTTGCTTATTAACAATGACTGTAAGATCTTAAAGAAGCACTGAGACTGAGACATATAGTTAAGGATCTCTTTCCTCTCTGACCTCCCCACTTGCTTCCTCACATGGACACCGATAGTTAACACCACAAATAACATTAGTAACCCCAGACTTCAGAACCATGGCTGCCTTTTGGATTCCTGAGCTTTTCATATTTTCATTTCTACCTGAAATCCTTTCTGGAGCAAACTAGAATTTGAAGAAATGAAAGGAGTTTTAAAACAAGGAAACAAATACATCTTTATTTGAGCTGTTTTTTCTTTATCATTCAAAAAATAGCTGCCTAATTACTTAGTAGATGACAGGCTGGGTGCAGAGGATCCGAAGGAATGGTTTTGCAGGAGTATTACAGCTTTTCTTGACCTTCTTGACCTCCCTGACACCTTGGTAGATCATGCATCTGTAGAAAAGTGTCTGTCCCCCTAGATATAGTTGTGTTTGTGTGTGAGTGTAGGCATGTGTGTATAAAAGTAAGTGCAGATAAACAAATCAAAGAAAAATATTTTCATAAATAATTTTCAATGTTTTAAATATTTTGATCATTTGCACACAGCTTGTGTTTACATGGCAATCAACAAGCCTTTTGTCAGGAAAGAAACTAACTAGAACATATGCTTGTGAAGCACAATATTTGGACCAAAAAAATGGTTCTTTTTCATCTTTTTTTTTTCATATTGAAGGGAAGTTTCCAAATGAAGGGTCTCAGGTTGTCACGGGCCAATTCGCCATGAGAAGGCTTTAGTCAGTTATCCAGGAAGAGCCCCATCTTACCTTACCTTTAGACCCTCCCATCCACGTTGTGCCTCATGCGACACAGGTGTCCCTCAGTATCCATGGGGGACCTGTTCCAGGACTCCCATAGACACCCGAAATCCAAGGATGCTCAAGTCTCTAATACTTGTGGATAACCTGTGCACATCCTCTTGTATACTGCAGGTCATCTCTAGATTACTTACAATACTCAATAAACTGTAAATGCTATGCAAATAGTTATACTGTATTTTTTTTTAGGAAATGGTGCCAAGAAAAAATATATACATATTCAGTACAGAAGCAATATTTTCTAATATTTTCTACTCAATAGTTGGCTAAATTTGTGGATGCAGAATTTATGGATATGGATGCAGAAACTGTATGTTTCTTTAAATTTGGACTTTTATGGCACAAATCACAGGCACTGGGGCATTGGTAGTAAAAGCAATTTGATAAGAGATACTTGAGAAAACAGAAAAAGTTCTTTTGTAATATGAATATTTCTGCCTAATTGCAGTAACTTCTATAATTATGGTCAGTTACTGTGTCTGCTTAAATCAACCATATGTCTAAAAAAGCCATTGGGGTGGGGACACGTTCAAAGCCACACTATACTCTCGAAAATATGACCCAATATTATGCAATAGAAACCAACTTACCAAGACCTGTAGCAGATGTTATAGCTGAATTACCAAAGCATATAACAAATACTGACCCTGAGTAGAATATTTAATTATGTCCATATTTATGTGAACATTGTAGTTCCTAGAGAAGGTGTAGCCCTGAAATTGAATTTATAGACAAAGGGGTAGCAAGTACTATGGGATAGCATACTTGCTGAAAAGCTGCATTTGATTCAAAATAGCATTTTGGAGCCCTAGCAAAAACAAAACAAAGCCCAAAACATCCTGTTGTTCTTTATATGATATTTTTCAGCAGTGCTTTTATTTGTGCTTTTACATGTTTTCATTTCTACCCAAATAAGACAAAAATCTTAATACATTTAGGCTTGGACTCTGAAAAGGTTGCACTAAGGTTCCCGGTCCAGTTTCTACAATGGCTGCAAAAACGTGTAAAGTCTAGTAGGAATGGGATGTGATTATCCTGAGCTGCAGTCTGAAGGATTGTTTTAGCAGGGATTTTATATGCACGACTAAATGATGATCAACAGAGCATAATATTGTCTGCTGCACTATTCTGGTGAAAGCAAAATTAAATTTTTTCTTCTTTTTTCCCTGCTCCTGAAATCTCCTGCCCTAGCGACTGCACTTGCCTCCAGACTTGTCAGAGACCGTGAGCCGCTCAAGCAAACAGGATCTGGCAGAATCCGCCAAGCTGCTGGGCCCGGGCTGTGGCACGATGGCTGCAGGCAAGAAGCACCTGGACTTCTAGGGATTCCTCCTTAGCCGCTGCACGCAGAATGCTATGACACTCTAATTATGATTGCTAATGGCTTATGTAAATATTTTTCTTAATGACATGACCCTCCAGTCCTTGGAAAACACAGTTAAGACTGTAAAAATGGGGCCGCCATTCTTCATTTTTTAAACCAATTTTTTATATAGAATAAATACTTTTATTTTGCATTTTGCTTTATGTGTTATTTAGAGAAAACAGATACTTCTATTTTAAAATTTAAATAAAATTCAAGCAGCCTTACTGGGGTTAGTAGTGTATTTGATTTACTTGGTATCATGAAAAAAGGGCAGGAGTTAGCAGGTGAAACTGTGAAAATCAAGACTGTGTGTGAAAACATAAATTCTCTTTATTTCTGAAAAAGTTACTTGCTGTCAAAAATGCTATTTTTTAATGAAAAATCTGTTAATATATAAAATAAATTTGCACTTAATGTCCCCTATTATTAAATTGAGAAAGACAAAAAAAATTTGGGGATTTAGACATCATTAAGCATCATTAAAAAGTAATTAGTCTGCTATAGTAGTTAATAAATATAAAGAACTTGAATGACCAAAAGCATAGGAAAAGAATTTGATGGTCTCCTGTTTAGCAGTCCCAAACAACTGAAGTCAACACTATGAAATTATGTCAGCGGACATCACTCAGGACTGAAATTCAAACTGACAGCTACATTAAAGCTGGGATGCCAGGGGAAAAGCCAGCTCCGAGGCTTGGTGAGACATTTTTACAGAATATGGATCTGAAAAAAATGAAGCTAACTCACATTCTCATTGCATCACAAGAGCCTTTTGTTAATTATAAATATTGGTTGGCTATGTAAATTTCTATCCATAAAAACATGTCTTTTGAGGTCTACAGTGTATTAACACAGTTTTCATAAAAAATCCTAGTGTTTGGAATTAGAGTTTTGAACTCTCAAGGCTTTTGCCAAATAATAGACAAAAAGTAAAAGTTGAAAAGCAACTTGCATATTTAAGTGAAGAATCTCAATTTTTTAAAAAAGTGTTAAAGATCCAGTGGGAGAAACTGAATTTCCAAAATACATTTTCAAATGCATTAGACTATTTTGAAGCAGTTATAACTAGCATTTTTGAAGCAGTTTGCTTTTAATATGCTACAAATTACACTTTATTTGTTCTCGACAACATTATAGAAAACAAAGACTAGGTTTTTAAAAACTGTCTAACCAATATGATGAATGTCAGTCACTTAAAAAAAACCCACTGTAGCATAAACACATACTGTATACAGCTTTTATTCAGAATTAGAATAATTGAATCAATGACAGTGATTTGCTAGGATGTCAAATCTCTCCATCATATCCTGTCACTACCAGTTTATTTTTTGTGATCAAAATCAAAAAGACAACTATTTTGTCACCCGCTATTTCATTTAGTACTAAAAATCAGGTCTCTTCTATTTTTTTTAGAATGTCTGGTTTATTTTTTTCATTTCTTTTAATTCTAAAGACACAAATTCTTCTTCATTTTCTTTTCAAAATAAAGTTTCAGAATCGATCTGTCAGTTAAAATTAAAGGGCTTTTATATTAAGGAAAGGTGCTTTAAAAATTTAAAGCAACTTCAAAAAATCGGTTTTGTCCATAGATAATAAATAATGTGCAGACAGTCCTCAAAAGCTCTGCTATGTCCTTTGAAAGCATTATGAACAATCTGAACAAATTCAAATGAATATTTTAGTCAGGTTATTATTTTAATAACTCTAACCTTTTCTTACCGTGTTGGGATTCATTTTCTACAAACACACAACAGAACAATTACATAGCATTTGACTCTGAAAAGGAAATGTGAGGTCATCAGATATGTAAATTGCTTGTCAAAATACTTAATAGGTCATTGATTTACTTCCCCAGCTAACACGTCCATAAAATTAACAGCCAATTACTAGTTAATATATGCTTTGCAAACAGAAAAATACCAGAAAAGTTGAGTGGTCATATTTGAACCCTATTTTAAATATAAAAGAAACTTTTCAAACTCAGTAAAAGTGCATTTTGAATAGTGAGAGTACCTCAGCTTTCCCAAAAATTCTGATGCACTGGGCAGGCTTTGTAAGAAGGGCATGTATATGTTAGTTTCCCTTGGATAAAAACCCACTCTAAAAATGTGTTTTCCTTCCTTTTGGAAATATTATTTGTTACCCATTATATTAATAATTACTACATAGAAATTACTGATCTTTAATATTCCCACTGACACATTAACAGATCTTCTTTCAATTATCAGCTTGCCTTAAAGATAAGAAAAGGGACAGTGCCAAGCTAATATCCTGTAACTGTTTCTAGTTTTTGAACTCCCAAATCTTTTGTGCCAGTCAGTTCTTACACTAGATTTGCCTTTCTTTAACAGGAGGTAAATATTTTGACTACTGCAATCTGCCTAGGTGCTGGGGTTCTGAGATCTTTTGGATTTCTTTTTGGTAGCCACCAGACAGGATCCAGTTTTCTCCCCCTCTCTCCCACTTATCTGCATCTCTGGGATCTTCAAATACTAACACCAGGCAAAATAAAAGGACTTCAAAAGGAAGCAACATTCTGCAATCCATTCCCTATCTTCCAATTAGAACAAATCAGACACATATACGCATGTGAGACAAGCAGTGGGGGAGCCCTTATTCATTTGTTCAAGCCCATTGTTAATGTCATTTTCTAAAACATCATGTTACTGCTTTCCAAAGATTGCCACCATCAACTGCATGGAAATTAACAACACCAACACTAAATACTTCCACTTTGAACTTTAAAACTGAGCAGTTTAGCCATTGAAGACCAAGACCAAAAAGAAAAACAAAAATACAGCTGAAGCTTACTCTTGAAAAATAGAAAAAGAGAAGAATATGTTTTTGGCCTTGGCAAGCCAAACATACAGAGAAGAAACACCTTTAAAAAAAAAAAAAAATTGTTGACATAAAGGCCCAGAGCAAAAGTATAAAGACACCGTCCTAAAATGATAAGCATCCACCGAGAAAGCAGAGCCTTAAAATAATCCTGTATTGTGAATCTTTGGAAACTTCATGATGATAAAAAAAAATAGGAAGAAATGGTTCTGTGTGCCATAATCAAGAAGCCAATTGTTTACCATTGAAGAATTAAGAGGCTTAGCTTGGGGGATAAAAATGTTCTTGGAAATTCATTGCAGTAAATCACATTTTTTTTTTTTAACTTAGAGTATCTTGAAGTTACTCAGATGTTGAGTGCTGATTCTGTGTACCTGGTTTCCCTTGAGAGACGCGGTATGCTCTTGGTCCTGTGACTCTAGTGAGGCTATTGCAAGTGGTCTCCATCCTGCAAAAAATGCCATCCAAACATCCCTGTGTACATTTCCCACTGATAAAGACAGAAATACCCTAAATTCCCTGACCAGTAAGGGAATAAGCAAGAGACAAATCCTTCAGCAGTGAGGGAAAGGCCACCGCACCGTGCCTGCCAGGCGTGGTGGAGAGGATGCCCAGAGCTCCCCTCCCCGAGGAGTGGGCAGAAGGCAGAGCAGCCGTTCCCGTGCTGCCGGACCAGAGGGCTTCTGCTGTGAGTAGCCACTTAGTTCTGACGAAACCAGCCCATGCACCATGTCCGGCATCCTGATGTTCAGACACGGAGACGGGCCCCAGTGCATCCACACACACCCTCATCCCTGCCCACGCCCGATTCCCAGCTCTCCAACCCAGTGTGCCACACCCAATTCTCCAAAGTCTGTGCTTCCAACAAACAGCCCCCACCCTCACCGGCTGGCTGCCTGACCCCAGCCCAAATCCTACGCGGTGGGAACCTGTCCTCACAGCGTAGAAGCCAGCCAGCAGCGGCAGTACCCCCTCCCACACAGCCCTTTCCTGACAGTTCTCTCAACACACGTCCCTGAGGGAAACGTGGGCTGCAAAGTGCCAGGAGGCAGGAATGGCTGCATGGGCAGGTGTCCCAACAGTGCACCAGTGTGCACACCCCTCCACAGAAGGGTGCCGGGGTGCAGTACAGGCTGACGCTGAAGAAAACCATATGCACGCAGACCCAAACTGCAGTCCACGCAGAAAGGTGTTTCTCAATGTGCAGCAATTGCTGGCATACAAGTACTGGTGTAGAGCCCGCGCCAGAGTGACGGATCTCAATTATCTGTTCCCAAGTGGGAAACAGGAGATGTTGAACTAGAAGGTTATGGTTAAGTCCTCCAGCTAATTTCTGTATTTCGGATCCTCTGCCTTTAGGGATTTAAACAAACAAATGAAAAAAGCCAAGTATGATTCGGTGGAAGTGTGTCCTTCCCCCCAGAGTTTCTGCATGTTAATCCAGACCCCAGAGATCCCAGGCTTTTCACTGAAGTTTGCAGAAGAGAACTTCGCGATATCAACTTATGTGTTGCACAGAGCAGACAGAAATAAAGATCTCCATCAGGCTTTTTTTTTTTTTTTTTATCCAACAAAGGCTTATTTTTTTCTCATCCTTTGCTTGGGCTCAAGCACCCCTGCCCTGCGTGCTGCCACTTTAAACATGATCAGATCTGTGCTCCATTGCAAATAACAACTGACCGACAATGGGCCCTGCTTCATAGATTTGGGAATGTTTGGCTTAAGCTGCCAATGACTGAAGGCCTTTAACTCCCAGCGGCCAGTCACAGCCCGCTTTGTTGTTGTCTGTTGATGTGTCTGTGCTCATTATTCCTTGACATGCAACATCCCCCCCCCCACCCTCCACCCATCCACAACCGCACAGAAAGCAAGATTCAAATGGGAACAGCTGTAGTGGTTCAATGGGAAATGATGCCTCTTGTGCAAAGGGGAGGGAGACAGAAAAGGGAGAGTGCCTGTTTGAGAAAGGCAACAGCTTTCAGAGAGTCTTATTTAAGAAATCTACTTTTGAATATACTTCAGTGAAATCATTGTTGAAATAGGCTGACAATGGAAATCTGCCCAGATTGAAAACGCCAGCCCTAATTCAACAAACAATTCCTAGTTAATAGCTTGTTGCATTTTTAAATTATTTCTAGACTTTGAGCTTTCAAATTAAATGGCTAACTAGGAAATGTTACCAGTTTGTATATGTGTTGTGAGTATAAATGGGCACAGATCTACACAAAGCTTTAAGTGGAATTGTTTTCCTATTTATGGTATCTATGAGAATCATTTCTTTAGGGATCATCAGGATATAAAATGGAGTATATATGAAAATAATCATTGGCTTAAAATATTAATCTAACATGGAAACAAAATTTGTAACACCACACTATGAGGTTAAAAAGAAAATAGTATAATAAAGGAAATACAAAGGCTTTGGCATGGTTTTTACAATCAACAATGGTTAATTCTGATATGTAGTTGTGAACAACTTCAAAACACTTAAGTTTAAAACTCTTGCAAGCACTTTTAATTGATTAGGAATGAATTCTAGATGCACAAAATGATTGGACTGTGAACAGTAATACATCTATATCTAAGAACAATTAACTTTTGCTGGCCAAAAAGAAACGTATGATTGCATGAAAATGTGTATAAAACATCTATAGAGTATTCTTGTCAAATATAAATGAAATTAACTTTATTATAGAAATCATTCTGAGGATTTCTAGGGAAGACAAATACTTACATTTTGACATAAAACAGATTGGATTATATCGAAGACACACTCTACCTTTTAGCTATCAACTTTTTTCTTCCTTGAATTTATATCTTACCCTTTTTTTGCACATAAAGTTCATCTGTTAACAACCTTTGGAAAACCAACAGATATTTCTTACATAAATCTAGTGCATGTTGTTCCAGGTTTAATTATATGCAAAGGAATGATACAAACTTGGAACATCAGTCCATAAACTATGAACAGATGGGTAGAAGTATTCGATATATCTTGATAAAACTTAAATTTGTGGCAAAAAAAAAAAAAAAGCTTGTTGATCATGGTTTCCTTTTTTTTTTAAACAACTTCATGACCAACACAGATCAAACATCCATCCAGGCTACATTGTTCTTTTTTTTTTTTCTTTTCATTATTAACATACAAATGCCCATTTACAAATAATACACCAAAATGAATAAAAGTTTGGATACCAAAATGAAGATTTGTTCCAACTGATATCGTGCCTTGTGTATGCAAAGGTCCTTGTTTCAAGTCCATTTCCCCAGGGGTATGACACAGGACCCGGATGCAGAACCCAAGTGCTTCTAACAGCCATTTTCTTTTCCTGAACTCCCAACTGTTGTGTCCACATAGTCACTGACTGCGTTATCACAATATTTCCTTTTTTTTTTTTTTACTGTAATCTTGGCCAATATTGAGACATATCAGGTTCACTTCCGGGAACTTGAACTGGAACTGACACACCAGGAGAAATGAGTCCTAGAAATGGATAAAAGAAACAGCCATGTAGATATTCCCTTTGAGACACAGGCATGGATATGAATTTATCAGTTAAAAAAAGAAGAATCTGTCAAATCTGTCAAATGTCCTAACAGTTTTTTCACTAAATTAAAAATGTCAAAAAAAAAGCACTTGCAAAACTGGACATCTGTTTACATGAGCATACTTCAAAAAGTTCAGGAAAAATGTATCCTATTAAAAGTGCATAGATTTCAAGATTTCTTTGCACCAAAATAAACTTACCTTTTCATTCCATTTTTCTAAAATAATTTTCAAGTACCTTCAGATGGACCTATTGAATTCCAAGTCTCTCCACCAGAAAGAACTGAGGAGTAAAGAGGCCAAGAAGTTTCAACCCAGCTGCTGGCTGGGTCTTCGTGTTAAACTGTGGCCAGTCATCTGTCCTCAGAAAGCCTGGTCTCAGGCTCTGTCAAGAAAAACATCATGTTTTGCCTATAAAGCATCAACCTACAGCTAGCTTAACTGGGTGCACCTTTGCCATTTTCCCTGGAGACAAGGGCAGCAAAGTGTTCAACAAACCCTCACAGGGGTTAAGAGGTTATTATTATTTTTTTAAGACAAACTTTGGTTAAAAGGAGACGACCTGGCAAAAGCAGCTGTAGAACCCCTGTGTGCGGGCTGCAGCGAGGAGTGGCTCACCTGTTGAAGTGGTGCCCGAGGTGCCCATTGGCTGACTGTTCATGTGTGTCTGCATATGTGGGGGAGTGTAAGTATCGTAACTCCGCCCATTCACTGACGGGCTGGTGGGCAGCATGCAGGAGTACGAGGAGGTCTGGCTGGGGACTGGGGGCTGCAAGGAGAAAGGCAAACTGTGGTCACTGAGGAACACAGCACACAGCCCCGTTCCCAGGCTTAAGGATCCCTTCGTGTCAAGAGCTAGAACATTCCATACGAAAAATCTGAGACGAGGCCTCCAACTAGGCTTCCCGTTGGCTACGCCCCAAGCTCCTAAAGCTCTGTAAATCCATACAACAGGCCAGCTAGACAGTTGACAACAGATGGTTTTGGTCTGTTTTCATCTTGCCGTGTGCTGGCATCTTCAGAAAACTGTAGCATAAGGACTTCCATCAACACATCACCTCTCCGTGCAAATCCATCTGTAGTAGGGGAATTCTATGACCCCCAAACCCCCATCTCCAGCTTAGGGGCAGGGAGCTCTCTGTGAAGTTTGGTGTCACGCCTTAGGAACCTTTCATAGCTTGACTCACGGGATTAAATATCCTGTGACAATGCAGAGTCACAATGATCTCAGGTCCAGGTGGTCAGAAGCGACAGTACGTACTATCTCACCCAGTCCCAAGAAGTAGCTGGGACTTCCCAACAGGCCCAAAAGCTCCGATTGAGTTGTATCCATTGAATTGGGTTGTTACCCTCTAGCTAACTACACAGAGCTGGGACAAAACTTGTCTTGAGCTCTCATGGGTCTATACTGGGGTAGCAAACTGGGGATCTTGATCCCAAGAACAAGGGAGACAATGGTCCCGCTCTGCTTCGGAGAAATGCTTAATGTGCCCAGATCCACATTCTCAGAGATCATGAGAGGATAGCTCAGAGGATACCACCCACCCTGTGCAAAATCATTGAAGTTTCTGGTTAACAGGATCAACAGATGGACGAACAGAATGCCCCGCCCACTCCAAAATTCATTGAGAAGTTTTCTTAAAAACTAAAGTCACTGCTTTTATTTTCTTTATGTTTTAGGAATGTATGTGCCTTTTAAATTATATCAGTTGTGTAGAGTTTTAAAGTCTGTATTTGAAATAAATCACGTCCACACACCAGTCTCCATGTGGAAACGACCCTAACAGAGGGGCCGCACTTATTTGTTTGTAATTGCTATGTCACATACACATTCCGTCAGCTTCAGGGAACCTGCTTGTTGTTACAATATGTAAAACTGAACAAGACACGCTGGCCTTATTAAAGTCTGATGACGACTGCTAACATCAAGTTCAAAGAGGCAAACAGGCCTTGAGGGCCCTGTCAGAATTTCAGCTTGCATTTGTTTCTAATTCCTGCAGTCACTTCCTCCAGGCAACCTGACTTCTGGAAAATTCCAAGGCAGCTATAGCAACACCAACTAATGGACTGCTAATCCCTTAATTTGCATCAATTGCACTATGGCCAATAATATCCAGATGCAATAAAAATAAACACGTGAATAATTCTCTGAAGATGC
The DNA here is from genome assembly GCA_949820135.1 of Sylvilagus floridanus. Taxonomy (NCBI): domain Eukaryota; kingdom Metazoa; phylum Chordata; class Mammalia; order Lagomorpha; family Leporidae; genus Sylvilagus; species Sylvilagus floridanus. The sequence goes on from OX463224.1 coordinate 92,930,600, forward strand.
TTATCCAGTTGCCCCGTATTAGTCTGAAGACTGGGAAACATTCATCTTGCTGATATTGGGACTTGAAATCCAGCAAAAGATGTTCAGTGGAGAATAAACAATCCGTGTAACCCCAGCACTGTTTCCAGCAGGGGCTCACGCTGGCCAATCTCACACCAGCCGGCATCTCTAATTGTTGCACAAACAGGAGTCTTAGCACAGCCCACCACAAGATGGACTGTTTTCCCATCAAGATTCCATCTAGCAACAAAGGTCTCATATACTGCATGTGCCTTACACAACTTACATTATACAGGGTGTACCTAGTACAAGACCTAGCATTGCAGGGGCTGATAAATTCTTGGGTCAGAATTCAGAGCAGGTTCGCGTACCCAGTGAAGAACATCACGCTTTCAAGGCAACTGAGAATGCCACGAACTCAGCACATATTCATGGCAAAGAACTTCTACTCTCTTTTTAATTTAAAGACATAGAGAGAAAACTACCCTTTTCATCGTATGAAGCGTATCTTACTAGTAAATATGAATCCCATTCCCAACCCTTTTTTTATTCCTTACTACTTTCTTACTTGCACCCTCTGTAATGCCCAAAATGAATATATAAATTCTATATTTGTTAACATAAAGACATGCATAGAAAGCCATATTTTATAAATATTAACCTCTTACTACCTCCCAACATGCTGGCATTATTTCCATTTTCTGGTACAAGTTTCACTGGCACTCAAAACACGCCCCACTACTACCCAACATTATCAAGCTAACAATGTGATAAAAGGCAGATTGACTTAACAAGTCAAATTTTATTTGCTTTTAAAAGCATCAATCAATCAATCCATCAGCTAAAAGAGATTAGGTTAGCTGTCTTGAACTTGACTGGTCAAGCCAATCACTGTGGGGAGGGAGGCTCCCAAGGGTGCAGACACAGCCGCCCAAGTCTGCAGCGCCTGACCCATTGCTCGTTTCTCCCCTCAGGCCCCCGTTAAGCAGGCCACTGGCAGCCTCACTTACTTGCATAGGCAGGTTATTGGCCATGGTGAAGCTGGGCATGGGCGGCAGAGCGCTGTACGTGTTTGTGAGGGCTGTGTCTGTTCGGCCCAACATGGAGCCAGATGTGAAGGAGGAAACTGCAAGGAGACAGAAACGACAAGGAGTCACGGCGGATGTCAGAGCAAACCCCATTCAGACACAGGCGGATGTCCAGAGCAAACCCCGTTCAGACACATGGGTCAGCAGTACTAGCGTCAAGTCCCTCCAATTACCAGGCGTGGTGGGCTGCGGGATTGGCTGGTAGACACTGGTGCTGAAACTACTGCTGATGGGGATGTGACTAGGCGTGTTGCTGGCCTGCCTTCTCTGATTCCTCAGTTTCTCTTCTCTTCTCCATTTGGCCCTTCGATTGGAAAACCATACCTGGAAGTCAGATGGAACAGGTTAGCCCAACCCCACCCCAGCACGTCCATCGCTGCCCGCCTGTGTGCCACCACCATGGCAGCAGGGTATGTAGCTGCCTGAACCTGTTACTGTTTACTGTAAAGAGACAGTCCCCATGCAGTGCAATGAATCACAAAGCGCACAACCAAAGGGCCCTCCCAGGGTACCTGTATTCTTGCTTCAGGTAGATCGATTTTGGCTGCTAGTCTTTCCCGAGCAAATACATCTGGATAATGGGTTCTCTCAAACTCTGAAAGAGTAAATCCATCTGTCATGCCAGAACTGCCCAAAATATGTGGACCAACCCCTGGGTCACACCAGTTCCCCTCACCTCCAGCCAGCCCCAGCTCTTGTGCCTCAACTATCGGTGTCAATTGTCCTTGGGCAAACTTTCCCACCAAAATCATACGAAACGTTCTACGCAAGTACACTCAACAACACTCCTGCGGCCAGAGACAGCCGGATCATTTTTCCCTTATAAATCACACTCATGAATTACTGGTACATGAGAAGAAGAAAGAAAACACACACTGAAAAGATGCCCAGAGAGTGGGGGCTGGAGGAGAAAAAAAGAAACCTTTTCAGCCCTCTATGCAAAGGGTCTGGCTAAATTGAGCTCTTTGTCCTGAAGATGTGGCATTTACTTTGATTTCCTGCTTCTCTACTTTGCAAAACTCCATCACCTTTCTCCAGGGCCTCAATCTGCTCTTGGGTAAAGGATGTTCTATTCCTTTGCAGCTTCCGCTTCAGCTGAAGTCGCATTTGAGCCTCATCTGAGTCTTCGCCATTGGAGCTAATGGAGTTGGTGTTCTCTCCCCCTCCTTCCTGTGGCTGGCAGCCATCTGAAACAAGAACAGGATGGTAGGAGAGATTTGCAATAACGTGGAGCCTCCAAGTTATACACTGGACTAGTCACAAACTCCAAGAGCAGTGTATTCAGACAGCCTCACCAAACAGATCCAGGGTCACCATCAGCCTTCTTGTCACAGAGACAGCAGTTGACATTCCTTTCTGTTTTTCTCAAGATAAGGCTTTGCAATACACACACACACACACACACACAGCTGTTCAAATGACAACACCAGCACTGAAGTTCCCAATGAAAATGATCTTTCCTAAGTAAACCCTGACTCCCCAGGTGCCTCCTCCAGTTCCCTTTCCCTACACAATGCACTTACCTATGGCTGTGTTGGGGAAATAGAAGAGTGATGCTCAAGATTTCAGCTGATCTATAATCAGTAATTCCTATCTAATCAATTAGATGTTGATAGGTTTGTAGAAAATGCTATTAAGAAACCAAACCAAGCTTGTAATCTTTTTAAAAAAAATATTTATCTAGTTTTTATTTGAATTCTGCACAGTCAATTTCATTTTAAAGGTTGTGAATTTAGAAGTGCTCGCATTGTTCTGCAGTTTTATTCAACTATTGTATGAGTGCGCTTCGCCTTGACACCTATTACGAGCACAGCTGTAATTATATCATCACCAAGAACAGGCTATAATTGCTGAAAATGGAATTTTATATTTAGATAAAAGGACTGTCCATTCTTTGTAATGTGTTGCACCAGAGAAAAGTAAGATTTCTTTTAAATTTTTAACGTGTAATTTTAAAAAAAGAAATAGTTCACTAACTAGCTAACCGCACTCCCCGGCAGCTGAATCCTTGGCATATCGTTTAAGTGGTACATTTTTAATGAGGGCATTTCCACCACTTTTAATGTAATTTCTATCATTAAACAGGGGAAAGTTTTATTGTTTTCCCTCGCTGCTTGGAGGGCAAGCCATGCTAGCTGGCTGCTGCCCCGCACCTTGCTGCAAAGCTCCTGCTGAAGTGCCCGGGCCTCTGTTGGAGCCCCCAGGGTCACTACAGGCTGGGTTCTTGGGCTTGGGTGCTGGGGTACCCCCACCTCACCAAAGGACTGCCCCCTCCCAATCCCAGAAACATAGCCAGTTGCGGGGGAGGGGCCAGTCGGTGCGCTTTGGTGGGAATCGACTTGGCCAGGAATATCATTTATAACCAGGAGACAATGGCGAGCGCCTTCAAAGAGTTCAGGGAATTGTGACAGGATCTAGTGGGATCTTTTCAGGAACTTTGAAATGTTTTAAAACCCCAACTTTCTCCCCCATTTAAACAGGCGGATTCATCGGCACTGGCCACCATATGGGCCCTTGGAGATCTATTGAGATGACCACCAACACTTGAATAGCGAGGGCCTGCTTTTCAGCGCCGCACAATGCCCCGCGAGTAAGGGAAACTATTAAACTCCTGGGGCAGGAGCGTTGGCAAACTTTCGTGGGCAGAATTTGGAGGCCACAATGAGCGCGGACAACAAAAGGATTCTCTTGAGGCGTGCAGCGGGCCACATTGTGTTACAAGGAGCCCAGTCAACAGACTTTTCAGTGAAGTGTGTTAACCCCTCTGCTCTGCTATCATTAATCACTGTCCGGAGAGCGGGCGCCTCGGCGCGGCTTAAGGCGCAGGGCTGGGGGATGGAGGGTGGATGGGGGGCCGGGGGTGGGGGAGGCGGAGACCAGGGCTGGGGGTGGATGTGCGGGGGAGTGGGGGGGGGTGTGGAGAAGAAGAGGGAAGACTCCAGGGCCGGTGGTGGGGGAGGGCGGGGGCTGAGTGGGAAGGAGGAGCGGGAGGATGGAGCGAGCCAAAGAAAGAGAGGCCAGAAAGGTGTAGGAGGAAAGAGCGGAAAGGAGCGCCAAGAGGGTGGAAGGAGAAGAGGAGGGAAAGATGTAGAGGAAGACGAGGGCGAGGGGTGCTCCCCTGGGGTTGCCTCGGGCTGCCCCAGAGAGATGGGGTGGGGGCTTCGGAACCGAGGGAGCCACGCTGCACTCCCCGTACGCGGCGCAAGTGTCTGAACTGATTTACCGGCCCGACTGTCCGAGTGACTTTGCCAAGCGTTTTTCCGGGCCGGGGGCAATGAGAGCAGCTCCCCCACCCACCTCCACCGCCAGTTTTCGGGTGCACTGAGGGAGGAAGAATGGAAATCACCCTGTGGGGCCCTCCAGAAGGCCCATGGAGACTGACTTTGGAAATCACAAAGAGAAGTCTTTGGCTTGGGGGGGGGGGGGGGCTGAGCAGGACACACCTCATTTCACCAGGGCAGCACTCACGCCCTGCATCCCAGGAGGACACACCCCGTCCCTGCTCTGGCACCTTCTCTCTCACCAATTGAACAAAGCCATCCGGGTCTCCCTCTGGAGATCCCAGTAGGTAGCCTTCTCCGCTCTGCTGGGCTCCTCCCTCAGCTTCCTCCTTTCAAGCTTGGAGATGCCTCTTCTCTCCCTCCCCGCCTCTCCCTGCTCTCCCCCAACACACACACTCCCGTGCACGCACGCAGGCACGCACGCGATGGCCGCCCAGGGCCTGCGTGGACTCGACCGTCAGCTGACATTCGCCGGAAGGAAAGTCAACCAAACTAGGAGAGCTCGATTTTAAACCTTAAAAAAAATAAAATAAAATAAACAAATGGAGCGGAATGAAAGGCCAACCAGGGGAAGCTCCGGCTGTAGGAATCCCGCCAGAACCCCGCACCGCGAGCGCACACCTCTGAGAGTTGTGCCGTTTTTTGGTTTTGCTACTTTAAATGGAGTAATTCTTTGCAGCCAGGCGGTGACCGAGTGGTCACTCTTAGATTGGCGCGCCTTTCTCCTCCCCCCCTGCCCCCTTAGTGGATTTGCCTTCTACTCTTAAAGCTTTTAACAAAATAAAACTACAGGTTGGATCTCAAATTCCGCCCCCCATGATAACCCTAAGTGGAAGACAATTAAGATATCTTCTTTAAAAGGCGCCCACTCGAGCCGCGTAAGAAGGGCCTTCAATGGGCGCCGTCCACCTTCCAGGCTAATCCGCGGGCAGGCGAGTGAAAGCGCCTCCCATTATCCCAGCCCCAGGACCATCTGACGCTGGGGATAGGATTTGTTTCCTGGAAGAAGGAGAAGGGGGTGGGAGGGGGGGAAGACGCTGGGAAATAAAATCATTCCTTGGTTTCTTAGTGTCTTAATCAGTGAGGCGGAACACAAGCAAGAAAAGATAGCAACCCGGTGGCGGCACCTTTTCAGCTCCCGAGCGCGGATCAAAACATTGTAGCATCTGTTGAAAGAGAGACTGACTAAATCCTATAGAAGGCCTGGGTATTAGGGGGGGTGGGGGGAGGAGATAAGAAAAAGTGCCTCCGTGATCCCTAAAACCACCAAATCGCTGGAGAATTGGAGCTGGATAGAGTTGTCTCTTGTTGTCAGCCCACGACGTCACTTTATCCACTGCCGCACGGCGTTGATCAGATGGACACCATATTTGTCTCCTTCTGAGACCTAACCTCGCCTTATGCTTTTGGAGTAATGGACCCTTTCAGACCCAGGAATCATTTCCCCGAGCCGGGGAAAGGGGCCAGGGAGGGAGGAGGCACCTCGGAGCGCCAAAATGCCTGAAGACTCCCCAGGAACTCAAGCGGAAGCGCCCCGCCAGCGCCCACGCCCGCAACTCGGCTCGGCTCGCGCCACGCGTGCTCTCTCTGGAGCTGGGGGCGACGGCCTGTGCCCCCCGCCCCGGGCCAGAGGTTTAAAGCGCGGGGAGGGGAGACTTAGCAGTTGATGACCCCGAATTCTCTAACTAGTCCCCGAAAAGTTAAAAGCTCCTGAACTAGCGCCACCTCTCGTCCCCCAGTCGTCGCATTTTAAAAGGCCCTTGCGGTCAGTGAGGTGTCCGTTTCCTTCTCGCTAGCTCTTCAGGACGAAACTCTGCCCCAACTGGGCGCCACCTCTGGTGGAAGCTGCTGCTCCGGATTGCTGTCCCAGCTCCAAAAAGCAGGAGGGGGGGCGTCCAGCCTCTGCGCCCCAAGCAAACTCGAGCCCTCGCTCCGGGGGAGAGGGAGGGCAAGGGGGTGGGGTGGATGGTGCACGGGCGGAGGCTCGGAGCTCAGCTCGCCTAGGTCCCCTAGTGCCCCGTGCCTGCCCAAGACGTCTAGGACCGAGTGGGCCAGACTGTTGGCAGGGGAGGGGTCGGCAGGACTTGAGATTGCTGGCAGTGGAGGGGGGACCCTCCCGAGGGCATCACTTGGGTGTGTCCAGGGTGCGCACCTGGCGGAGGTGGGGCAGGTCACTCGCTAGTCTCACCAGAGGCGGGAGCGGGCCTGCGCCTGGTCGCCCACTGCGCTCCCGAGGCCACAGGCTCGGGGCTCGCGCGGGTGGGGTCGCCCAGGGGAGCCGGGACCCTGCGCACGACAGGAGGCCTCTGCCGGCCGCGCCGCCGCGCTGGGAAACAAGAAGCAAGCGCTTTGCTCCCTATCTTCCCAGTGTCCGTCCTATATTGTTTTCTGCTCTTAAAACTGACATGTCTAATTGGCAATTGGTGCCGAATCGTGTCCAGAGGTCTCTTGTGGAACATTTCTACAGCTGTCTCCTTCAACTAGACGCTTATTCATGTCGCCTTAATGAGAAACAAAACGTTCTCTAATGAGCAATTACAGAGCGACAGGATTGTTCCCATAACAAATTCTTGCGAGTGACAGAAGCATCCTTTGTACCAGATATTTCGCATACTGTTACCGATTTTCCCTTCTCCGGCCCGGCTCCGTGCAGGCGCCGGGCACCCGGGCTGGTCCCAGAGTGCACGGACCCGCAAGTAGCTCCGTCGCCATTCCCGGGCTGCCGCCCCCGGCCCAGAGCCCCTAGGCTCCGGTGTGCTCCCGGGAGTGAGACGCCACGTCCCATTATCCCGCATATTATCTCCTTGTCAGGAGGACAACAAATACCGATTAATCTTCCTAGTAAACTGTTTCCTATTCTTGACCAAGCTACCTCGGTGGAGGGGTGGGGGTGGGGAGCAACCCCACCTACCCACGCACCACCCGCTCATCTTCCTCCATCACTTCTCACAGATCCTAGGGCGTTCCCAGCGACTCTCCTGGAAGTCCCTGAACCGATCCTGGCACCCTGCAGTTGGACTCACAGTATCCTCACCCCTACACCTCTACGTCACCACCCACAGAGAGTGAGAACTGGGGACCCTCCAGTGTCAAAGGAGGAGGGAAGCAAGGATGATGGTGTTGCCTTAGTTGGGACACCACCACTTCCAATGCCCCATCCTCCTCTTGGCCCTGCTGGGGGCTGCTCACCCTCTCCCATGCAACCTACTCATAGTCACATAATTTGTCAATTACAGCAAAAAGTAAAACGATACAATTATGTTTACTTCACAGTCTGTCAGTGTGTTAACTTGTCACACTTCTACAGCAAGGGGGCTCTCCCTGCATTTTAATGTCAAATTTGAATAGGGCAACACATAGCTTGTGCCTCCAAACCCATGTATGCCTACCCACAAACACACCAGCCAAGTGCACACACCACCCTTACATTCCCATTCCAAGACGGTTCGGCAAGCACCAACTACATACAGTGCGAGTCCATGTGTCCCAGGTCAACGAACGCAGTCAGTCCCCTGCTGTATTCCCCAAGCATAGAAGCTCAGAGGAGGAAAAGGCTTGGGTAAGACAGCAAAAGGTAAGAGGCTGTATAGATGGGGTTGGGAGGATGACTGCTTCAGTTTTACCTTGTGTGGGTTGCCCTGGCACCGAAGTCCCGGGATACCAACCAGGGCGGGTGCCCCAGCTTCCGGTCTGCCCGTTCAACATCCTTAGTTTATCATACATGCCATCTGCGCCCATCTGTTGCTTTTCGCTAGCCAGGTTGCGAAGAACTCTGTTTATTGATGACACCTGCAAATCAAACCAAAATCAAACCAAATGGTAGAGTCTCCTGAAGACACATCACCCCATCTTAAGTCTCCATCTGAGTTTGCCCACTGCTTTACAGAAAGACCCTCAACACATTAAAATAAAACAGAACTCCCAGCCATGCTGGGATAGTGGGTGGGTTGACCCGAGATAGAGTGGAGAGGATGACAGCCATCACTTTGGGTCTGGAATTTGACCTGGGTAGAGAACTGGGAGACTGGAGGGAAGGGTCCTTCATCATTGCTTGGTATCTCTGGTAACTTAACTCACACTGTTGCTTTGTTAAAAGACTGTCCCCCAAAGAGATTCAGACTCAGAGTAGACCTTTCATTTCACTTGCTTTACATTAAGGCAGAAATGAATGTGTGATGCCAGAAGGAAGGTTCAGGCAAATGAATCTTTGGAGCAAGTTAGAATCTGGTTTTCATTTTCCTGCTTGATTCCAAGGCCGCCTTTCCCCAGTGCTTCCACCCTCTGGTTTGCAGCATGCAAATGAGATGAACAGCTCCCCACAGTTGACTCCCATTTCCCAGGTGGTCCAAAAAAAAAAGGGGGGGGGGGACAGGGCACTCCTCTCAACATCCCCAGGTACAGAGGAGACAGAAATGAAGTGAGGGAAAGACAGAGCGACACTAGGGGAGGGGGAGGGGGTGGGGGGGGAGGCCCGTGGAAACAGGCAGAAAGAGAAGCGGTAGAGAGGAGGGAGCATGGAGATGGGGGAGGGAGCACGAAGGTCCTCAGTGAACTTACACTTGGTATGTTATCGTTGGTACAGACCCCCTCGGACAGTAATCTGTCTCGGATTTCCCAAGCAAAGATGGACGGGCACTCCCGCTTATACTGGGCTATTTTGCTTACAACTTCTGGAGTCGCTACTCTTGGTTTACTACCACCGATTGCCCTGGGTCTGATGGAGCCAGTCTCGTAATACCTGCCCAGAATTTTACTCACACATCCGTTGGACACCTGCATAGGGGAAGTGGACAGAAAACCACATTATTAATAATTTCAAGACAAAAATAAAATTGTTTAAGTATGCATTAAACAATGACAAGCTTACGTTTTGATTGTCCAGCACTTGGACTTTTGCATCTGCATGGGTCTATAACACAAAAATATACCTTCAATGGTACGAGAACTTACTGCAGAGAGCTTTTTTCTTAAAATTACATTTGTAGCCCTAACAACTACAAATATGATACTTTCAAACAGTTTGAACTAAAAAAGGGAATTTTAAAGTTTTCTTTTTAAAAAAAAACTGTTTTCTTAGACACTGCCTAAAGATGCATCAAAACGAAGTCAGATTAGCTTTTTTTTGCTGACTTTGCTTCAAGTGATGTTATCTTTTAAAGAGCAACGGGGAAACTGAATTTTTATTTCTTTTTCCTTAAAAAAAAAATACGCCCAGTTGAGCAAATGCGAGTTAGAGAGGGGTTAATGGCATTTGTCTCTTAAAATCCATCTCTCTATATATATTCTTCATAAATATGAAGAGTACAGATAAGTATCTCAACATCCGAGGTAAGTACGGGATGGGGAAGAGGAAATGAAATTACGTCGTCGGCTTCTATCCTTCAGCTCATTCCAATTCGCAAAGGTTACCACAATGAATGTTTTTACCAAATGAAAAGGTTTCTTTTTAATCACACACGTCTCCCCCCCCCCCCCCCTTCAGCAGATGAGTTCTCTTATGTAACTGAGCCAGGTTGGAAGAGAAGGCAAGGATGGCAGAACGCGAGGGGAAAGCGGAAAGGCAAGGGAGGGAGGACGGGGACAGGGGTGGGCGAGGGTGAGGGGTCCATAATTAGCAGCGTTTGCAGTAAGAAATGAAGAGCGGAGGGCCGCGGGGGCGGCGAGTGGGGAGGCGGCGGGAGGATCACCTGCAGAATTCGGGAGATGTCGCACGGCCGGGCCCCGCTGTGAGCTAGCTCTACGATCTTCTGCCGGGTGGAGTCCGGCAGCGGCCGCCCGTTGACAAAGACACCACCGAGCTGATTCACTCCGCTGTGACCTGAGGAAGGGGAGAGCAGAGCAGAGCAGAGAGAAGAAAGTGGAGGTAGAGGTGCAAGAAGTGGAGGAGGAGGAGGAAGAACAGAAGGAGAAGGAAAAAGAGAAGAAACAACCACAATGCATCCTCAGCGCCCTGCCAGCCCGTGCCAACCTCTGGCGAACAGGTCCTTGCTATCGATCAAAAGCCGACAACAGGACCACCAGCCAGCCATGCAGGGCATCGGGCAGCCCAGCCCCAAACACAGTCGTGCTCCTGCCCGGCGGACTGCTGAAGCAGCAGACTCAGACACAAGCCAAGGACGGGGAACGCAGGTGCCCCTCTGCGGCCATCACCCCGCAGCGCCCAGCCCAGGGTCTCCCCTCATAGGCTCTCCAGCCAGACCCTGAGCCCAGGAGACGCAAACAACTGACCCAGAAAAGTCTCCCCAAGACCTCCCCTCTGCAACCAAAACCCGTGGGTTCCACAGAACCCACACTGAGCCTCCAAGGTCCTACAGCTGCTCCGTACCCCCCTGGACACTGAAGTCCAGAAACGTTGCTGTCGCGATCTAAACTCTGGCAGAGGCACAGCACGAACACCGGGTTTGGTTCGGTTTTGTTTAATAGAAGGGAAATGGTCAGAAGTAGGGAAGAACCAGAGCGACCGATGCGTGGCCGAGGAACCCCAGTGTGGGTTTCAGCGCCTCCACCTGCGGGCGGAGGGTCAGCGCTGCTTCTCGGCTCCTACCCCAGAGCAGCCAGGCCTCGCGAGTGGGGCGCGGAGCCGCGAGTCGCACCCGTCACTGCTCGCCTGACTTCCGCCGCTGAACTCCGCCCTTCCCACAGCCAGGGACAGACATTAGGAAAAAAAAAAAAAATCCAGAAACAGAAAAGGAAAAGGCCATCCGCCCTTCATCGGTGCATCTCACCGCCTCAACCCCCAAGTGCAGCCTCACAGAGCAAGCAGAAGGAGTCAGCACCCCGCGTGAGCCCCCTCCCCAGAAGCCACCGACACACAAACCAGCCAACCCCCGACTTTCACTTCCTTAAAAATCTCCAACCTGCAGCCCCGACTCTAGAGAGCAGCCTTCCCAGGAGAAGACGTGGCTCCCTGCTTGCTCTCCTCTCTCCTCTCTCCTCCTTGGAGCCTGCTGATAAATTGACTCCAGGAGCCTGAGCTTCTTAGCAATAAATAAGCTCCAAATATAGAAGAGGGGGGAAAATATGATGAGCCTCTCTGACATTTGTCTTTAAAATAAAACTAGCTGCACGTCAAGTTTGAGCTTAATTTCTGGAAATAGGCGGAAGTCGCTCCGGATCATGCATGGAAGGCTAATTGAAAAGATCAGTCGGGGCGCTTGTGGCAGCCTTGTCACTTTGTGACAGTGCTCCGCTCCGGGAAATTGCATCGTCACGACAAACGGGACCGTGATAAAACGACCCTTTCCGTCCCTATTTGTAGATCACTCAGACGAGATTGAACTGCACTCGTTTCCCCTTCGAGGGGAGCCGCGTTTTCAGGGTAGCCCAGGGCTCGGGGCTGAGGTGGCTGGGGGGGGGAGGTTGCTCACCAAGGGGGGGCTGGAGCCTCAACTCGATGAGAAGTGACAGGCGTCTGGGGGATCTGGGCTCCGGCCGGGCCCAGCGCAGGCGGGGACGCTGCGGGGACACTGCTTCTCCTACACAGCCAGGCCTAGCCGCGCTTCCGGTTTCTCCCAAATTCCCTTTATTGCCTTCCCGTGCCTCCCAAGTCTGTTCCACCGCTTTGCCTCACTGAGCCCCGCGTCTGTGCCAAGGGGGCCTTCCCGAGGGGGGGGGGGCGGGAAGCAAGGCTGTCCGGAAGAGGCAGAGAAGAGACTTTCCAAAGTTCAAGTACTGGCTGGAGCATGCTAGCCCTAACCCCTTGTCAGCTCACCGCAAACACCACCAAAAAAGAAAAAAAGACCAAAAAAAAAAAAAAAAAAAAAGGGCATGCTACCTCCGCAGCTACGGCCCGCGGGTGCTCGCCCAGAAGACGCCGGGGCGCCTCTGCCAGCATCGAAATGGCAGCGAGGAAGCGCAACTCTAAATTCCCCTTCAGAGGTTAAGCCTCAATCATTGTGTCCCTTCCCTAGGGACGGCTGGCGCTCTCGCCCAGTGGCGATGATTATGCGCCTCGAATTCGACCGCGAAGCATCTAATAGGAAAACATATGGTGTCAATTTGGATGCTCTGCGCCTCGCGCACACCCGGGAACGAGCGGCACAAAGCCCCGCAGGCCGGCCCGCGACCCCGCGCCCCTCGGGGCCCGCCAGCCAGGCCGCGGGGGCAATCACTCAGCGCTGCATGCGCCGGCGGGGTCCACCCGGGGACCTTCGGGCTGAGGAGCCTCAACTCCAGGGGCCGGGAAGCCAGCCACACGTTGGGGTGGCCAAAGGCATTCGCCTCGCCAAGGCAGGTGCCTCCCGGGCCAGGCCTCCGAGTGTGGCAGGTTCTGCGCAAATCCGCCGCGTCGCTTGCCGCCCCTGTGCCCATTCTGAGCCTCCCGTTCCACCAGCCCCAGCAGCACCAGGGGGCGACCGGCGCCTCCGGAACACATGGGCTGGGTGCCGAGGACCCTTCGGAGCCCTCGCGGTTCGGCAAGAGCAGGTTACTGGAAGATCTAGGCCCTCCCACGCTTCGAGCCCTTAAGCCTCGTACAGATTGCGGGGAACCTCTGCCCGCCCTGGTTTCACTCGGCCCCTAGGCTGTAGCTCTGGTCTAGCCCTGCCACACGCAGGCACCTAGCACCTCGGCACGAGGGCGGGTGGGGGCCCACAGGATCTGGGCAGAGTAAAGAAGGGAGGCACAAGAGCCCTGGCACACGAACCGAGCGCTACAGGCCTGCGACAACCCGGCCCGGGCAGTTGCAGCTGTGGCAACGTCTGGGCGCAGCCTTCACCCTCTCCGCAGACCTTGCTCCCTCTTGCAGCCGGGAGCAGCTCCCACAGCGCCGCTCACCGCCCCCACCCCGCTGCGGGCCGGGGTGCTCCGCGCCCTTTCCCTTCTAGGCCCATAGTTGGGGTGGGGAGGGGAGGAGCTGCCCTGAAAGTGACTGGGGGAGGGAAGCCCCCTACCCCGCCCGGTCGGAGCATTCAGCCTCTGCTAAGCCCAAAGGGGCCTCCTTCTCCCCAGTGCAACCAGGAGACGCCTTCGCCCCGCCCTGCTCAGCCCAGCCCCTCTCCCCGGGGTCAGAGCCCGGGCAGGGGCGGGGAGGGGGGTGTGAGTTACAGGATTTGGGGGGGATGGGGTTTCTCTACCGCAGCTTCGGGCGGGCTGTGCTGGAGGGCGCAGCCCCTGCTCCTCCAGGATCAGGAACCGCAAAGCAAACGCCCTCCGTTCGTCGGCTGCTGGATGCCGAGTGGGCCGCAGCCACGGCAGATACACCGGCCTCCCTCTTACCCCTGCCAGGCGACCAGGCCAGCTCGGCCACCGCCAGCCCCTGTTCCCTCCCCCAACCCACAGCACCATGCGTCCCCAGCCCCAGGCCCGAGAAAACCAGAGGCACTTACTGTTCTGCATGCTGGCGCTGGCTGGGGGCCGCAGGATCCCACGGGGCTCGAATTTGGGACTCTGTTAGCAAGAAAATTGGAGTTAATCCCGGGGCCACCGCACCAGGTAGGCCTGGACTCCCAGCAGGGCAGGGCCTGGGGCCAGGGCAGAACACTCCTTTAGGAACTGATCCCCCGAGCAGCTTGGGGCGATTGGAGGGTCACTCAGCTCTGCACTCTAGTGCTTGCAAAAGCTAACTCTGGGGCTTCAAATAAAACACTTTAACATTCTCAATCTGTTTCCCCAAATCCTTTAGTAGTTAACCCTTTAATCAGAGAAATGATGACCCAATTTTGAATTTGTTTTCTTCCATCTGAACCATAATGAAGAAGCATTACAAGTTGGACTGCTTCAGGTTTTGAAGCCCAAAGCAGTCTCAGAAAAACTTGCCTGATATCAAGGATGTCTGTCCACTCTTGCAATAAAAGGCCTCACACATCTGCACGCCCCTAGTTAAAGTCTTCCCCCTAAGACAAAACGGAGGGAGAGAAGGGTAGGTTATAGTAGTTCCAACGTAGGTTCCGGGAATCTCAAACCCCACCCTCCGGGAAGAACCGGCGGCGCCAACGACTCAGGGAACTGCCAGGACACACTCAGCCCCAGCCTCACACCTACAACCCCAGCAGCCTCTCCCCCAGAAGTCCCCACCTTTTTGGAAAAGGCTGCTCTGTCCTGGATTGGGGGAGATGGAGAATCCAAGAAGTTGGGGGTCCCCCTTGGCCAAAAATATCAAGAACCAAGAGAAGAGGAAGGGGAAAACAGAGGAAGAGTAGGGTAAGCAGTGAAGGCCAGGAACTTGGGGGGTGGGGGTCGAGGTGGAGAGCATGATTCCTGAAGTTTGGAGGTACAGGGAAAGGGGCCTCGGTGGACCTCGCAGTGCCTGAGGGTACAAGCTGGAGCATTCTGGGAGGGCTGCAGGGCACACTCCCCTCTTCCTTGTGGAATTTCAGCACCCCAGCTCCCCTCAACCCAACTCTCTGGTTATTCTTTTTCCTCCCCCCCCCCCAAACACACAGAAGCTCCCCAGCCAGACCCCTCTCCATCCGGCTCCCGGCCCCTCAGGGACTTTGAAAAGTGGCAAGCCCAACTTTTTCCCCTAAACCTCACTTACTGTGATTAACTTCTCTTTTGGCATTTAGATCTTCCCCCCTTTTACTGTACTGTGACACACGCTGTCTACCTCGCCTCACTGCTCTAAAAAGTACGAACAGGAGGGGGTGAGCGTGGCCGACAAAGCCGACAGACAGCGAACAATGGCTTCTATTCTCTGGCTCTCCCGAACCCAAAGAGCAAAACCGAGTCTCCCTAACCAGCAACACAGCTTCCAACCAAACGCACCAACAACTCCCCAGCTCACAAAGGGAAGATCGAGAAGCCTCCCACTTCATAAGTCCTGACCCTGTTCGGCTTCCCCAAGGCTCTCCCTCCATCACTCCTTCCCCACCTTTCCTTAACAAGGGGGGGGGGGTGGGGGGAAGTGGGGGAATGGAGAAAATAGAAAAGTAATTTCTTGTTATAAATATCTGGAGGTAATTGTGTTACTGGTGTGAGTTGTTAGGGGCTGTAAAAAGATACAACGGCACCGTGGGGAGCTCAATTGGGAAGAGAGAGTTACAATAAAGAGCCCATTCAAGAGGATTGCCCAAAAAGAGACAGAGAGACAGAGAAATAAAAAAATGAAACAATCACAGAATCATTTCTCCCTGTTTTTTAATTGCACGTTTTCTGTTGTGCTTACGATGGTTATTAATTTTTGCCTGCCTACCTGCCTGCCAACAATGGATTTCAAGAAATACATTTTTCTCTTCAGAGCCATTCGTGGTCTAATTTTTAACTAGCTGGGAGGCAGCTTCAATCCATAAACATAAACCTAAGAGGAGGAGGACTCCTTAGCATCCGAATGTGGCCTGCTAAATATCGGCCACAGCAGAGAGCTACCAAGTTACCCCTGGCTGGGTGGGCTCTGCAATGCCTCCCTTCTGTCTCTCAGACCCCACATCCATAGCCATGTCCTGGATGGGCAGAAACCCCAACTCCAGCTCAGAAAGCGGAACTGACTCTGAAGCTGCAAAGCAGAAGCAGGTGTAGCCAACAGGGAGTTGAATTCCCCTAGCATGGGTAAAACTTCCTGAACTCCTCTCCCGAGCACATACCATGCACCACCTCAAACAAATGTTCCCGTCCTGGCTGGTACCTTCTTGATACCATTTTTAAAAATTCTCTAGTTGATCCCAGGAAGGCTAAGCTAATTAATTTTAAAGCAACCGGGAAGGTGGTAGCATTGCAAGTTCCCGGTTCTGCTCCATTCCTAACCACCGCCTCCCCCCCCCCCCCCCCCGCCCTACTAAGACGCTATCTAATTACTTAAGTAATCATTAACACTTAGTGTAAAAGCAACCAGGGAAGCTGGGCACACTAACTCCCAGAAGCAGTGGGGTGTGCAAAGCATCCAGACCCTGCAGCCACTGCTGGAGTTCCTCAGCCCAGCCTGGGGCTTTGTATAGCCTTGGCCAGGTGTTAGACCTACATCCAGGATGAAGAAGTCTCCAAGACATCTTCAAGTCGCCAGGGTCTGATCCACTAGGCCACTGCCCCTCCCTGTCCCCATCGCAAGCTCAACTTTCCAATGCTGTTGCTGTTTCAATTGCTTCATTCTCAAAATCCACCCCACCAAACTCCTTAGCTGGAGTGAAGTGCTCACTTTCTGTCCTCCTGCCCCCAGCCAGAGAGTAAGCAGCAATCAGGCTGATAAAGTTTTACTCTCTAGGGCCAAATAGGATAACAGCTCATCACACTGCCTTGGGACGCTTGCACAGGTCACTGGCGGTAAACATAATAAATAAATAAATATTGTCGTGTCAATGGCAACAACTATTATCTCCCCTCAGTAAACTCGCCCAGTTTTCAAGATCTTTGCTTTTTGCTTCCTAGCCCGCTCCCACCCTCTGTTCAAACGTCCTCAAGTTCCAGTTACACCATCCAAAATGGCTTAGAGAGCCTGGGAGCGAAAGAGGGAAAAAAGAAAGAAAGAAAAGAAACCACGTTCACTTTGTTTTTAAACTTTCTAGAATCAGTCATGACTGAAGGGCCAGGCTGCAGCACTCGAAAAAGAAAGCGTTTCCACTTGAAATTCAACTCCATTTCCCCCAATTACACTTGCTAAAATTCAGAGCTATTATGGCGCAGGGAGACTAAGAAAATCCGCACAAGGAAAGAGGCAACAACTTTATGAACTTTGAAAAGACACTTTTCCTCCTGGGGTCTTAGAATCGAAAAGCTCTCAAATTACTCAGCCTAATTAGCTGGGAGAGGATGCGATCAGAGGAGGAGAAACCCAAAGCTTTCGTATCGATTTTTTCTAAAACCTCACAAAGGAAAAAAACCAAAATCAGGACTTAAAAAAAAATACAAAACAAAACCTAAACCACCTTTCCACCGCGAAACTTGTTGAAATGACAACGCCGGATGCGACTTGATCAGAGCAAGACAAGAAAAAATACCCACCGAGCTAGGGGGGCTGCAGCACAGGGCACGCCCTGGCCTTCGCCGGGCGAGGAAGAGGGGTGGGGGGCGCCTGGGGAGCAGAGGTTCACGTTCCGAGCTCCGCGCTCCAGTAAGTTGGGGGCAATAGCCTGGGGGCTTGATGGAAGCTGGCAGTCCTCGCTCTCGGCTCCCAGCTCCCTCGGCGCGCGCGTCCCACCGCGGTGGCCTGGTGGCTTCCTACCCGGCTCGCACTCGCTTGCTTTTTTCTCTCTGCCTCCAGCGTGTGGCTGCCTTGCCGACTGCCTCCGCTCGGGCTGGCGGCGGGCGCTGTGCCCCTCGGCGCTCCAATGCCAGAGGGCTCCTTTGCGCCGGAGCCGAGCGCGGCACAAAGCCGGAGGGCGGGCAGGCGGGCGGCGGCGCGGCAAGCCGGCTCTCTCTGCGCGCCCCGCTCCCTGGGCGCTCGCTGGGCCCCGGGCTGGACAAAGCAGCCGCCGGCGGCTGCTCTCGGCGACCGTTCCCGGCCTTGGGCACCGCAGAGCCTTTGGGTCCTGTCCCGCCGGCCAGAGCATTTGGCCAAGCCCGGGCCGGGAGACGCGGCTGCTGCGGCGCCTGGAGCCTCAGTTCTTCCTGCGAGCTGAGCCCGCGCTGGCGCTGGCGCTACCGCAGGGGCTGAGCCAGCCGCCCGACCCTAGCCCCGCGCCGCTCCGGAGCCTCGCCGGCCGTCGCCCTCCGATGCGGGCTTTCGCTAGAAGTAGAAAGTTTGGGCTCCTGCGTGGAAACTTCCCCGGCCTAACTCTCCCGGCGCAGCAGTGGGGGAGGGGACCAGAGAGAGGGGAGGAAGGAGAGGGGGAGGAAGGGGCAGACCTGCCCGAATCTTGCAATAAAAATAAAGCAAGAAGAAAAAAGCGGACTCACCTTTATGAGGCATCCTCTGTCGTCGCCAAAGCTCCTGTCAAGAGTTTTGTTTGGTTGGGTTTTTTTTTTTTTTGCCTTTTTTTTTTTTTTTTTTGATGTGCGGCTGTTGTTGCTTAAAGACCACAACGGTTTGAAATGACGGTGTTTTTAAAGGAGTTGCTGCTGAGAGTTTTCTCCACGGACGCTGCTGGGTTGGTGTGTAAGAGCAATTCTCAGATCCCTGGGAAGGAGACAGAGATTGACAATAAAATGGGCTGTCAGCGGCTGGAGAGTGAGAGATAAAGAGTGTGGGTGAGGGAAGTGGCTGTAGCCAGCACACCTATGCTGATTGGTGATGGCTCAAGTGTGTTAATGTGTGTGTGCCGGCGCCCGGCCTCGCCTCCACCGCTCCTCACTGGCCCATTAGCGAAGCCTGACCTCTGTCATCATCCTCCAGCAAAACACTTCCTCCTGCGCCTGAACCAGAGCGGGAAATGAGGCCGAGCCACGGTTCGCTTTTCAAACCCACTAATCACTCCGCAACATGCAAATGCACCGCTCGCTCCCACACAAAATATTGCTTTATGCAAAGCAGCGCCGGGGCCTCGCGCCAGCCGATTGGATGCTCCCTCTCCCCGCCGGGTGCAATTGGTCCGTTTGTTTGAATATGAATACACTTGTTTTCGGCTCCGCCGGTGGGTCCCGGCTCTCTCCCCGGCGCTGGGCCCCCGCGCCCGGGCTCTGGCGCTCGCGACATCTCCCAGCTCCGCGCGCTCCGGGAGTCAGCACCGCGCGCACGGCGACCGCGAACTTGAGCGGTCGGGCGAAGGCCTCTGGGCTGGGGGGTTAGGAGGGGTGCACTCCCCCGTCCTCCCAAGCTGGGCGCGGGGCTCCCAGCCCTTGGAGGGAGCAAGTTTCGGCAGCACGGCGCTGTCCTTTCTTGCCAACTCCAGCGCAGCGTGGCCTGCCGCCCCGCCTCCCCCCAGTGGGACGCGGAGCTCAGCGGTGGCCGCACCCTAGCCCACCTGGCCTCTGGGAAGAAGCAAAGGGCGGGAGCGTCCCAGGGTCTTGCAAGCGGAGGCCGCGGCAAAGCCCAGGCCGAGACCTCCAGGAGACCGTGGCCTCCCCAGCCTAGGCCTCTCGGGCCTGCCCGTTCCCCCACCCTCGCTCCCCTCGGCCCTTTCTTCTAGTCCTTTCTCCTTTCGGAAGCCGCGGTGCGCAACGGAGCGGAGGCGCAGCCCGGGCTGGAGAGGCCCGAGTAAACACGCCACTTACTTTGTGTACAGAGGGTTCTTGTGAAAAGCCCTGAAGAGTCCTCACCAAACACTCACCAACTTCTCCCACGTGCCATTTGTTGACTAAGTGCGGCCGCTTTTCCAGGCGCCCGAGAGGAGGGGGTGGATCCGAGGGGAGGGGGAGCGGTGGGAGCGTGGGGGTGCGGGGATGACCAACGCCGGGAGAGCGTCTATGTGTGTCCCCGCCGGCGGTGTGGGTCTGCCAGCGTGTGTCAGTGTGTGTGCCACCGGTTATCCGTGCGTAGTGCCCGGGCGTCCGCGCCGCGACCTGGGTCAGCCCGGTCCACGCAGGCAGCTCCCCTTCAGCTGCTGCCAGGAAACCGGGGAGCAAAGTAAGTAAACGGCTTTTCTCTTCTGACCACACACCAGAAGTCCATTTGTTGAATGCTGGACGATTACGACACACCTCAGTACACTCCAAAGGCGTCCCTCCGAGCCTGCAGTTTAGGTGACAGGGGAGCCGGCGGCTGCCTTGTCCAGCGCCGTACCGAGCTCTCTCGGATCCGGAAGGCCGGTAGAACCGGGAATGGGAAGGCCTGAGCTTCGGGACACACCCCAGAACCGGGCAGAGAATGGTGTTGGAAGAGCCGAGGCCAGGAGGCTGGAATTGGAAGCCGCTTGACTCTCCGTGACTAATGGGAAGTGCTGCAAGGCAGCTCACCAACACAGCCTGCTCACCCTCAGCTGACCGCTCGCTGGCCGCCGAAGCCACCGAAGCCCCTGGGAGCCGGGTCGGGGAGCACGCTGCAGGGCCGCCTGGGGCCTCCGGGCCTGCGTGGGCCGCACACTCTCGCCTGCTCGGGAGCCAGCAATGCCGCGACCAAGGAGCCGGAGCAGAGCTTCCGGGCAGCGGAGGCCTCTCCAGCTGGAGCCACAGCTGGGGGTCATCCAGGACCCACTTATCTTCCTCCCTCCGCCTAGCAAGGGAGGGCGGCCGGCTGTGCACGTTCACACGGCCCAGGAGCGCTCGGCGCTGGGAGGAAAGCCCGGCCGGAGGAGAAGGAGGTGGCGCCCGGTGCCCGGGTCCACAGCCTCCGGTGCGAGATTTCGTAGGACCGAGACTTTCGGACGATCCCTGGAAATGGGACAGCTGCCGGGGTCCCAGGCCAGAAAGAATCTGCGGTTTTTTTCCCCCTCTCTCTCTTCTCTTTTACTTCCCAAGCAAGTGTTAAAGGAGCTTGAACTCCAGGCCAATGAGCGTGAGCGAGAAGAAGAAAGTCCAGTGCCTCTGTCCGAACTGGAGGCGAATATCATTTTTACAACCTCTCAATTAGCGACCGAGTGGATTAGCACCTTCTTAAGCTTTGCCGCGGAAAGAAGCAGCCATAATCTTGTTGCTATTTCCCCCCAGGGCACCGGCTCTTCGAATCAGCTCCTTCTCCGCACCCCCAACCCCCACCTCTACTCGAAGAAAAGTTTTCACAAAAAATCCGAAGGGGCGCGGGGCGCAGGACGCCGAGTGAATGCCACTGACGTCACTGGGTGGGGATGGGGTCTCGGGGGTGGGGTGGGGGTGGGGGTGGGGGGAGGACTCTTGGAAACTCCTGTGCACAAACAAACAAAAAGGACTTGGCTGCTTCCAGTGTGTCAATATTTGGGGGCGGAGGGGTGGACTCAGCCGCGTTGGGAGGCAGAGTTTTCCAAGTTTTCGGAGAGAGCAGTGAGAGCGGAATCTCCTCGGTTCGCCTCAAAGAGGCTGGGGTGCTGTTCTGTCCCATGGGGCCTTTCAATCCCTCGACCAAGCACCTGCCGTAGGGGGTTACGTAGGCTCCGTGACCTGGTCGGGACAGAGGTGCGGCGCGCCCGCGGTCAGAGGTGTGCACACCATTGGGACACCTCTCAGGTCGCCATTTTAATGGCGGCTTCTAACACGGCCGAGGCCCACTAGCCGCGGTCCGAGACCCGCGGAGTGCGTTTTAGGTTTCGCTCTCCTCTTTCCCCACCTCTCCCCGGGCCTCCCAGCTCCCCCGCCGCCCCCTGGTGCCAGGGGATGACTTCCCCCCGGGCCCGCCGCTGTGCTCCGCGGAGACCGCCCGAGTCGTCCCACCCGGTGGCTGGAGGTAGTCTGCACCGAAGGGGTCGCGCAGGGGCGTCGCCGCTAGCGGGAGGGCGTCCCCAATCTCTAAGCAGTGTTGATGGACAAGGGGGACACGGGGCAGCACATTGCCTCCACCGGTCCCTGGTTCTCTCCTGTGCCGGCTTCCTCAGATCTGCCGGCCGGTGGCAGCCTCTGGCGAGGCAAAGAAGTGCCCAGCTCTCAGCGTTCAGCTTGGGAACCTAGGCTCCCCCACCCCATACCCCGACCTCTCGGAACTGCTGCAGAGGCGGGTGCTGGCGTGCTGGGAAGACTGGCATTTCTCCGGAGGTGGAAAGTCTCCACAGAACACCTGCATCCCTTCCCAGAGCTGCAGGCCCTGGGAAGGTGCGTTCCCCGGGTGGCGGAGCTGGCCAACTGTTGGCAAAGGTTCCCGGCGCCTCTCTTGTTCGGGGCCTTTTCTCCCTCGCCCCTCTCCAGCAGTCTGCCTGGCTCCGGCTCACGCGGCAGCCTCACCGAGCCCAGAGTTCTGGGAAGCCGAGGAGGGCCGGATGCGGCGCCCTGAGGCGCCCTGAGGCGCCTCCAAGCTGTGGCCACGTTCAGCTGGGAGAACCCCGGTGCCCTCACCCTCCCTCCTCTCCTGCCAAGCGACTAAAGCGTCTAGGGACTCTGCATCCAGTCCTCTTCCGTTCACACTGGGAAGCAAGTTTCTCTCTCCTCTCCTCACTCCTCAGCCCCACCCCCACCCCCATACTTAAAAAATTGTCTGCTGGGTCTCCCAGGGACCAGGTTTGGCAGTTGGGATCCCCAGGATTTTACCTCCCATCCCCTACATGCTGTTGTGTAGATAAAACCCACATGCCAGGGACGCGGAGTCAGAGGCATTCTGAGTTCTGCAAATACTTGTTTTGCAAGGTTGCTTTCCATTTTGTCACTCTAGGACAATCCCCCATCTCTCCTTTCTCTGTCACCTCCGCCCCCAAGAGGCAAGAGTTCAGCTTCAAGAGAAAAGCAGGCAAGGCCACCTCTGTCCTCTTTCCCTGGAGATCTCTCTCTCAGCCGCTGCTTGTTCTAAAGGCCAGGGACAGACTCCTGCAAAGTGTCCCTACGGGTGTGGCTGGGAACACCCGGTTGGAAACTGGGGTGCTCCGATGGGGGATTTGAGGCTAGGGAGGGGGCGGGAGCAAATGGCACGGCTGGCTCGCTGTAGCAGCCAGGGAACCCGGGCTAAGCGCATCCTGACGGGCTTTTAAAGTGACATTGATTGGGACAAGCTGTTCCCAACCCCAGTAAGAGTTAATCTGCCTGTTAATCAAGGCACTAAGGGGCTCAATGCGAGTTTTATTAGCGGCTGAAGAACAGAGGCGGCAGCAAGGGATCAAAAGCTGGGATCCCAGATATTTGTTAGCGGGCTCTCCAAAAAAAAATATATTTTCAATTAGAGAACAATTCGGCGCTTTTCATCATTTCCTAACCCAGTCCCACAGATGGTGACTTACAAACCTGGCTAGCGGGAGAAACCGAAGCCCGGGGGCAGTTGGGGGACCGAAGGGGCGGGGGAGGAGCTGCGGAGTTCGGCCCGGGAGAATTTAAGAATCCTCATCAGCTTGGGGCCCTGAAGCTTCTGATTCCTCCGGAGAGGAAAGAGAATGGAAAATGAAGCAACAAACACCACTACCAGTGTCGGCATCCGCGCTTCCCGGCCGGCCCCCAGCTCCTGCGGCCAGGCTGCGGCGCCCCGAGGCCCAGTGCACCGGAAAGTTTGCGCTGCGACCGGGACGCTCCTTCGGTCTCCTCCCCGCTAACCGCTTCTGCTCCTGCTTCCAAATTCTAAAATAAATACCGCCCCCCTCCCAGGCCCTGGGGAAACTTGAATTAGTCATTCCTCCAGTAGCCCAAATTATGGGAGACGTCTGAGGGAGAAAAAAAGCCAAGCAGAGCACGTTCGCCCTGCGACCAAGGAGGGCGCCGGAGCGAGAAGGCGACGGAGGAGGGCCCGGGCTCGCCCTGGGCGCCGGGCGAGGACTCCGGTCAGAGGTAATTATGTCACCGCGTTTTCTCGCCCTGACAGCCGAATAAACACAATCTCCAATAAACATCTCTAATGAGGGAGGCGGCCCGAGGATGGCTGGGTTTGATTTATGACTGGAGGAGAAGGTCCACTTCCCACTGCGAAGCGGGGCAACCTGCTCACCGCCCTGCTCGGGGGAAAGGAACCCGCCGAGAGGAACCCCGGCCCAGGTAAGGCACGCGGCCGAGCGACCCCTTCGCTCGCTCCCTTGCTTCCGGGCGAGGTAGGCAGGGGGCGGCCACTGCTTCGAGGAGGGCGGGGGACCCGAGCGCCTGTGACAGGTGCCCGAGATCCCTCCCAGCGTGCTCCAACGCTGCCGCTAGAAGGTCTAGAAAGGGGGCGCCAGGAGCGCGAGTTGGGGGGTATGGGGACCGAGCCCCAGGCTGGCCTTGTGGCGGCCGCGACCCCGCAGGCGAGGTGGTTCCGTGCCCCGCCTAAGCCGGCCTGGGCCTTTGCAGCTGTTTAAGAGCTGGCAGCTCGGGACTTTCGGACCCCACGAGGTACTCTCAGCTTTGAGGTTGTCCCTTCCCGGACCCACTTAGGGGAAAACTTCTGGCACCGGGTTCCGGCCATTCGGGAGGTGGGAGGGGGCAGCAGGGTGGTGGGGCACGGCGGCCCCTGGCCCTCGGGGCCCACACGCTTCCCGCCGAGGCAGCGAGCGCAGCGCCCGCGGTAACCCGAGCCCGCGTTCTAGCTCAGTGAGAATCGCTAATTACTGGGTCTTTCGAAGTGAAGCTCAAATCGCACGCTGGGGGCTCTACGAGCTGCCCGGCTCTGCGGGCCTCATTCTTTCCGTCCTCGGCTCCTTTCGGAGAAACGGACCCCGGCTCTAAGACGCTGTCGCCGTCCAACCATCTGCACTTGGCCACCGCGGGAAACTTTTCGGTGCGCCTCCGCGGGACGCGCGCGGCGGGGCGTTTCCGCGCGCTCCGGGCGCAGCGAGGGGTTTCTGCACCTCTGAACCTCGTAAACTGCCGGAAGGGAGAGATCTGGGTGCAAACTGCGCCCCTGCCGCCTGCTCTTCTCCCGCTTTTGCGGACAGCAGCAACGGACCTCCGCTCCCCACCCCCAGCTCGGGGCCCGACTGAAAGTCCGCTCTTGGGACGGGAGCATTCTGCTACTTTTGGAGAAAGGCACGGTCCGCAAGAGTCCCCCTTCCCCTCCCTTTCCCTTCCCTCCCTCCGCTCCTGTCCCGCCCTCGGTAACTCCCTTCCATCTCCGTGTGCCTCCTTCTAAAAGCACACATCAAGCTCCGGAGCCACTTGAGGCGGGCTTCGATTTGGGGACACCCGTCGCGGGCAGCGGAGAGGCGCTGCGGGGGCCGCGAACCGAGCAGGGGCCGGAGCCCGGGCGGTTACCTGGGAGCGGAGGGCGGGGAGGCAGGTGAGGCTGGCGGCGCCGGTTCCCACACTTCTCACCGCCGCTCGGCAGGGGAAGTGGCAGATCTGACAGCCGCGATCTACGCGAGGACCTGCCCCAGAGTTTAAATGTCAATGATAAGAAAAGAGGGTGCTCTGGCAGGCGCTAACTTTCCTTAATATCCACGCCAGCAATGTCCTCATTGGCTGCCCGGCCTGCGTGACGTCATGGCGGCCCGAGTCGGGCGCAGCTCTGCGGAGACCGGCTTTCCGGCCAGGCGGGAGCCGCCGCCTCCTCCCCACCCAGGGTCTGGCCCGCTCCATGCCCTGCTTCGGCCTTCTTACGTCCGGCCTGTGGCTGCCGCTGCCCACGCCCAGTCCGTCCCGCTGCTGTCCTGCTCTCCTTCGGGACGTAGATTCAGCCCTCGAGGAAACTAGTCCAGCCGTATCAGGCACGAGGCTGCCACCGTCCCTGTCCCCAAGGTTGGCCTGGATGCCTCTGTGGTGACCACGCCGTCCCCTCCTCCGATTCCCGAGGGAGTCCCTGCGTCAGAGGGAGCGGAGGCCGCGCCGCGGGGGAGAGGGGCCTCTGACTGCGCTGGTTTTCGGGAGCCCTGGCGCGCATGGACAGGGGTTTCGGGGAGGGAGAGAGAGCGCTTCCCAGACGAAGCCGAAGTCCTCGCCAAGACTAATAGGCTGTCACGAGGGAAACTCCAAACTATTAAACCGTTGACTTGGTGGCCTGGGTGGGAAAATAGGAAAACTCCAGATGCTGAAGGCCACCCCCCCCACCCCACCCCACCCCCGTTCTGGGCACTGTGGGAACAACAGACATTGGGGAGGGGTCGGCGGGTTACTGCCCTGGAGTCTGTGCCTGTGTCCTGGGAGACCGCATAGCGGATCTGGGCCTGCCTACCTTGGGATGGAGGCCGAGATCCGAGTTCTTCCCGCCACCAAGGAAGGGGGCTTCTCGACTTCCAATCTCCTTGCCCTTAGCTTCCCATCCGGATCTCGGTTTTGGAAGTGTCGGAGGTTCGGTCCCCGGAAAGTAGCCGGAGGGAAGCGGTGGGGCGTGGAATTGCGTGGACCCGGGTATGTGCGTGTCGGAGGTGGGGGGCGCCTGGGCCGGAAAGGGGCCCCAGGGCCAGTTCTGCGCACCTTGACCGGGTGGGGGCGGCGAAAAAGGGAGAGCACAACACAGATGGCACCCTGGCCTGAGACTGAGAGATTCCCGCCCCGCCCCCGGCACACCTGGACAGGTGCGGAACTTCGCCACTGACCTGGAGGCGACTCCGGGCAGCTCGACTGCCGGTTCCTCGGGGCTGGGCCAGGTCCCAGCCCTGCTGGATTTGCTTTGTCCTGCTCAGCCCTTGGAGGTCCTGAGGGCACGGTGGGGGCTGGGGAGAATGGGAGTCCGGGGGTGGGGGGTGGGTTTTCTTACTGATTTCCAAACATTGCCCACACTTCCTCTGTCCAGCCCAACTCTTGGTCCTTCTGTGCTAGGGCCAAGGAGCCTGCATGCCCCCTCTGGCCACTGTACTCTGGGCCTGGACCTTACCATGGTCCTGTTGCCCTAAGCTCACTGGGAAGTGCCGCTCGGGGACGCCTTGGCTCGGGTTTCTCCGCCGCCATCGGCCATCTCCCGTGACCTAGTTTCTTCCTCACCCCCTCTGCCCTCCAGGACCTGGCCCAGCCCCTGCCCTCGGCCCCAAATGTCTGGAGGTCTCCACCGCCCCCCTTTGGAGTGCCGGCTCGGGTAGGCCCTGGGCCTGAGTAGCGGGCCCTGGACCCCCAGTGTGCCTCCGAGGCCCGCTCGCCACCCGCCCCTGTCCAGCCGGAGGCCGCCGGGAGGGCTGCTGGGACTTGTTTGGAGTCCAGGCCATTAAGTGCGCGCGGATCCCTGCAACCCAGCAGGGTGCTCGAGAGCGACGCTGGAAACGCCACGGCCCCCGCCTGCTTATCTGCCTGTCAATAAAGGGCGCGCTGGGGCGCGCGGGAGCCGCGGAGGTGGAGGCGAGGCCGGACCTAGGCCCTTCCGAGCTCCAGGCCAACGCACGAGCCGCTCTCCGTTTGCCCCGGGCACAGAAGGCGGGGCGGGAGGGAGCCGCTGCTGGGATCGCCACCCGGGAGGATGCAGGTTTAGTCGTCGCCGAAACTCAGCTCGCCGGGTGGCCCTTGACCTCGGGAGCACTCCAGAGACCTTACTAGAACCCGGACGCCGGGGGCTCCCATCTGCACTTGCCCCTGGCCATGCAGAGCCAGGGCCCTCCCGGTACTCAGCCTTCGAGGTCTGGCGTCGTCCCGCCTGGACAGGGCAGCTTCCCTAGGCCACGCCGGCCCCCAGCGCCATGGGCGGCCCTGGGGCGTCGTCCACCATCCCTGGAGCCCCAGAAGCCGAGTGCTACCTGAGCCGGGCTGTAGGAGGGGTGCAAAGGGCCAGCATCGGCAAGAAAACTAAACTTTTCCTCCAGGCTTCCCTCAGCCCAGGTTAGCCCACACTGCAGTTGTCCCACACCTAGGGCGGCCCAGCCCGATTCTGCACAGCTGCCATGAGCTAGCTGGGCAGCCGCCCAGGCTGCGGGAGCTCCCAGGCTAGCAGAGTCTCCTCTCCAGCCAACCGAGGCGAGGCGGGGAGTGGGGCAGGGCATGGGGGTGGAGGACGAAGGGGACGAGAGCCAACAGTAGAGAGGTCAGAGCCGCTCCTGAGGGGACAACGGGGAGGGAGGTTGGTCGCTTTGGCTTGAACTGTAGCCGAGATCTGTTGTTCTTGTCCAAGGTATCTTTCCCCCACCTCGAGGCCTTGGTCTCCGTCTCTCCTCCTGTATGCAAATAAAGCAGCTTCCAGATTGGTGGAGCCCCTCCTGCCAGATCTATGCTACAGAGTGGGTGGGAATTGATTTGGCATTTGTCTTTTCATTGAGAATGGGCATTGAAGTCTCTCCACGAGTGGAAAGTAGAAGTGGATTTTTTCCACTTACCTATTTCAATATCATTTTACTAAGTGTGGACCATCATGCACCCTGCTAACTTCTATTTTTCTAAAAACACACACACATATATTCCTGGGGTGGGTGCTAATTTATAAAGGATTTTGATCATGCTATTCAATATAAAAATAAAGAGGGCGAAGTCCTCACACTACTGAGAAAAGCACTGTGTCTCAGTGTGCCATTTCAAAGAGCTGGACAAGCCAAGGGTGGCCATGAACCCACATGGCTCTGGCTCTTCGCTCTCCTCTACCTCCTCTGCTTTAGGCAGCAAACTTGTTTTAACAATCTTTATGTTAAATCAAAACTGGAGGAATGTTTTCTTGTGATTTCAAGCACTAAAAAGGGGGGCTAGTTAGTAAGGCTAATATTTGCCATCTCTTCACCCCACTCAAAAGGGCGGCAGAAGGGCACGCTTCTAGAATACCTCTGTAGTTTCTCTGCTCTCAGACCAATGTTGAGTTTCTTCTCTTCTGCCGCTTCTACCGTACGTATCACACAAAAGTTTTTCTGAACGTGGGGAAAATCTCTAGTCTTTCCAGTTTGCTTTCCCACTAAGGAAATCTCTACTACAAGCAATTCAAGAACAATTGCTGCTGCTTCTTTCTGAACATTTCCCTATGAAGTCGGTTTTGTGGCAGCATGTTTGATTTCTTTCTCTCCCTTGTCCGGGTGGAGATGGAGACATTAGCTGAATTCCCTGGGGGTGATTGGATGCAATTCACTGAAAGTAGACAGGCACGTCCTGGATGTTAGAAATTCACTTTTCCTCAACGTGACAAGGCCGGCTTCGATCTACAATTGTATTTGAATGGGCAATGAGCGGAAAGATCTCTCATCATTAAGCCTGCTTCTACTTTAGCAAAATAAGGAGAGCCTTCATTTGCACACAAATGTTCATAAAACTCGGATCCCCTGAAACTCTCATAATAATAAGAAAGTGATGGCTTCGTAATTTAAACTGGAGGTGAAGGCAGAGAGAGGAGGCGGGGAGGTTCCACTGTGTCCCCTCCCTTCTCCCAAAAGGTCCATGTGATCGAGTTGACTTTTTTACTTTAAATCTTAAATAAGATGTGAGTTGTAACAAGAGGATTGGCACTTATGCCGTGACCCTTATAATTGGATTAAATATAGACTGAGACGTACAAAAACACACCAAGATTGACACCTGCCAACTGGACTTCCTTATGATTGATTGTGATGTTTCGTGCTGGCAACAATAATGAAATAAATTGTACGGATAAAACAGCACATTTGTCATTTCCGTGCCATGAGTGAGGAAGTCAACGAGTTAGGCAAGCTGTTAGCTGACAGGCGCGAGCGGGAGGCAAGCTAAAGAGATAAATAAGGATTCCAGGCATTGACAGGACAAATTATAACTTGTCACAACCTTTTTAAATTCAGAAGTTTTCAATTAACATATATATTGCTGTTACATATAAGATAAGGGGGCACCGACGTAAACATGCGCGGGGCTCGGGGACCCCACCACACCCCCCTCCAGCGCCAGGGCCTTGGGCGCCGGGGCCTCCGCTGGCTGAGTCCGCCCGCAAACCCCCAGGGCTCGGTAAGGTGAGTGACAGTCTGTTAGTCTGATGGCGGCCGCTTCTTCCGCTCGGACCCGCAGATTGCGGTTCCAGCACCCTTTCTTCAGGGAAGCAAAGCTCCCAGCTCCAGGCAGAGCCTGGGCAAGGCCAGCAGCGCAGGTGTGGCAGGGTGAGCCCCGCTGTCTCCCCGAGTGGCCACGTTTGGAGGACAGGGCAGAGAGCAGGGCGCCCCCTTGGGCGCTCTATTAGACACCGGAGCTCCCGGACCGGACTCGGGGTCTCAGCGACCAACCACCACGTCCAGAGGGGCAGGCCTAGGCCGCCCAAAGCTGGAGTGGCCTGAGCACTCTCCCAAGCGCTGGGCTCCTCCTCTGCTTGCCCGCCCAACGCCGCCCTGCAGGAGGCCACAAACCCACCACTTGTCCCGCCCAGGACTCCGGACTCTAGTACCCAGTGGGGGAGGGGGGGCGGCGGCAGCGCCTTTAAGGGCCCCTGGGCGACCTAAGGCCATTCACATAAAATTAGTGAGGCCGTAGGGGGAGAGAAGCGCCGGAACTACCCGGTGGGATTCCGGGGTAGCAGCCGCCGTGGGGGTCTCTGGTGGCGTCTAGACACGCTGGATGTGGGCAGAGACCGCTGTGGGTGAAGTTTCATGAGCGGTTAGGGGAATGCAAACTTCATAGCCGTCTGGTCTCCACCCCTCAGAGGAGGCCGACTCCTTCGTTTTAAAGCTGACCCCCATCCCAGAACCTAGACTCTGGATTCCTGTTGCTTCTCAAGTTCGAGTCCCAGCCTCCTGGCCAAACTCCAGCTACAGCGGAAAGTTTGAGCGCCCCCAGTCTGAGGCTGGAAGCATGGCTTGGGCGGCCGAGTAAGGTCCGGAGCAGGGCCTGGTCCTCGCCGGGCCAGGGAGCTCGAGGCCGCTAGAAGCCACAGTTCCGGGCAAGCGGGGCAGCGCGACGGGCGCGGCCCAAGGCGTGAGGCCACAGCGACTCGAGCAGGTCCAGTTCCCGGTGCGGGTGGACGCCGCGCTTCCACCCGATGCTGCCGTGCGCCTCCGCGCCCCCCCTCGCCAGCATCGCTGCGAGGTGTTCGGAGCCTGCGCCCTCGCTCTGGTCCTCGGGGAATGGCGGCCAGCCTTGCCGTCGAGGCCACAACCTGTCGCCACGAACTCGCAGAGAAAACGCATGACCCCCAGGCCCCAGAGCTTCTAGTCTTGGCCTCCCGGAGCCTGCCACCACGTCGACACACCCCGAAGCCTCTGAATCCTTGCAAAGACAGAGCGGGGGCAGAAAGGGAGGGAGGGAAACGGAGGCGACACGCAAGTTACCGGGAATTAGTTGGAAGCGGGCGCATTCCCCAGCGACCGCAGCCATTAACATTATAATCTCAAACGCCATTTTTTATGTAACACTATTGTTAGTAAATCAACTCCTGAGGTCCTCGGAGACGCTGACCCCTGGCAATTCAGTGAAAGTGTAATTATCTCCCCGAATCTTGGACAGATTTAAGAGATTACATTTCAACTAAATCTATATCAATGCTAATTCCCTCTCTCCCCCAGCCTGCAGGTGCTAGGCACGGGAAATGGCGTCAGGCCCCAGCAGAATGCTTCACAAAGAGGAAAGGGCTTGCTGCGTACAGGGCCAAAAGAAATGAAGCCTCACATAAAATTACACCTATTTTTTTTTTTTTTTGCTACAAAACCTGGTTCTTATATAGCAAAGTTAAACAAAGCAGCTATGCTAAATTAGCGTTACATAAAGGCGAGTTTAATGCTCGGTTACAGTCAACTGGTGTATCTCTGATGGCTAATTGTCTATCAAAATTAAAGAGAAAAGAACAAATGATTCGTTATAAGAAGGTGTTAAAAGCCTCAACAAAAGGACATTTCACAAATATAATATCGTCAGCTCGGGGATTGCCCGCGGGGTTGTTCAGGCTCCGGCCCTGCGCAGCTATGAGAAGTGGGGTGCGGGGTGCTATTTGCCTGGCAAAAGCTCATTTCCTCCCAAATGAGTATAATAAAAACCCGAGAAGCGATATTAGTGTAAAGATCGGGATTAATTCTAATGGGCGAGAGGGACTTGGGGATTGAAAGCGACCCTGGACTCTCCCAGCTCAGGCTGGAAGCGGAGGGTGCCTTGCCATCCTTCCAAGGGCTCCACACCCGAGTCGCCACGGCCCCACGGTCGGGGTAGGAGCGCGCGAGCACAGGCTAAGGGCAGTTTCAACCGAGGAGGGCGGACTTCGCGGAGCCCGGCTCTTCCGGCCTTGTCGGGGCTGCCACGAGACGGTGCGGGCTCTCTCAGGGATCTCGGAGGTGCAGGCGCAGTCCAGCACGTGCCTCTCTGACGCGCGGCGCTGGCCTCGGGGGGCGCAAGCTGCGGCCGCCAGCCCACACCCACCCCCTGCCCCAGGCTGGGAAGGACGCAAAATACAATACGACGGCCCCCTTCCCTAAGGCGACGCCAGATCCAGAGCTCCAGGCATATTTGTTGTTCAAAGTTAATTAAACCTGAAAGCAACCAAAATGCGCGCGCCAGGCGCACGGAGGCCGATTCGCGACCCGGGTAGCCGGCCCGTAGAGCCCGAGAGGCGGCGAGGGCCACCGGGGCTCGCTCACCCCGGCGGGGTCTGTAAGAGAATCTCAGGCTGGGGAATAAAAGCCGAAACCAAGTCAGGCAGCAAGAGCAACAAACCGTCTGGAAAATGGACTCACGGAGCCGCAAGAATGTACTTTCTTTCTTTCTTTTTTTTTTATTCAATCTTTGACAACTTGTGTCCTAAAGAAAAGTGTATTGAAGATAATTGAAATGATTACAATTCATTGCTGCTTGACTTTGAATGTGAGCAGTCACATAATGACATCTTTGCCACTGCACCACAGTTTAATTTCCAGGATCCGACTTCGAAATCCTTGCGCGAGCCGCCAGCGCAACGCGGCGCCGGTGCAGAAACCCTGGCTCCCGCCTGCACTGTTCAGTTCGCGGTGGTGGTAGGGGTTGGGGGGTGGGATACAAATGGAGATGGCCTTTGCGCCCCCTCCCTCGCTCAGCTTATTCTGAACATCCCAGGGACCAGTGGTCACAGAGGGGCCCACAGCCGAGAGATTCGCCATTCAGGGGCCTCTTTGCCCGACAGGGTTGTGGGAGATGGCTCTGCCCCTCTGGTCATCTGGGGTTCTCCGGCGCGCAGGGAGAGGGTCCCCCAGCGACCCTAGTAGGGCGGGGTCGGGAGACGGTGGGTTAGGGATTCCAGGCTAGGCTGTTTTCTTTCTCCCCACCCCCCGCGTCAATCTTTCGCTTTCCTCCCAGCCCTCTTGGCCCTTTTTTCTTCTTTTTTCCTCCTTTTCTGCTTCGGAGCTCCCAGGCTCGCTAGCAGGGCAGGACTGGCTCAGCTCAGGGCGCCCATTCGCGGATAGGGAGCTTTGGCCTTGACCCTGTGCTGGGCTCCGGAGGCCACCACAAACCCCGGGAGTACCGGGGAAGAGGGAAGAAAGGCAGTTTGTTTGCATTGCGGGGAGGCAGGCGCTCACCTTTGGCCGCAGCCTCCTAGCGCGGGTGGAGGTAGGAGGATAGGGGGTGGGAATCGGGGTGCGCGCGGAGCCAAGGCCTCCGCAGTGCGCAGGCGCCGCTTGGGCCCACCACCCCCTCCCCAGGCACAGGGTGCCAGGGACAGACCTCGCGCCCTCTCTGCGCAACTACCTCCTCTAAGAAAAAAAAAAAAAAAAAGACCATCTGGTTATTGTCTTTCTTTAGATCTTCCCTTAATTATGCTTTTAATTAAAGATGGTTCAAGGCACCGGACCACATGAAGGGCAGTAATTACAAATTACATTACAAACCCGACAGATGTAGCGGGATCTGCTGGGGGAAAAGGTACCGGAATAAAAATTTGACTAAACTTCGGGATAAATGAATCGGTGGCTTGGGGAACAGAAGCACAGTTCTGATTATGTGGGCTCCAGCCAGGATTTAAGTTTTGTGTCACTATTGTTTTCATATTTCTTTGACGTCTATTGATTTGGAGGCAGCTGCAAGCCTTTGTCACAGGAGAGAAGAGCAGTCACAATATATTAGCTTGATGGCATAACTCGAACCAGAGAGGCGAGGGGGAGCCGGAGTGACGGGGGCGCACGTGACCCCCAGCCCGGGGCCTCCCGGCCCAACCCTTACTTTTAACTTGTTCGAACAGGAATAATGGAGCATTGCGCCTAATGCAGGCCAGGAGCGGCTTCTCTCTAGGAGACGCAGGCGGCCGGAGTCGCGCGGCCGGAGCCTGGGATGCCCAAGTGTCTCCATGCCTGGCGCTTCCTCGCCCGCCGCGACCGGGAGTCTGGGGTCCCCAGGCCAGGCTCCTCGGCGGTTTCGGATCCGGCTCCTGGACTCCCGGTTCCGCTCCCACGTGGAGGAACGCTGGGTCGGGAGAAGTTCGCGCGCAGGGTTCGGGGGTCCGGCCCGGAGCTCCCGGCCGTGGCCGTGTCTCCCACCGCGGACTCCCCTGGTGGCCTCTCGCAGGGGCTGGAGGACGCGGGACGGGGAGGACGACTGGCCGGCGGGTGCCCGGCCTGAGCCAGCTTGTGCCGCTGCCCGCTAGCCGGGAGCGGACAGCAGCTTGACGCACACTGCGAAAACAGAAAGGAGGGAGTTGGGTCATTTCCTTCGCTAATCAGCGCCCCCGCCCGCTCCTGCCTCCACCCCACCCAGCCCGGGCCGCCGCCCAGCCTCGAACCACCTTACCGTCGGGAGTCCGATTTACGATGAGCCCCCGGCTGCACTTTCTAGGGGGAAAAGACACTCGCCCGTCACTCACCCATGTCTATCCAGCGTCCGTGCAGTGTCCCGGGAAACACGCATGGACGATTAAACATGTCCACTCAGGGTGGGGTGATGGAGGTTTTTTATAAATGCGTTCAGAAACGACTCAACACCCCATTTTGACACAGAAGGCTGCGAATTCACCTCGCTACAGAGGAACGTGCGTCGGAAAGCTGTGTGATCCTTGCAGATCTCAACCCAGAGAACGCGAGACCCGGCGGCCTGACACCTTTGCTGGCTGCCTGCGCAAAGGAAAGTCTTTTGATTCGTCCTCTCACTGTTTCTCTTTCCCTTGGCGTTACCGTTTCTGCGAGGAATGCAAATATTTTGACTAGACCTCTGCGGGGGCCTTTTAAACACCAGGCGCAATCATCTGCAGAATACTGTAGTTCATAGTTTCAAAACTTGAGTGTTGGACTCTGTCTGGCTGAGGAAGCCCGCAGGGCTAGGGGCGACCTTTCAGTTGCCTATTTGTATAGTGAACCGAACTATTATTCCCTAGAGGTCGTCCATATTTTTCAGGACTTCCTCCCCCACCCCCGACGTTTTTACTTTCCAGTTGTTTGCATGGAAGAGAGAGAAGTCGCCCAGAACTCACCCCACTTCGTCGATGGGGTTGTGGCAGGTTCGCATTGCACAGGGAGGATGCAAATCATAGATGTGATATTTGGGAAAAAAAAATGTTTTTAAACCCTGTTTGGCTCTTCTGCGAATTGGAAATGAGGATTTCTTTCATTGCCTGCTTTTGTATTTAATACAGAGCACAGATGTTGAAATAGAATGCAAAGTTTGGAGACACTAAAATTGGGAGAACACAAGTATTAAAGTTTTCCCAGTTTCTGTATATAATACAAATACTATTATGACTTTTCCCCCAAAATACAGCAAAAATTGTCAAGAGGCATAGGCTTCACTGATAGGTACTTTTCAAAAAACAAATCCAAAGCATATCCCAAATATGAATCTATCCATGATTTTGCAGTCTGAAAGTATTTCTAAACACAGACATGACATAAAACATTAATTTTCACTCTATTTTTGTTGTTTGAATGTTCATAAATTATTCCTTATTTTTGAATATCCCCATGGTTGATAGTGGTGGTGAGCATTTTAGGGCCTGGATCCTCTAGGAAGCCCACTTATAATGTGCTTATTTCCCCATCCAACTTTCCTATAGTTGAATGAGTATTTTAAGTAAAATATCTTAAGCATCTCTAAGTCCTTTTAAAAAAATCAAATGCATTTGTGATAAGTAAGAATGATTTTTTTGTTTTGTGTATAGCAATTTTTAAATTAATATACTGGGAATTTAATATATAGTGCTATACAATGCTAACAGAAATGCTTCAGAGTAGAAAAGATATTGTCAGAATTGCCTATTATGCTGCTAGTGATCCTAATGTTTTAATGTAAGGAATCTGAATTTTTCAGCTCACAGTATTCTATATTTTTCATTCTATGTTTCTATTAGAATTCTCACCTATGCCCCATGTTTTCTTGCTATCTTCTCATAGCTTATGTGTGCAGTATGAATTTCAATAAATGTAAATTACTGCTTAAAAGAGTAAAGAATGGCTATGTTATATCTCATTGTTTTCTCTTTACAATCTGCTCAAATAACTTGTTTTCTTTCCTTTTTTTCCCCCTTACAAATTCTATTGTAGCTATTTCCCCTCAATTCTATGATGAAAGTGAATGGCAAATGCCATTCAATTTAGAGGAATTCAAGCACAGGGAATATAAAGATTTTGTTCAAAGCCTCCCTCAAATCTATTTTGGACTTGGAAACAGAACTAGACTGGAGGCAACATCAGTGCACATCTCTGGCTCCATATGAGGCTACTTGAAGCAGGTGGCTCTGGGGTTCATTTTGGAAACAGGAGATGTGCAAGGAAGCATGTGCTCCTTAGAGACTGACAGGCCTCAGTGGCGCTCAGGACGAATAAAACGACTCATGCTCTCAGCCACCTCGGATTTGCAGACAAGGAAGAAGTTCCTCTTATTTTCTTGCCTGCAATTACTTTTTGTGTGTTTGGCAGCTAAACGAGAGAGCAGCCTGCAACATCTTGCCTTTGGGGATTTCCTGTGGCTTTGCCACATTCCCTGGAGAAACTTGAAATCCTGGAGTTGATGGAGGGATTACAGAGAGCCACAAGCATCACTCTCCCTCTAATCCATCTGGGGCAGATGCAGTATTGATAACAACCTTTCTGTTACTTGACAGTTTCAGACCATTCAAATGAGAACAAATAATAGGAATTTGGTGGTGGAGGTGGGGAAAGTAGAAGCAATTGGTATAGTCTTTCGAGTTGAAAGGACTGGTTTCTATTCCAAAATCATGAAAACAAGTGCACAATTAAACACTTCCTACTCAATTCTTTTGAGGTGATTTCTTCTCTTTTTTGTTATTGGAATGCATTTGGATTGGGGATTGACACATTTATTTACCAAGAAATCTCATTTATATCCCAGGATGAGGCAGGGTTCTGTTGCCTGA
This sequence comes from Sylvilagus floridanus, assembly GCA_949820135.1. NCBI lineage: Eukaryota > Metazoa > Chordata > Mammalia > Lagomorpha > Leporidae > Sylvilagus > Sylvilagus floridanus. The sequence goes on from OX463224.1 coordinate 92,967,322, forward strand.
ATTTTGAAGTTGCAGTTTACTTGGCTGGCTCTCTCTGCTTCAAGATACTAGGTTAGGCAAGAAGGATGTCCATTTGTATGAGATAATAAGAACCAGCGACAAGATAGACACAATGCTGAATAAATACGGGCTTGAGAGCTCCCTGATAACCACAGCCACAATCCCATTGGCAGGTCAAGCAAAAAAAACTAAAGATAAAATCAATGTCAGTTTTCTGTCTTGGTAACAGACAGGGACCCACAAAAGTCATACCCTGTAAGTCCTGCCACCAAATGCCTCACTGTTGTGGAGGAATCCAGTTGTGCTTCAGGCCAAATGTTGTCCCACCTATGTGATAATGTTTATAGCATCCCTCACCTTGACACAGACTTGAACAGAGTGACATGCTAGCAACTACAGCTGTCCAACAACTCCCTGGCCTGCTTTGTAATGTAAGGTGAGTGGACACTTGGAATGTTCAAGTGGAATGTCGGATGTAATAGAGGCTAACCCTGCAGGAAGGAGAGTTGGGAAACTGACTTACTTCCTGAACTCCTGACCATGGCCAGCGGTATCAGAAACACTTCAGAAATATTTATTTTATCTATTAATCAATTTATTAAATAACTTTAATAAGGGTACTTTTAAAATGTGACTTCATAATTCTGAACTTCAAAAACTATTTGTGGAAGTTCTCCCTCTTGCCTTGCTATCCATTCACCTAGTTCTTATGCATTGGCAGCAAGCAATGCTACCAGTTTCTTACGCACAGGGGAGCTTTATTCATTTTAAGTTTTTGAATTTTTGGGAGGCTGAGAGACAAAGAGAGGCTGAGACAGAGAGCAAAAGTGAGAGAGAATGTCTATCCACTGCTTCACGCCCCAAGGGCTGGAAGCCAAGACCTCAATCCAGGTTTCCCATGTGAGTGGCAGGAATCCAATCACTTGAGTCATCACCAGGGGAAGCTGGAATCAGGGGCTGGAGCCCAGAACTGAACTCAGGTATTCCAGTGTGGGCGGTGGATATCTTAACTGCTAGGCTAACAGCCTGTGCCCTGGGAGAACTTTAAATATACAGAATCCCAGGACTTACTTAATGAAGCTGTTTGGAGACAGGTGCCTTGCTATTTGTGTCTTTAAAGCTCTTTCAAGGTAATTTTGTTGGATTAGGCACTTAATTGACTCCTAAACTATTTTCAAACACTGAGATTCTACGGGAGCCTACAATGTAGATAATATATTCATTTCCAGACATTCCTATAATGAGTATAAAGTAAAAAATGTATATTTTTTAAATTCTTCTTATAGTGTGGTGACATAGATATTACTTTCCTGCCCCCTCTCTGTTTTAAAGAGGATGGAAACAACTTGTCCAGAGTAACTGAGCTAGTAAATAGCAGTCAAGGTCATCTCAGGTCTAAGTCCCTGGACTTTGAGGCCCGATTCTACATCATGTCGAGCAATAACATTTTTGCTATTAATAGTTTTTTTTTAAAGATTTATTTTATTTATTTGAAAGATGGAGTTACACAGAGAGGTAGAGACAGAGAGAGGTCTTCAATCCAATGGTTCACTCCTCAAATGCCCAAAACAGCCAGAGCTGATCCAATCTGAAGCCAGGAGCCAGGAGCTTCCTCCAGATCGCCCATGAGGGTGCAGGGGCCCAAGCACTTGGGCCACCTCCACTGCTTTCCCAGGTGCATTAGCAGAGAGCTGGATCAGAAGTGGAGCAGCTGGGACTCAAACTGGAACACATATGGGATGCCAATGCTGGAGGCTTGGGGCTTTAACCTGCTGTGCTACAGTGCTGGCCCCTGCTATTAACACTTTAGAAATTTACTTGATAAGCTTCAATTTCTTAGAAGTCAACCATTAATTTTTTTTAAATGTGAAATTGTGATTTGTAAAAAAGATTTATTTATTTTTATTTGAGTGGCAGAGTTACAGAGGGGGAGACAGAAAGAGAGACCTTCCATCTGCTGATTCACTTTTCAAATGGCTGTAACAGCCAGGGCCAGGCCATAGCCAAGAGCCAGAAACACCATCCAGGTCTCCCATAAGGGTGGGAGCATCTTTTGCTGCCTTCCTAGGCAGATTAGCAGGGATTTGGATATAAAGTGGAACAGCCAGAACTCATACTGGACCTCATATGGGATGCCTGCACCCCAATGCCAGCCCCATAGAAATGAATTACTCATTTTTATTTGAGTTAAACTTTATTACACTTACATAAAGCATATGAGTTGGGATTGGCCCCGTGGCGTAGCAGATAAAGCCACTGCCTGCAGCTCCAGCATTCCATGTGGGTGCAAGTTTGAGTCCTGGCTTCTCCACTTCTAATCAAAGCTTCATGCTAATGCACCTGGGAAAGCAGTGGAAGACGGCCCACGTGCTTGGACCCCTGCACCCACAAGGACGACTTGGAAGAAGCTCCTGGCTCCTGGCTTCAGATTGGCCCAGCTCCAGCCATGGTGGCCATTTAAAGACTGAACCAGTGGATGGAAGAGCTCTCTCTCTCGCTCGCTCTCGCTCTTGCTCTCGCTCTCGCTCTCTCGCTCTCGCTCTTGCTCTCGCTCGCTCTCTACCTCTGTTTCTCTCTCTCTATAACTCCACCTTTCAAGTAAAATAAATAAATCTTAAAAAATAACATATGAGTTGACTTACAACTGATATGTTGACATAATATAAACTCTTCTAGTCCTGCAAACATTTATTGATGCTGACTTAACAGTTTGGTTTTTTATATTTTGAAACTACTCGGTTTGGGGGTGGGAGCTGAAGTTCAAACTTCTTTTCCAACCCTTGAAGGGAATGAGTTTTAGGTTCTACATCTGAGGTGCTTGTTTTAGTTAGGGTGAGGCCATAACACACAGTATTAGCAAATGATTCCAGTAATAATTCAGAGGGTTAAGGACATGCAAGTTCATTCGTCTGCCTTCTAAAGTCTGAGGAGTGTTTTCTGGGATGGCAGCAGCTCTGCTCTATGTGATTGCTCAGGCATCTGGACTCCTCAATCCCCACGGCCATTGTCTTTGCCCACATGGACCATTTCCTCAGCTTCTGGCTCCTGGAAAGCAGAAGGAGAGTGCAGTTGGCATTGTCTGTGGTCTTTAGGTCTCTCATGGAACTGGCGCACATCCCTCTGTTCACATCCTTTTAGCCAGAACTTAGTCATGTGTCCACGGCAGATGCCAAGTAGAACTGGTCAACCCATATTGGCCCATGTGCAAAGAAAGTAAAGGAAAATGGGGGTCAGTGCTGTGGCATAGCAGGTAAAGTCGCTGCCTGCAGTATTGGCATCCCATGTGGGCGCCAGTTTGAGTCCCAGAGGCTCCGTTTTCCATCCAGCTCTCTGCTATGGCCTGGGAAAGCAGTAGAGGATGGCCCAAGTGCTTGGGCCCCTGTACCCATGTGGGAGACCCAGAAGAAGTTCCTGGATCCTGGCTTTGGATCAGCACAGCTTCGGCCATTGCAGCCAATTGGGGAGTGAACCAGCGATGGAAGACCTCTCTCTCTGCCTCTCCTCTCTCTGTGTAACTCTGATTTAAAAAAAAATGGATTGTGGTGAGCAACCATAGAATCCACAATGTTCATGCAGTTAGGAGACTGTTACAGTGGTAAAATAGTAGTCAGAGTAGTTGTAAGAGATAACTGGATTCTGAATATATTTCAAGGAATTTTCTGGGTTCATTGTTATGGTGTAGCAGGTAAAGTTGCTGTCTGTGAAGCCAGCATCCCATATAGGTGTCAGTTTGAGTTGCAGCTGCTCCACTTCCGATCCAGCTCCCTGTTAATGGCCTGAGAAAGCAGTGGAAGATGGGCCAAGTGCTAGGGACATCCATGTGGGAGACCTGGATGAAGCTCCTGGTTCCTGGCTCCTGGCTTTGGCTTGGCCCAGCTCTAGCCATTGCCCCATATGGGGAGTGAACCAGCAGATGGAAGACTTCTTTCTCACTGACTCTCCTGTTCTCTGTAGCTCTGACTTTAAAATAAATACATGAATGTTGAAAAAAATAATTTTCTAATGGATTGGATAGAACTAAAAGAAAAAGAGGAGCCAAGGAAACTGGATGAATGGATTTTTCATTTATAGAGACGAAAGAATGGTAAAGAAGTTTATAGAGAAAAATAAAGAATGTAGTGGTGGGTGTATTAAGATTAAGAGGCCTGGGTGAGCAACCATAGCATCCACAGTGATTGTGGCACAGAACGTTAAAAGCTTGTTAACCAGCTTTCAATGCTGCATCCCATATTAGGAGTGCCAGCTGCTCAGCTTCCTATATAGTTCCCTGCTAGTGTGCTCAGTGAAGCAGTGGAGGATGCCCCAAACACTTGGCTCCTGCCACCCATGTAGGAGACCTGGCTGGAGATCTAGGCTCCTGATTTTGGTTTGGTCTGGCTCAGATTGAAGGTTCCAGCTCAACTTCAACTTAGTATTAACTGGAGATCCTGAACTGATCTCATATCTAACATAAGTTATAAGCGGCTGCTTACCTTGCTGCCTCCTATCAACCCCTGCCTCAACCATCAGAGCCTGGAGTGCTATCTTACTTCCCTCCAGAGCCCAGGTCCTGTGAGCTGGAAGGAACCAAGATTACACAACTTGTGTTTTGAACAGAGCCTCAGCATCAACTGTGGTGTGTATAGAAACAGATTTGGCCCCTTAAACATTTTCTTATTTAAGAACTGATAATAAACATAACAAAAAATTTCAAGGGGTCGGCATGGTGCCACAGTAGGTTAATCCTCCACCTGCGGTGCCGGCATCCCATATGGGCACAGGTTCGAGTCTCAGCTCCTCCACTTCCAATCCAGCTCTCTGCTATGGCCTGGGAAAGCAGTAGAAGATGACCCAAGTGCTTGGGTCCCTGCACCCATGTGGGAGACGCAGAAGAAGCTCCTGGCTCCTGGCTTCCAATCGGCACAGCCCTGGCCATTTCGGCCATTTAGGGAGTGAACCAATGGATGGAAGACCCTTCTCTCTGTCTCTCCTTCTCACTGTCTGTAACTCTAGCTCTCAAATAAATAAATAAAATCTTTTTTAAAAATTCAAATTTAGATAATACAAAAACATTTGTAAGGTAGGAAGTGACTCTCCCTCTTTCACTTCATCTTTTTATCTTATTTTTTTTAAAGACATATATTTGTTTATTTATATGAAAGTCAGGGTGATAGAGAGGAGAGAGTAAGTGAAAAAATCTTCCATATGCTGGTTTAGTCTCCCAAATGCCTGCAACATCCAGGTCTCCAACATGGTGACAGGAACCCAGATATTTTGGCTGTCAACTGCTGGATCCCACATATATTAGCAGGAAGTTAGATCGGAAACATGGAGTAGCTGGACTAAAACTAGGCACTCCAATATGAGATGTGGCTGGGACTTAACCCACTATACCACAATGCCCACCCCTTACATATGTCTTTTTTTTTTTGACAGGCAGAGTACACAGTGAGAGAGAGAGACAGAGAGAAAGGTCTTTCTTTCTCCATTAGTTCACCCCCAAAAGGCCGCTGCGGCCGCACACCGCGCTGATCCAAAGCCAGGAGCCAGGTGCTTCCTCCTGGTCTCCCATGCGGGTGCGAAGGGCCCAAGCACTTGGGCCATCCTTCAATGCCTTCCCAGGCCACAGCAGAGAGCTGTGGGCAACCGGGACAGAATCTGGCGCCCCAACCGGGACTAGAACCCAGGGTGCTGGAGCCGCAGGCGGAGGATTAGCCTAGTGAGCCGCGGCGCTGGCCTACATATGTCTTTTTAAGGAAGGATCTGTATTAACTGCATCATATTTAACCCATCAAATTCCTCGCAATACTAACCAGACAGTTGCAATCACAAACACCTATATATGAAGTAAATTGTTGATCTTTTAAGAAGAGGTCATTTGACAGTGATAGCTTTCCAAGTCATTGCCATAGCATTTCACTTTTTTGTATTATTTATTTTTCACCCACTTGAAAGGCAGAGGTAGAGAGAGATAGAGAGGTAGATATAGACAGCTTCCTTCTGCCGGTTCACTCCCCAAATGCCAACCCCCTCCTAAAATCACGCCTCAATTTATGCTCCTGCACCAGTGTAGGAGTGACCTTCCTTCCCTACACCCTAATTGCCTCCTTCCAGAGGTCTGCAAAGAAGCAATCTGTCAGCCAGCAGAGAGGAAGATGAGAATCTGTGTGCACTGAATACACTTGGCCCTGGGTTGAATCCCAGGGCTCACGCAGCTGATCCGGCTCTCTAAGGGGAAGGGTCCCACTCTCTCTGGGCTCTGTGGAGATCCCAGCTAAAGAATGGCTGATGAGGGGCACCTGGGTGCAAGCCTGCTTCTCAGTCCATTGCTACCTGGGGACAATGACCTGATCACTGATAATAAGCTCTATTTGTATTCTGGCTGGATACAGGTGCTAGAGCCAGGTGTATACTCATTTCCATGAAGCAAAGTCTTCAGGCACAGGGTGTCCACCTTGATCTGTAACTGCAATCAGCAAGTCGAGGTCCTGCTGCCATCTCCAACATCCACTCATCTCCAGGGTTCTCATTCCAAACGTGTAGGACAGGTGGATGCTTCCACCACCAGGCTCCTTCCCACCCCCGCACCCCACCAACCGCTGCCCTTCTCCTGATTTAAAACAAAGTGCAAAGGAGGAGAAAGTCAGTGCTCACTGAAGCTCAGGATCCTCTAAAGCACCAATAATTTGCATGAACAATAATGTCCTCTTTGGTTTTTAAGACCATTTAAATGGCTTCATTTCTTAAACCCAAGCCACAGATTAATCTTTCCTGACTGAGTCCTTGGAAGAGAACAGCCACAAATTTATTCAGAGGACTTCAAGCAGTAAAAATAATGTGCAGTTCACTTTAATGGGTAGTAAAATCCTCAAGAAAAATGCTTCTTTATATAGAGCAGATGATTTTCATCACTTATTTTCTTGCAATTTGTAAAAGAAGACAGAGCAGGGCCAGTGCTGTGGCTCACTTGGTTAATCCTCTGCCTGCGGTGCCGGCATCCCATATGGGCACCGGGTTCTAGTCCCAGTTGCTCCTCTTCCAGTCCAGCTCTCTGCTGTGGCCTGGGAGGGCAGTGGAGGATGGCCCAAGGGCTTGGGCCCTGCACCCCATAGGAGACCAGGAGGAAGCACCTGGCTCCTGCCATCGGATCAGCGCGGTGCGCCGGCCATAGCAGCTATTTGGAGGGTGGAAAGGAAGGATGACCTTTCTCTCTGTCTCTCTCTCACTGCCTAACTCTATCTGTCAAAAAAAAAAAGACAGAGCAGGTCTTGTGGTACAGTGGGTTATGTCACCATTTGGGGTGCTTGCTTCACTTACTAGAGGGCTGGGATGGAGTCCCATTTCTGCTTCTGATCCAGCTTCCTGAAGACTCTGGAAAGCAGCAGATGGCCCAAGGATTTGGGTCCCTGCCAACCATGATGGAGTTCCAGGCTCCTGCTTTAAGCCTGGCCCAGTTCCTGCCTTGTGGGCATTTGGGGAGTGAACCAGTGGACGGAAGATCTCTCTCTCTCTTGCTCCATCTCTTGTACTCTATCTGCTTTTCAAACAAATAAATACATAAATGCATCTTTTAAGTATTTTTCATTTTTGTAAAATTGACATATTTATAGTAAAAGTAATACAGAAAAATATAATAAAGATGGTTTTAAAATATTACATGTAAAACTCTACAACCTAGGGGAAAAATCATGTTAATGTGGTGGAGCACATTTCTATAAACACTCTGTAGTTTTGTACATGTTTGAGCCATAGTCATCTGATCAGATTTTTTTCTCTATACATATGGAATTACCATTTTCTCATATGTATTATTGGAATTTTGATAAGCATTTTATCCTATGGATGTATCATATTTTACTTAGCTAGCTTTCTAATGATGGACAGTCAGTTCTTCCTAATTTTTCTTTGTATGTGTGTGTGTGTGATTGTAATTGATATTGCTGTGACTATCCTTACAGCTAACTTTACACTTATCTTTATTTTTTAAAGATTTATTTATTTGTATTTTAAAGGCATAGTTACAGAGAGGCAGAGAGAGAGTTTTTCCATCTGCTGGTTCACTCCTTAGATGGCCATAATGACTGAAGCTGAGCCTATCCAAAGCCAGGAGTCAGGAGCTTCTGCCGGGTCTCCCATGCGGGTACAGGGGCCCAAAGACTTAAGCCATCTTCCACTGCTTTCCCAAGCTATAGCAGAGAGCTGGATCAGAAGTGGAACAGTGGGGACTCGAACTAGTGCCCATACGGGATGCCGGCGCTGCAGACGGCAACTTTACCTACTATGCTACAGTGCTGGCCCCTATATATATATATATATTTTAAGATTTTATTTATTTGAGAGCTAGAGTTACAGACAGTGAGAGGGATAGACAGAGAGAAAGTTCTTCCATCTGTTGGTTCACTTCCCAAATGGCCACAATGGCCGGAGCTGCGCCAATCTGAAGCCAGGAGCCAAGTGCCTTTTCCTGGTCTCCCATGTAGGTGCAGGGGCCCAAAGACTTGGGCCATCCTCTTCTGCTTTCTCAGACCACAGCAGAGAGCTGGATTGGAAGAGGTGCAGTTAGGACCAGAACCAGCACCCATACAGGATGATGGCGCTGCAGGTAGAGGACCAGCCTACTTTGCCATGGTGCTGGCTCCTGTACTTATCTTTAAATACTTTGATGTAATACATTCCAGAAAGTTAGAGCATTGTAGGTCAAGTTGCTGCCTGCAAGGCTGACATCTCATATGGGAATGCTTGGTGAATCCCAGCTGCCCTGCATCCAGCTCCCCTGCTAAAGCACCTGGGAAGGCAGGGGAGATGGCCCAAGCGCTTGGCCCCTGCTACCCATGGGGGAGGCCCAGATGGAGTTCCTGGCTCCTGGCTCCAGCTTGGCCTAACACTGATCATTGTGGTCATTTGAAGAGTGAACCCAGAGATGGAAAATTCTTTCTCGCTTTCTCTCTCTGTCTCTGTAACTGCCTTTCAAATAAACAGATCTTTAAAAAAAAATACATTCCAGAAAGTAAAGCAAATAAATGGAAGAGACTTGTATTTTTTAAAGATTTATTTGCTTGTTTAAAAGGCAAAATTACGGGGGGGGGGGAGCGACAGAGTAAGACCTTCCACCCACTGATTTACTCCCCAAATGGCTGCAATAGTCAAGGCTGGGCTAGGCTGAAGCCAGGAGCCAGGAGCTTCTTCCAGGTCTCCCACATGGCCCAAACACTTGGGCCATCTTCCACTGCTTTCCCAGGCCATCATCAGAGAGCTGGAATGGAAGAGGAGCAGCCAGGATATGAACTGGTGCCCATATGGGATGCTGGTGCTGCAAGTGAAGTGACACCAATTTTCAGTTGCAATTTTTATTAATATAGTTTTAACATATATTTAATAGCCAGTTTGAATTCTTTGCTCATTAAAAATGGAGTGTTTATATGTTAAGAATAGCAATCATTTGTCATGTAAATGCTGCATGTTTTCTCAGTTAATTTTCAATTTTTTTAAAATTTATTTATTTTATTTGAAAGACAGAGTCAGGCAGAGACAGAGAGGGAGAGATCTTCCATTCATTGGCTCACTCTCCAAATGGCCACAATGGCCAGAGCTGGGCTGATCTGAAGCCAGGAGTTTCTTCCAGGTCTCCCATGTGGGTGCAGGGGCTTAAGGACTTGGGCTGTCTTCCTCTGCTTTCCTAGGTACACTAGGAGGAAACTGGATCAGAAGTGCAGTAGCTGGGACTCCAATCAGTGCCCGTATATCTGGATGCTGGTGCTGCAGGCAGTGGCTTTGTCTGCTAGGTTACAGCACTGGTCTTAATTTTCAGTTTGTAATGTTTTAATTAAATGGAACCAATTGCATTTTTGCATGTCTCTTGAAAAAGTGAAGGGGCAGGTGCTGTGGCAAAGTAAGTTAATCCTCTGCCTGCCAGGCCAGAATCCCATATGGGCACTGGTTCTAGTTCCAGCTGCTGTTTTTTTTAATTTTTTTTTAAAAAATATTTATTTGGAAGGCAGAGAGAGAGAGTGACCGAACGAGCGAGCAAGAGTGCTTCCATCTGCTGGTTCACTACACTGCTTTTCCATGTGTGTTAGCAGGAGCTGAGCAGCCAGACTCTGGGATGCTCAGCCAGGCAGCTTAACCCACTGTACCATAATGCCAGCCCTGAATTTTTGTTTTACTTTATAATTTGTTTGTTATGTCTATTGTTTACTTTTTAACCCAAAAACCTCTTATTTAAGGTATACAAACTTCATGCATTTCATAAACACAAATTTAGGAACATGGTGATTCTTCCCACCCTACCTGCCCTCCTACCCACCCTCCCACCCACTCTCCTATCCTTCTTCCTCCTCCCTCCCCTGTTCCCATTCTTATTTTTTACTAAGATCTATTTTCAATTAACTTTATATACAAAAGATTAACCCTATACTAAGTAAAGAGTTCAACACATACTATGAAAAATTTTTTTAAAAAAAACTGTTCCTCAACAGTCGAGACAAGAGCTGTTCAAAATCACCGCATCTCAAAGTGTCAATTTCACTTGTATAGATTAGGTTTCAGGTGCTCTACTAGTTACCACAGATCAGGGAGAACATATGGTATTTGCTTTTTTGGGACTGGTTTATTTCACTAAGTATAATGTTTTCTATTTGCATCCATTTTTTTTTGCAAATGACAGGATTTAATTTTTTTAAGATTTATTGTATTTATTTGAAAGACAGAGTTACAGAGAGAGGTAGAGACAGAGAGAGAGGTCTTCCATCCACTGGTTCACTTGCCAGATGGCCACAACAGCCAGAGCTGCCGGAGCTTCTTCTGGGTCTCCCACATGGGTGCAGGAGCCCAAGGACTTGGGCCATCTTCTGCTGCTTTCCCAGGCCATAGCAGAGAGCTGGATGGGAAGAGGAACAGCCGGAACTAGAACTGGCCCCCATGTGGAATGCCGGTGCTTCAGGCCAGGGCTTTAACCCGCTGCACCACAGCGCTGGCCCCAGGATTTCTTTTTTACCCACTGTATAGTATTCCATGGTGTACATATCCTATAATTTCTTTATCAAGTCTTCAGCTGATGGACGTTTGAGTTATTTAAAAGAGAAAATGATGCACATATCCTGATGGTGCTGAGAACTTTGAGCAGGGGAAACTTGGAGGCAGGTGGTGAACTGGGGCAAATAGCATCCATCCTTGGTTGAGGATCTGCCCAACAGTTACTTGGCCAGGGGCTTTGAAGATATTCTAATATTGTTTACTTATGTTGTCCAAAAGTAAGGGAGAAAAAACCCAAGTGGAAAGACAGAAGTTAACGCAATCTTATTTTTCCATTGCTCTCCCTAAGTTTTATGAATTGCTCAGTATATTGAAGACTGGGTTTCTTAAGAATTTGGGTGATGGGCTAGTGCTGTGGCATAGTGGGTAAAGCTGCCCACCTGCAGCACCAGCATCCCATACGGGCACCAGTTCAGGTCCCGGCTGCTCCACTTCTGATCCAGCTCTCTGCTATGGCATGGAAAAGCAGTAGAAGATGGCCTAAGTTCTTGGGCCCCTGTACCCACGTGGGAGACCTGGAAGAAGATCCTGGCTCCTGGCTTCAAATTGGTGCAGCTCTGGCCATTGTGGCCATCTTGGGGAGTGAACCAGTGGATAGAAGACCTCTCTTTCTCTCTCTCTCTCTCTCTCTCTCTCTCTCTCTCTCTGTCCTTCCTTCTCTCTCTGTGTAACTTCAACTTTCAAATAAATAAATCTTAAAAAAAAGTCTGGGTGGGTTTAGCACCATGGTCGCTGAAACAAAAATATAATTGGCAGCTGGCCTCATGGCTCAATGGGTTAAGCTACCACTTGAAGCGCTAGCATCCCCTACCAGAGTGCTGGTTCAAGTCCAACTCCTCCACTTTTGAGCCAGTTTCCTGCTAATGCTCCTGAGAAGGCATCAGATGATGGCTCAAGTGCTTGGGCCTCAGCCATCCACGTCAGAGACCTAGATGGAGTTCCTGGCTCCTGGCTTCAGCCTAGTCCAGCTTTGGCTGTTATTTGTGGTCAACTGGTGAGTGAACCACCAGATGGAAGATCTCTCTCTCTCAAACTCCACCTTTTGAATAAATAAATCATAAAATGCATACAACTGGGTAGATCCTTTTTTGCTATAATATGGTTTCTTCCTCTCTCTCCCTGAAGGCTTCATGCCTACAATCCGCCAGAAGATCAGAAGTATGATCCTTTGCATAAACGACTGACCTAGACTTCCCTTTACTTAACAGTTAGAGGTTAACGGCAAGAAACCGTAACAAAAACGGAACAACTTGAAAAAGCAATGCTTGAGATTGTGTATAAACAAATGGTGATAGCTGAATGGGAAATCTTTATTCACTGTGCTCAAATTGCCTTCAAAATTATAGGGGAGATATGTTGCCTTCTCAAAAGAGTGTTCCATTTGCAAGGATCTTAACAATTTTACTTTATAGAGGCAAGTAAATATTGTAAAAATCTGGGGATATTTACTAACTGCTAGACATTGTTCTGGGTGCTTTACAAATGCATTTGTGTGTATGCATGCATCTGATCTGCACCTGTGATTAATTTTAAGCCTGATGTGTCTCCCAGCCTGAACCTTGGGAGAGCAAACTGAGGAAGCCTCATGTGTCCAGGAGCTCCCTGTCAGGAAAAATGTAGTCCTTTGCAGAAATACTTCAACTTCTTCTTACAAGAGTTAGCACGAGCCAAGTGAACATAAGGGATGGATGACCCTTACTATAGGCAGTCAATGGTCAGAACTCATCTTTCAGTCAATATCAAAGCAGGATTGTGTTGTTAATTCTCAATCATTTTTTTTTTTGACAGGCAGAGTGGACAGTGAGAGAGAGAGAGACAGAGAGAAAGGTCTTCCTTTTGCCGTTGGTTCACCCCTCAAGTGGCCACTACAACTGGTGCGTTGCAGCCGGTGCGCTCCTCGGAAGCCAGGAACCAGGTGCTTCCTCCTTGCAGGTGCAGGGCCCAAGCACTTGGGCCATCCTCCAATGCCTTCCCGGGCCACAGCAGAGAGCTGGCCTGGAAGAGGAGCAACCAGGACAGAATCTGGCACCCCAACCGGGACTAGAACCGGGGGTGCTGGCGCCGCAGGTGGATTAGCCTAGTGAGCTGCGGCGCCGGCCATCTCAATCTTAAACATTTAAGGAAAATCCAAATTTCTATGAAGTTGTTGCTGTTATTTTTAAATAAGTAACTGATGCACATGATAGAAAATTTACCAAATGACTTCCACTGGAAGAAAACTCTCCTTTCTAATTACTTTTCCCAGAGGCAACCCTTATTGTCTTATATATCTATCTAGATATAATCCATATATTTGGATAAATGTGCACTCACGTACATGTGCACTCACATACATGTACACACATACATGTATACAGTCTCTCTGCCCCACTTCCTCATGGAGCTGGAAAGACCCCATAAACCTGTCTTGCTTTTTCACCTTTGTATTGTACCTTGCAAATACATTATTCCATTTCACTGTATTTATGTAGTGAATTTATTTAATCAGTCTAAAAATAGTCATTTGCTGATATAAACCAAAACAGTAATGAATGTTCTTAAACATACATCATGTTGTGTGAGCATGCGTACATTTATGGGAAAATTATCAAGAATTGAACTGATGGACCACAAGGCTCTTACATTTTTAACACTGAAATGTATTCAGTTAAGCAGAACTATTTAGCGGTTCTTATTAAATAAGATCACTCTATGAAATGTTTATATCAGAAGGGACTTCAAAGATTCTTTATGGAAGTGTCTCAACAAGGCACAAACTACAAATGTGTGAAAAGGCATCAGATATGGAGATGTGTGATTCACTAGTCAAAAGCAATGTCAAGGTAGACCCACAGAACCCTGCAGATCCTGATGAGCAGCATTGAATGACCTTGGAGGCTCTGGAGTGTAACATACTGGGGCTGCCATGTTGTACACCATAGGTGATGCTGTTAATTGAGTAATAGGAAATGATAGGTATGGAATAATTTTTTTTTTAAATTGTTCAAGCTTTTAAAGAAAAATATTCATTTATTTATATTCATTTATTTGAAAGACAGAGAGGGAGAGAGATCTCATTCATGGGTTCACTCCCCAATTCCCATAACAGCTGGGCATTGGCTAGGCCAAAGACGGGAGACTGGAATTCAATCCAGGTCTTTCACTTGAGTAGCAGGAACCCAATGACTTGAGCCAACACCTGCTGCCTCCAGGTTATGCATTAGCAGGAAGCTGGAAGCAGGAGCATGGCTGGGACTTGAACCATGCATTCTGATATGGGATGTGGGCGTCCCAAGTGGCATCTTAATCACTGTGCCAGATGCCCACTACTGGGTAGTTAATTACCTATACAAATGGCATTTTTCAGGGCCAGAGTTCTGGCATAGTAGGTAAAACCACTGCCTGCAATGGCGGCATCCCATATGAGTGTCATTGTGTCCTGGTTGCTCCACTTCCCATCCAGCTCTCTGCTAATGGACTGGGGAAAGAGCAGAAGATGGCTCAAGTGCTTTGGCCCCTGCTACCCATGTGGGAGACTTGGAAGACTCTCCTGGCTTCTGCCTGGCTCAGCCCTGACCACTGTGGCCATCTAGGGAGTGAACCAGCAGACAGAAGACCTCTTTCTCTGTTTCTTCTCTCTGTAACTCTGGTTTCCAAATAGATAAATAATAAATAAATAAAAATAAAATCTTTAGGGAAATGGCATTTCATGTATCAATTTTATTAGTAGTTTAACCAATTTAAGTTTATAACTTTGATGTCTTAGGGAGAATTCCTTAGGGCACTTTGGAGTGTTTCACAGGGAAAATTTGGAGCCTGGGGATCCAAGAGATACGAACAAGGGTAAGGAAGCTGCACAAGGGCATCACAAATCCAGGATATAAGAGACCACTGGTGCAGAAGGTCAACGTATCAATCACCAGCAGGTGTTATGGTACAGTAGATTAGGTTATGCCTTAGGATGGCCATACCCCATATTGGAATTCGTGGGGTTGAATCCTGCCTTCACTTCTAATCCAGCTTCCTGCTAAGGAGCCTGAGAGGCAGCAGGTGATGGGTCCCTGCCATCCACAAAGGAGACCTGGATGGAGTTCCTGGCTCCTGGCTTCAACCTGGCCCATTCCTGGTTATTACAGGCATTTGAGGAGTGAATCAACAGGTGGAAGATTCTCTCTCTCTCTCTCTCTCTCTCTCTTTCTTCCTCCATCCCTCCTGCCCAGTCACTATGCCTTTAAAATAAATAAATAAATAAATCTTTTTCAAAAGATATGTGAGTCAAAGACATGAGGTATGGTTTCCACAAATTGTCATGAACCAACGTGGACCTCCCAGCTCCCTGTGTGAGACAGAGCCCTGCAGTGTAACAGGATGCCTGGAACAGGGGAGCAGCAGCTCAGATTCCCCCGTGTGCCCATCTGGGTAGGGCTTTCACTTCACAACAGAGACTGATGGGTCTGGAAATGTTAATGCGTATTGGATTTTATACAGAAAGCTTGGGTTGAATATTGGCATCAAAATCCTCCCTGTTAACACAGAATTCAAAGTGGCCCTGACTTTGATTATCCTGAATGGTTGCTAAGCGGGAAGTTACAGAGTTTTTGCCACCCTTGAGGAAGACTAATCCTGGAGCAATGGAATAATAAGTAGTGAGGGGAAGTGTTACCTTTTGAAATAATAGATACAATCCAACAATGCTAGAGGGAGTTTCGAAATAGAGGGGAAGCCACCCACAATCACCACCCTCACAGTACAGCCCTGGAGGTTCACGCAATCCTAATACTCCTCGAAAATTTACTTTCATGTTTTTACACAGTCGCAGTCAAGGCTTTTCTTGCTTTACAACTCCATTTTGCTAGTCATCATTTTAAACGGTTGTAGACTACTCCCTCGAGTGGTTACGCCATGATTTGTCTGTTTATTCCCTCATTCTCAGGCATTTCAGATGCTTCCAATTGTGCACTACTCGAGAAAAAGCCTTTTTGGTCTCTGGGCCTAAAAGGGGGACTGCTTTCATTTTCTTTTGTTCAAGTAAATTATTCTGACACAGGGCTTCCCTCTGTTAGCAACAAAATCCACTTCTCTATTTTTTGAGTATTAAAGGAGACACTGTTTATAGGAAAGCACAAAGAATACCACCTGGAAAATAGTGAATGCTGGATCAGTGTGAACTATATTATTACTTGTCAGGGTTCTTGGTCACAGTATCAGAAAAATGCCTGCAAATCAAGAACGTATTGGGGAGGTATTGAATACTCACACAGAATTAAGAATAACAAACCAGGAGGAGCAAAGGCAGGCAGGCAGCAGAACTGCAGCCCAAAGCATGCAACAGAGTCTGGTTGGCTTCTGGACAGCTATCATCAATATCCCTGAATCTGATACCAGTACTGCCTTCCACCAGCAAGAACTCTAGATAGTCCTGTGTCTTTGCATCATGTAATTAAGACTCAAAAGGTCTGGGTAGGGAGATCCAGATAGCTGAGCCCAAGACGTTTTCCTGAGGCATACACACCCATCCTGGGAACCAGAGCCCTGCCTCCCACAGAGACGCTGTTTCAGTGTGGGGTGGCCAGTGCCTAGTATCTTCACCTGCTCACACTCCCCCCACCCCCAAACAGTGAAGGCATCAATAAAGGAGATTTTAATTAAATTCAATCACCGAAGGCAAAAGAGCTTTGGGGACAAATAGCAGGGTTCCTTTACCAGGAAGAAAAAAAAAAAAAAAGCCCAGGGAAACCTTCTGTTGGAATTTCCCCCTCTAAAAGAGCCCTTGAATAACAAATGCGGTTAGAGACTGACCGCTGTCAGTGATGGGGATACTTTGTTTCCTGGGCTGTTGGTCCTGGTGCAATTAGCCAAAAGTCCCCTCCCCTCCCCTCCCCTCTCCTAAAACAAGAACTTAAAAGTAGAGATAGGTCAGGGCTGGCGCTGTGGCATAGTGGGTTAAGCTGCCTGGCCTGCAGTGCCCGCATCCCATATGGGTGCCAGTTTGAATCCTGGCTGCTCCAGTTCTAATCCAGCTCTCTGCTATGGCCTGGGATAGCAGTAGAAGATGGCCTATGTCCTTAGGCTCCTGGCTTCTGGCTTCTGCTTATGGCATTGTGATCACCTGGGGAGTGAACCGGCAGTTGGAAGACCTCTCTTTTTCTCTACCTCTGCCTTTAAAATCAATGAATCAATCAATCATTTTAAAAAAAGAATCATTTAAAAAAAATAAATGCCAAGTTACTTAAAGATCACTAATGACTGGGAAATTTAACTCTTTCCCAGACATGAGGGGTACTGTTTTAGGAAGCAGGGAAATACACAGAGTAACATAAATCGATTTCAACATACTTACATAGTGTGTTTAAAACTCTCCAGTAGGCCAGTGCCACGGCTCAATAGGCTAATCCTCCCCCTGCAGCGCCGGCACACCGAGTTCTAGTCCAACCCAGAAGGGGGGCCGGATTCTGTCCCGGTTGTTCCGGCTCCTCTTCCAGTCCAGCTCTCCGCTGTGACCCAGGAGTGCAGTGGAGGATGGCCCAAGTGCTTGGCCCTGTATCCGCATGGGAGACCAGGAGAAGCACCTAGCTCCTGGCTTCAGATCAGCGCGGTGTGTGGGCTGCAGTGGCCATTGAGGGTTGAACCAACAGAAAAGGAAGACCTTTCTCTCTGTCTCTCTGTCTCTCTGTCTCTGTCTCTCTCTCTCTTGTTGTCCATTCTACCTATATAAAAAAATACCAACTCTCCAGTGGCTCCTCATTCCATCAGGATGAAATCTCAAGACTTCCGCTTACCCAGAAGACCTAATCCCTCCCTGCCTTCCTCTCCAGATGTTGGTCTCCCTCCGCTAGCCTCAGCTCTTTGCTTTTCTCTTGATCCCTCTTTTCCTGGCTTAGCTCTTTGTGCTTCTGTCTGAAAGTTCTCAAATAGAGCCACCCCCTTCTCACACTTAAGGTCTTAGCTAAGATACCCACTGCTTCATGAAGCCTTCTCTGGCCGCCAGAACAGATCTGGTACCATTTTCTACTCCTATAGCAACCTATCCAATGCACCGCCCATTACACCTGCTCCGCCCATTCAGTTATAAGTTCCATGAGTGTGGGAACCTGAATCAGCACCATTTGCTCAGTGCCTAGAGCAGTGCCTGGCGGGCAGTAGGCACTCAGTAAGTGAATGCATAATGAACTCAATGAAAGAAAGGGTAGACTTGGTTTTGAGTGTTAAGCAGATTATTTAAAAAGAATTTTTTGAAATGATTTTAGATTTACAGAAGATTTTCAAAGAGAAGCAGTTCCTGGAAAAATGAGAATGAGGCATTCCCCTCCCCTTTTTCTCATCTTAACTTTGAAGTCAAACCACAGTCTTAAATTCACAGGCAATTTCTAAGTTTTCAACTCAGACATGTCTTACAGTAGAGAATGGAGAGCAGAGAGGTGAAAGTACCAGAAAAAACATCATCAGCAAAGTGGGGTGCAGAGAGACTCGGGAGAAGGAAGCAGGCACAGAGAAGCTGAGTGTATCTTCAGTTTCATCCGCAAATCCCATGACCCTGGGAGTCTCGGATGCCCCCTAAAGAACAAAATCCTTGTTCCCCTTGCAGGCTGTTGCTAGCATCTGGGAACACATTGTGCAGTCAGTTCTCCTAAGAAGAGACCAGGATGGTGAGAGGATGGAGAACCAGGGGCTTTACGAATGAGAAAGTTCCTACAATGAGGAGCGAGCTTGCGACTATTATTTTTTTTTCTTTTTTTTTTTTAAAGATTTATTTATCTTTTTGAAAGTCAGAGTTACACACAGAGAGAAGGAGAGCCGAAGAGAAAGAGAGAGAGAGGTCTTCCTTCCACTGGTTCATTCTCCAAATGGCTGCAACAGCTGGAGCTGCACCCATCTGAAGCCAGGAGCCAGGAGCTGCTTCTGGGTTTCCTACGTGGGTGCAGGGGCCCGAGCACTTGGACCATCTTCTGCTAAGCAGTAGAAGATGTCCTGGTGAAAGATGCTGATGAAACTGAAGATACACTCAGCTCCTCTGTGCCTGCTTCCTTCCCCCGAGTCTCTCTGCACCCCACTTTGCTGATGGTGTTTTTTCTGGTACTTTCACCTCTCTGCTCTCCATTCTCTACTGTAAGACATGTCTGAGTTGAAAACTTAGAAATGCCCTGTGAATTTAAGACTGTGGTTTGACTTCAAAGTTAAGGCCATAGTAGAGAGCTGGATCAGAAATGGAGCGGCCAGGACTCAAATCGGTGCCCATGTGGGATGCTGGCACTGCAGGCGGTGACTTTACCCACTACATCACAGCGCCAGCCCTGCTATGATTATTTTTCTAATTGTTCAATATAGAAAAGTCAAAACGTGGCAATGCAACATTGCCTTGTTTCTTGGAGCAAAAGTGGAAAATAACTGTCTCCATCTGCTAGGGACACAAAAAACAGGCTGAGTCTTTACTCAGTATGTCCTCTCTGCAGGAAGAGGTTAGGATGAACCTGAGTGTCACATTTTAAGAAAACATCAGGGCTCTGGAAGAGCTTCCAAATAAAGAGGAAAACACCAGTGGTATCTGAACTCTGAAGTGGGTGGATTAAATATTCAGTGGATAAGAAACACCTAGACAGGAAGGCATGCAAAGAATTAAAAGAACATTTATTCCTGACTAAAATCAGGAAATTAAAATACCCTCCTTCTGCCAGTAATGACTGCTTTCTCACAATACCACAGAACCTTGACTCTCGCCTGTGTGTTGCACCTTGCCTTCCAGATGACTTGTACAGCAATGATTTATTGGTCTCGGAGCCAGTGAGCTTGGGAACCGTTCAATAAGGCAGTGTGGTCTGTGTGTCCTGAATCATTACTCTACCTGGCAACCTTATGACAGCTGCTGGATCTTGGAGGGGGCCTGGAGGAGATGATGTTGATTTATAGAGGGAGAAGAATTGTCAATGAAAATATAACTCAGGCTCAGACAACTCTAGGAAACCAGGTTGGCCTCTGCTGTTGAATACAGACCAAAATTTGCAAAAGAGAACCTGACTTGGCATTTTGTTAAAACCTTGCACTTTTTTGGAAGGTTTTACTATAGCTCTATAAATATGCTTTGTAAAAGACAATTGACATTGATTTATTCTTCTAGTTTATAACATTTCCTATAATGTAACTGGTGCTCTGCCAGGTAGGTGTGATACACAGTATACATGTATCTTTTAAAGATTAGTTTTATATTTTCTAAGTGATCAAAATGATTTTACATTTATATGTACATTCATACTCACAGTGTCATTTGCTCTTTATAATAACTGTATATTAATCACATTATGAAAGATGAAGAAACCCAGACTCAGAAACTTTAAATAACTTGGTTAACTAGATAGTCCAGAGGTAATAACTGTAGACTGGAACATGGCCCTGGGACCTGGCCCAATCTTTCCGTTGTCCTAGCCCTTCTGGAGAGAGAGTTTTGTGTTACTGGCTTCCTATGACCCATTGAACAATAAGAGAAGCACATGCATCGTGGAGTTTGGCAGAATCAATCAAAAGCAATTCTATTTTCTCTACATTAAGCATCAAAAAATTAAAAGCCATCCAGGCTTGAATTTTAGATAGATAGGTAATAAACCGTGATCACTCTTAGGTAGAGGCCCCAAGGAGGAAGCTCTCAGCTCTGGGTAACAGAAACTTGAATAAACAGTCAAACCCCGTTGTAAGAATACTGCTGGCCAGGACTTCGGGAGAAACTGCCCAGAGACCATGGGACTGATTCTTCAACTGACTCCAGCTTACACAGGTTCAAAGTAGGAGCTGAGAGAGTCTTGTTTAGGGCACAGAACCTGGGGAGGAGATTTCAACCAGCAGAGATCATACCGATCTGTGTAGGAAATGGGCTGCAATTTACTTTCTCCAAGGGGGCACATTCTTTGGTTACTAAAAAGGCATTTGCTTTCAAAGAGCTCGGTACAATAAATGGATTTTCTTGTTCTTGTGGTGGTTTTAAATCCAAATGTTGTGACTAGAGCTGTAAGTTTTAAAAATCATGCCATTAGGGATATATACATTATGGATTATATATTAATGGCCTCTTATCCAGTAAATTAATGTTGGATAGAATAACTGTTCAAGGCACCAATTTAATTCTAATTAAGCCTGAAATCTGAAGTTGCTTGTAAGGAGAAATCATGAAAAAGATTTAAGCAATTCCAATCAGATATAGTTCTTATTAAGGATAGAAGTTGGTGAAAATATTGAGGCATATAATCAAAGCCAGTAATTATTTCTATTCACACATGTGATGGTTGTTATGCTGGCTTTCCTGGTATTTCTAGTGTATTCCAAATAACTTTTGCTTATTGAAGGACTTAACTGAAGATGAATCAGAACTGATAAGGCACATGACATGTTTAAAAATATGAATATTGGGGGTGGACATTTGTTGTAGTGGTTAAACCACTGCTTAGGATACCATCATCTCATATCAGAGTGCCTGGATTCAGGTCCTAGCTCCTAATTCCAGCTTCCTGCTTATGCACACCCTGGAAGGCAGTAGCTGCTGGCCCTAGTACTTGGGTCTCTGCCACTCACATGGGAGATCTGGATTGAATTCCTGGCTCCTGGTGTCAGCCTTGCCCAGCTCAAGTTGTTGTGGGCTTTTGGGGTGTGAACCAGTAGCTCAGAGATCTCTGTCTATGTTCTGCCTTTCAAATAAATAAAAAAAAAAGATGAATAAAAATTTTGACTTTTTTAAAAAAGATTTATTTTATTTATTTGAAAGTCAGAGTTTCACAGAGAGAGAAGGAGAGGCAGAATGAGAGAGAGAGAGAGAGAGAGAGAGAGAGAGAATTCTTTACCTACTACCCCCCACAGCGCCAGCCCCTGGCTAACTCTAACCAGGCTTCATTTGTCAACAGAAGAGCTGTGGTGGGTTCAGTTTCCCCTCCTCCCAAGATTAGGAGCATTTGGAACAAATCATTTCACTTCCGGGTCCTTGCTTTCTCTCCTTACACTAACTGGGCATTACTATGTAAGAATGGAAGAAGTCTTTGGAGGAAAATCTAAGACTGAATATTGCTGAGAAACTGGGGGTGTTCTAAATAAGTCAATGGAGGAATTTCAATGTAAGTGGAAAATTATGCAGCCTATAATATGTTATATAAAGTTATTTTAATGTTATGCTATTTTCCTTCTGAGCCCATCTTTGATTCTCTATCACCAGGGCTCATTGATAGTTCATGGGCAGCCCTAAGTGAGAATCACGGTGAGCTGTGGACTCTCTACTTGGATTTGAGGCCTGTCAATCACCTGCTGATTGGCAGTTACAGGGGGACATTGTGTGCAGAATCGTTCAGTGCTCTGTGGTGTGAAACCATTCACACCACTAGCTTGTTTGAAAATGCCATTCGGGGTGGGCATTCAGCCTCATGGTAGGCATTCAGCTCTCCTCCCATACTGAAGGGTCTGGGTTGGATTCCCAGCTCTGACTCCTGACACCCAGTTCCTGCTTTTGTGCACCTGGAGAAGCAGTGCTGATGGCTCCAGCATTTGGGTTCCTTTCCCAGCCTCAGCCCTAACCCATCCCTGGCCTTTGTGGGCATTTGGAGAGTGAACCACGGAATGGAAACTCTTTCTATTTTCCCTTTCTCTCTCTCTGAGTTAGTAAATTTAAAAAATAAAATAAAATGCCACTCATGGCAAACACAATTCTACTGCTGGCTTTGGTTCATTTGGAAGAAGAATAATTGGAGCTCGAAGTAAAGGTTCCCATTAAATTCAATGTGATGACAATATCCCTAGCACAATTCGTTTTGAACCAGGTTGTATGTTAGAGCATTTCTTTCCTGCTTCTTGAGACTTGCCCAGATGGATTGCAGAAAGCTTAGAGAAATCTAGTCCATTGCCCTAATAGTATGGAACATCATGTTTCTTCTTGTCTCTTGCAGATAGTGACGGACAAGCTAGCTGTGTTTCCAGTCGGCTCCAGTTCTGCATTTTCAGCAGCATAAAGAAAACATCTCATCCTTTTATAGAAATGCAATCCCCTGAGGTTGTCCCTTAAAAGCTGTTTTGATCCATGAATGTTGTTGCTGCCAAATTCTCCAACTCCCAAACTACCATTATGCATTTTCTCTTGGATGGGGAATTTTGGGATCATCCCTCCTGACCCCATAATAAAGCCATTTATTTCACCCCAAGATGGAAGTTTCATTTATTTTTTCCTTGTTTCTCCTTGGCAATTATCTGTATTACTACCCATAATCTGCCCAATCTTTTTTGATAACATCCTGTGATTAAAGCCAATTGGCTCATGTTGAAAGCTAGAGGAAAGTTAACCAAGCACAGAAATATCACCCTTGGATTACAGAAGGCCAACTTTTAGTGGGCTGATGCTTGAGAGATTTTGGATGGGGAAGGGTGGGTGTTGACCTGACGCTAACATTTGGTACTGTTGTGGAAAAAAAAAAAAGCCAATGCTCAAAATAGGGCTGAGGAACATATGGTAGTTCCTTACAGCAGACCAAAGGACAGATTTGCCTGCAAATGAGGTCAAAGAATGGCTTGTTGATTTTCAAATGTCCCAATTATTGTACTGGGCAGCATTTCAGAAAACGAGGAACGAAAGCATCTTAATAGCAATAATAGTAGTAGTTGCCACCACTTATTTGGCTTAGTCATTTGCATTTATTAGTTCATTTTATTCTTTCTATGTCTTTTTAATTGAGGCATTAGATGAGAACCCAAGTGATTTGCTCAAGGTCACCCAGCTAATAGATAGCAGAACAAGGATTTGAACTTGAGTGTGAATCCTCCAGTTATTTTGTGCCCAAGATAATGCATGGCTTTATAGAGGAATAGGAGAGATGCACAAACACTTTTTTTGTTTTTGAGTTAACAATCTGGCTTGGGATAGATAATATACTGGGGACTCTTAAAGAGCAACGAACAACTCCCCTGTTGCTAGTTAAATAATTCTTTTTTTACATTAAATGGTCTCTGCTCAAATTATTAGTGTGGATTCTGTCTCACATTGGCTTTGTGCCATGAGGTACACAAACCCATAGGAGCTCAGAGAGGGTGCAAGGCACTTGGGGGGCAGAGTTTGAAGCATGGAGCCACTTCAAGTTAGTCGTAACACTTTGGGCAGATCACTTCCTCTCTTACAGCAGCCAAGGCTGGGCCAGGTGGAAGTAAAGAGCAGGAATTCAATCACGTGTATGATGGGAGCTCAACTACCTAAGCCATCGCTGCTGACTTCCCCAGTGCACATTAGCAAGAAGCTGGACTAGGAAGTGGAGCCAGGACTCAAACCCAGGCATCTCAGTATGGAATGAAAACATCATACGGGGTGTCTTAACCACTGCACCAAATACCCACCCTGATGATAAGTTTCTGAAGGGAAGGAATGACTGGTCATATGTCTTGGGTCTCCTTTTTCCTAAATATCAATTACAATGTCCTGTGCACAATAATTTACCTGCAATGGTGATTTTTTTTTTTTTAGTATGTTCCATTTAAGAGCTCCTTTATCAAATATCACCTCCATTAAGGTGCCACAGTAGGTAAATTCTTTCTTTGGCCAAACACTACTTCTTGTAGATACAATAGTACTTTAAAAAGTTCATGGAAAAGTGGAATTAAAAGACAAATTTGTTTTGGTGCAAAAAATGTTTGAAAGCCATACATAGGTTTTTTTTTTGTAATATACATCTTCTACAAACTTCTTAAAGTACCTTTGTATTCTTTTTAAAAGTATTTACCTCCATAAGGACTAACTGTAAAGCTGAGGAACTCCCAAATGGTGCAAATTGATCTATCAAGTAGAAAATGACCAAGCAACATGAACCCCCTGGGTATGGGGAAAGTGTTGACTGTTAGGGGAGGGAAGCAAGTGAGGCAAGGACTGGGCATAGAATACTTTAAGTTTTCTAATTCTGATGAGAGCCAATGCTACCCATTGGGTATGCACAGTGAATATTCTGTTTTTTTTGCAGATCTAGGCATTACAGCAGAATTTTACTTATAACTAGTTTGAGGTGATGACCTACAGTCAATCTGTATGCTCAATGCATCTCAATTCTGAAAATCCAAATTCTGAAATGCTGTAGAATTTGAAACTTTTTCAGAACCAAAATGATTCCACAGGTGGAAAATTTTTGTTTCATGCATAAAATCACCTTCAGGCTATTTGTATAACATGTGCACGAAACAAATGAATTTTGTTTAGACAGCTCTCTCACTATGTTTATGCAAACATTCCAAAATCCAAAGTCTGAAACACTTCCGGTCCCAGCATTTCAGATAAAGGATATTCAACCCGTATGGTGCTTAAAATGATAAGCTCTGTAGTTAGCCAGAGCTAGGCTTGAATTTCAGCTTTTGTCACTAACTATCTGTATAATAGGCCAATAATTTATCCTCGCTGATTCTCCACTTTCTCATCTGTAAAATGGATGTGATAATGGTACAAATAAAAATCCAGTGGGGATTTAGAGATTGATAGTGCAGGTACATGATTAGCAGAGAGCCTAGCATGCAGTGAAAACTATTAACTGGTATTGTTGTTTCTATTAATGCCAGGTATCATCCAGAGTGAGACTAGAGAAAGTGGTCTCATTGTGGCATTATGAGTTCTTTGACAATCACAGGATACAAACTCTGGTGGTCAGTTTGATAATGAGAGTATTAGATGCAGAAAATTTCCCTAGAAATTACGGTGAGCTCAGTAAAAATGGATTTTTAAAGATTTGTTTACTTATTTGAATGGCAGAGTTAGAGAGAAAGAGCCTTTTTGCAGGAACCGCCACCTTGCAGTCATTCACCAAGACGACAACACAAAGGGAGAGGAGAGGCACCTGCTACATGTTCTCCAGGCCTTTTAGAAAACGTGGAATTGTTCCTCTGGCCACATACATGTGCATTTACAGGAAAGGTGACACTGTAGACATCAAGGGAATGGGTTCTGTTCAAAAAGGTGTGCCCAGTAAATGTGACCATGGCAAAACTGGAAGAGACCATAGCATTACCCAGCATGCTGTTGGCATTGTTGTAAAAAAAAAAGTTAAGGGCAAGATTCTTGCCAAGAGAAAAAATGTGCACCTTGAGCATATTAAGTCCTGTAAGAGCTGAGATAACTTTCTGAAACGTGTGAAAGAAAATGATCAGAAAAAGAAGGAAGCCGAAGAGAAAGGTACCTGGGTTCAACTAAATGCCAGCTCACTCCACCCAGAGAAGTCCACTCTGTCAGAACCAGTGGTAAAAGCCCGAGCTGCTGAAGCCAATTCCCTGTGAATTCATGGCATAGTAAGTGTTAAGTAAATAGTCTCAATCTTCTGTAACAATAAAGGAGTATGAGGACTCCAGAAGAACTTGTTGAGAAATAGAGCCCAAATTTGTGGTAGGAAATGCTTACAATTTCATGCTCTATTTTAGTGTAAATATGTATATATAATACTATCTACAAAGGATGTGGAGGGAGATGCTGGTGTATCACTGGGTCTTTTATTTAAAGCATTGCCTCTCAGGCCTTGACTATACATAGACCATCTGATGCCAAGGCCCAGGAATAACAATTTACTCATCTGAGTTGGGGCCCAGTTACCAGTTGTTTTGTTTTTGAGCCCCTTGGAGCGTTGTGATGTGCAGTCGCATTTGAGAAGCACAGCTTTAGAGTACATTTTGGGATCCTAGCTGTGTCATTTCACACCCGCTTTCTCTTTCTGTCATCAGGTTCTTTCAATGAGCACATCCACTTCCCCTGGTATCCCTGTGGCTCTGTCACTACAAGCGCTGGTAACTGTAATATCATCTGCACTATATGAAACCTCCAGGTAATGTTGCAAAAGTTGAAAAACAGGAAATGCAGTTGGCTTGGAAAACGACACCCTCCTGGAAGAGGAAAGAATTACAATGCGAAAAAGGAGCTGAGTAAAGCACACACACAGGTGCATTTATTCCATAAACTTTTGCGTATGTGAATATTTTAAGCTAGTGGTCAATGTAGTCCTCAACCCTGCACTCACCTGCATGTGCTCTGCCTTTCAACTTTCTTGGAGAAATATCTTTGGAGTAAACAAAAGCAATTGATTGTCCTAATTATGAGAGAAATTTCACACCTGCTCAGAAACCAGTCCAGGTGAGAGGATATGGTTTAAAAAAAAGAACTAGTGAATAGTCATGTATTTTATTCACTAGTATCAAGTAAAAGTAACGCAAGGAAGGAATCAGTTGAAATAAATGTGCATACATCAAATAACTGGCTGGCTTACTGGCACTTAAACTTTCCATTTTAATATTAAATTTTTGTGGTTAACATATAATACTTATAATTTTTTACGATTTAAAATTTTCCAGAAAAATGTTTATTTTTTGAAAATCCTTTTAAAAATATTTATTTATTTACTTGAGAGGCATCATTATAAACAGAGAGAGGGAGAGTCAGAGAGAGAGATTGTCCATCCTCTGGTTCACTCCCCAAATAGCTGCAAAGGCCAGAGCTGTGCCAATCAGAAGCCAGTAGCCAGGAGCTTCTTCCAGGTCTCCTACATGGTTGCAGGGGCCCAAGCACTTGGACCATCTTCTGCTGCTTTCCCAAGCCGTCACAGAGAGCTGGATCGGAAGTGGAGCAGCCAAGACTCAAACCGATGCCCATATGGGACTCCAGCACCACAGGTGGCAGCTTTACCTTCTACACCACAGCACCAGCACCAAATATCTTTTTTTAAAATTTATTTAAGGAATACAAACTTCATGCATTTCATATATACAAATAGGGGCACAGTTTCAACATATGTATACAGCATAAACTAATCAAATAATGAGATTAGCATTTCCATCTCTTTTTCTTTATGCTTGGAGACTATGAACTCTTCCAGCTCTTTATACAGTATATAATACATTATTGTGGACTCTCATTATGCCACCGTGCTGTGGAACTCTGGAACTTAGTACTTCTACCTAACTGTATTTTAGTGGCCTTCGTTCAATCAACTTCTATCCCCTTTCCCTCCACTCTTCCCAACCTCTAGTAATCAGTATTCTAAGTTCAGATTGACTTCTTAAAATTTTCATGTATGAGGAAACATGTAGCATTTGTCTTTCTGTGTCTGGCTTACTTAGCACAGTGACTTCCAGATCCCTCCATTCTGCTGCAAATGACAGGATTTCATTCTTTTCTTTGGCTGAATAATATCCCATTGTGTATATCTGCCACATTTTCTTTAACCGTTCATGCATTGAGTCACATCAAGATTCATTTCATATTTTGAAATGCTACCATGAACATAAGAGTGCAAGCTTCTCTTTCATATGCTGATATAGTTTCCTTCCAGAACACATACGGAATGGAGTAGCTGGGTCATATTTTTTTATATGATCTACTTTTGGGATTTTGAGGAACTTCCATGTTGTTCTCCAAAAATGGCTGTATTAATTTGCATAACTACTAACAGTCTAAAGTGTTCCCCCCTCTCCATATCCTTGCCAGAAATTGTTTGTTTTACATTTTTTTTTTTTAAATATGGAACGCTTCACGAATTTGCGTGTCATCCTTGCGCAGGGGCCATGCTAATCTTCTCTGTATCGTTCCAATTTTAGTATATGTGCTGCCGAAGCGAGCACTGTTTTACATTTTAATAATAGTCATTCTGGGGCTAGTGCTGTGGCATAGTAGGTTAAGCCTCTGCCTGCAGGGCCAGCATCCCATATGGGCACTGGTTTGTGTCCCAACTGTGTATCTTCTGATCCAGCTCTTTGCTTATGGCTTGGGAAGGCAGTGGAGGATGGCCCAAGTGCTTGGGCCCCTGCACCTGCGTGGGAAACTTGGAAGAAGCTCCTGGCACCTGGTTTTGGATCAGCCATTGTGGCATTTGGAGAGTGAACTACAGATGCGAGATCTCTCTCTCTCTCTCTTTCTTTCTCTGTCACTCTCTCCGTGTGTGTGTGTGTGTGTGTGTGTGTAAATCTGCCTTTCAAATAAATAATCTTCAAAAAATAATAACCATACTAACTGGAATGAGTTGCTATCTCATTGTGATTTTGATTTGCATTTCCCTGGTGGTTACTGATACTGAACACTTCTTTTTTTGTGTGTGTTTCTTGGCTCCTTGTATTTCTTCTTTGAGAAATGTCTACTCAAATCCTTAACCCATTTCTTAACTAGATTGTTTGTTTTTTGTTGTTGTTGAGTTTCCTGTTTTCCCTATTACTCTGGATAGTAATCCTTGCTCAGATGAACAGCTTGCAAATATATTCTCCCACTCTGCAAGTTGCCTCTTGGCTGTCTTGATTGTTTCCCTCACTGGGCAGAAGCTTCTTGGTTTGATAAAAATCCCATCATCTAGTTTTGCTTTTGTTGCCTGTGCTTTTGTAGTTTTATCCAAACAAGTTGCTGCCTAGGAATCATGCCTTTTTTTTAATTAGGAGAAACCAGAAGGCTGACTTGGGATTTCTGACTTCATTCATTCCATTTTCTCCTGCATTTCTTCTTTCTGACTCTTGCAGACCACCTTTTGCCCAAGTTTAGGGTTGCCCTCCTCCTTCCTAATTCCCTCTCTTGTATCATTGGCATCATTAGGAGACAGAATACTCAAGTTCCAGTCTAGCTTACCTTTGACTGGGTCTGTTTCAATCTTCAAGCTTTCAGTTTCTCACCTCATTTTCCAGATCTAAAAAGTGGGACTTGGGGCCAGTGCTGTGGTGTAATGGCTTAAAGCCCTGGCCTGTAGTGCTGGCATCCCATATGGGTGCTGATTCAAGTACCAGCTGCTCTACTTCCAATCCAGCTCTCTGCTATGGCCTGGGAAAGCAGTGGAAGATGGCTGAAGTCCTTGGGGCCCTGCACCCGTGTGGGAGACCTGGAAGAAGCTCCTGGCTTTGGACCAGCTTGGCTCTGGCCATTGTGGCTATTTGGGGAGTGAACCAGCGGATGGAAGACTTCTCTGTGTTTCTGGCTCTACTTCTCTCTGTAACTCTTTCTTTCAAATAAATAATATAAATCTTTAAAAAAAAACTGGGACTCCTGGTACCTATCCCTCTCCCAGGAGAGTTAGGAGAAGGTGATATGAACCAGTGTCAGTTGCGGGTCTTTGTTAGTGCAAATCTGTTCCTGGTCTTGACCACTCACCTGGCAGCCCTGTGGGAAAAGGGGAAGCTTTGGAAATAGTCAGTCTTGATCTTCTGTCTGCACCTCTAGAACTAAGAGATTTTTAGATGCCACAACAAAGGACAACTTCGTGCCTACCTAAAAAAGACTAGTATGCACAGCTCGTTTGAAATGTTACAGGGCCGGTGCTGTGGCTCAATAGGCTAATCATCCGCCTTGCGGCTCCAGCACCTGGGTTCTAGTCCTGGTCGGGGCACCAGATTCTGTCCTGGTTGCTCCTCTTCCAGTCCAGCTCTCTGCTGTGGCCCGGGAGGGCAGTGGAGGATGGCCCAAGTCCTTGGGCCCTGCACCCGCGTGGGAGACCAGGAGAAGCACCTGGCTCCTGGCTTCGGATTAGCGCAGCACGCCAGCTGCAGCATCCATTGAGGGGTGAACCAACGGCAAAGAAAGACCTTTCTCTCTGTCTCTGTCTCTCACTGTGCACTCTGCCTGTCAAAAAAAAATAAAAATAAAAAATAAATGTTACAGAAGAGACTAAACACTAAAGTGAAAAATAAAAAAATGTTTCAGAACATGGAGGTTTTCCTTATTCAGAATTTGAAGATGATTTATTTCATAATTGAAGTAAGGATAAAATTCCGGTGAATCATTAATTTTCAAATATGGGCTAATAGTAAGAGACAAAGCTCTTTGGCATCATTTACAGATTCTTTCCAACACTCTCCAACTTCTCACACAAGGAATTCTGTGCCCAGGGAAGTCTGTGAGAGGTACATGAGCACTAACATATAACACGTCTAGGTGCAACCACCACCAGCTCCCTTCCTGGCTGCCTCTATCCCTCCTTGGTCTAGGTCACTTTTCAATAGACAAGATTTGCCTGGTGGTACCGGATAAGGTTTAGTGAACACTTCTCATGCTCTAGCCACTGTGTGTTATCAGTATATTTCATTCCACCCTCACCTTCCATGCAATCACGTGCATTCTTATTGGAAGGAGATAGAAGAAACTCTGACAAACTGTAGAGGAGCAGGTGGTGTGATCACAGAGATGGAAATTGGAATAATGAAGCCACAAATCAAGAAATTCTGGTGGTCACCAGGAACGGGAAGAAGCAAGAAACAGATTGTGCCCTAGACCTTCTAGAGGGATCATGACCTTGTAGACACCTTGATTTCAATTCAATGAGACGGACTTTGGACTTTTAGCCTCCAGAATTGTGACAGAATAAATTTCTGTTGTTGTAAGCCATAGGTTTGTAGTATTTTAATAGAAGTCCCAGGAAAATATTACAACAGATATTATTATTACATTTACCTCTAGGAGTGGGGGAATATACTTTGAGGAAAGCCAAGAAATTAGACCAAAGTCCCTGGCTGCATAGTCAACATTTGAATCCTGAAAGCCAAAATCCAGAGTCAGCACATTTGACTGGTAAGCTGCCTGAACCATGGCAGCCCATAATAACTCAATGAATGCCAGCCTTGTGTGTGCCACTAGCTATGCTCCTATGCATAGTCATGGCTGTCTTCCTAAATAGCCACTTTCGAAGATATTGGGGATACAGAAAAGTTCCACACCTTTCCTTTTTTTTTGAAACCACTCAATGTTTGGGTGTTGGAGAAATTGAATCACTACCCATTTCCCTCCCCACCTACTATGGTCTGAGTGTTTGTGTCTCCCACAGTTCATGAAACTAACCACCAACGTGATGCTATTAGGAAATGGGGCCTTCGGAAAGTGATCAGATCACAAGGGTGGGGCTCTCATGAGTGGGATTGTGCTATTATAAAAGAGGTCCAAGAGAGAGGGAGGGCAGCTTTGTTATGCTTTGCTATGTGAGGACTGAGTGAGAAGGTATCATCTGTGCACCAGGAAATAGACATTCATCACATGCTGAATCTACCAGGGCCTTGATCTTGATCTTCCCAGCCTTGAGAACTGTGAGAAGTAAGTTTCTGTTGTTCATAAGCTGTTCGGTCTATGCTGTTTTGTTGTAGCAGCCCTAGTGGACTACGACAGCACCCCTCAGTTTCCAGCAAAGCATTTGGAGCTTCCAGACGCATTCAGAAGTAGGCAGGTTTGGTGAGGGTGACCCTGGATCTTGAATTGGTAGAAATTCACACCTCTGGTTACGCCATCGGATTTGATCACAATTCAGGGTTGAATACTGTCACTAGTTACACACATGGATCTGAATAATCTCTTGGCCTAGGCTACCTTTCCAGTTTCTCCTTAGCCAAGGGAGAGAGCACAACTGTCATACATGATGTGTATTTATGTATCATGTATATTTATGTATTATGTGTAGCTCACAAATCGAGATCCTCCAAAGAAACAGTGATTACCTGTTTAGCAACCATCTGTTCAGTAACTGACTATTCTGTTATTCTGTGCTAGGGTTTTCACAGCATTCTCATTTACTTTAATTTTCACAACAATATTTTGGAATAGTACCATCCTTTTTTTTTTTTTTTTTTTTTACAAGGAGAGTTAGACAGTGAGAGAGAGACAGAGAAAGGTCTTCCTTTTCCATTAGTTCACCCCCCAAATGGCCGCTATGGCTGGCGCACTGAGCTGATCCGAAGCCAGGATCCAGGTGCCTCCTCCTGGTCTCCCATGCAGATGCAGGGCCCAAGGACCTGGGCCATCCTCCACTGCACTCCTGGGCCACAGCAGAGAGCTGGACTGGAAGAGGGGCAACCAGGACAGAATCTGGCGCCCCAACCGGGACTAGAACCGGGGGTGCCAGTGCCGCAGGCGGAGGATTAGGCTAGTGAGCTGCGGCGCTGGCCAGAATAGTACCATCTTTTGCTAGGAATTTGAAATTTTCCAAGATTGCCATAAAACATTGCCATATTTAAACAGGTATGTCTTGCAAACTTCATGCTTCTAAACACTCAATGGTTTTGCCTTTTATTTTGTTTCCTTATATGAGATCAGGAGCTGTCCATTAGATGCCGTGTGTGTGCGTGTGTGTAGGGGTTGGAGGGACTATTATATGATTAATATAAAGAAATGAAACCCAGAGATTTTGCTTTATCATTATGATACAATGGAAAACTTTGACACATAACAATGTTTCTGTGTCTTCATAATGTAGATAAAGCTTCAATCTTAAATATAAATATTTCTTAAGATTAAAACAAACTCTAATCAATGAAACTTTTTTTTTTTGATTTGACAGGCAAAGTTAGAGAGAGAGACAGAGAGAAAGGTCTTCCTTTTCCGTTAGTTCACCCCCCAAATGGCCACTACAGCCAGCACACTGCGCCGATCGGAAGCCAGGAGCCAGGTGCTTCCTCCTGGTCTCCCATGCGGGTGCAGGGGCCCAAGCACTTGGGCCATCCTCCACTGCCTTCCCGGGCCACAGCAGAGAGCTGGACTGGAAGAGGAGCAACCAGGACAGAACCAGCACCCCAACTGGGACTAGAACCCGGAGTGCTGGTGCCACAGGCGGAGGATTAACCTAGTGAGCTGTGGTGCCAGCCTAATCAATGAAACTTTATCTAGTTACAACTTCAGAGAAGATTTTCAGGTTCTTTACTATGGGGAAATGGCCTTGAAATTCCAAAGATTGAAAATATGGCATCATGAACAACACTGAGAAATTTTCTTAGAAAAGATTTTGTTGTTGCAAGGAAGAGATACCACTAAACCAAGTGACATAAAGAGACAAAGTACATAGAAAGGGTAGGGGTCTACCTGAACCCACAGTGATGCTGTGGGGCATCAGGAAAAAATACATCCGCTGTGTCCTCAGCTCCTAGAACAACGCCCAGGTCAAAGTCAGAGCTCAGTAAATATTTGTTGAGTAGAAGACTACTCCTGGGTGCTATTTGACAAGGAAAAGATTGACGTGAATCAGGGTCAGTGTTTGGGACAGAAACATCTGATTGACAATTTGCAGACTTAGTTCTGAGGAAGCCACCCAAATCTGAGCTTGAGGTCAAGCTTCTAAGAACATAGAAGACCTTTCCCAGTTGGCAAGTCTTGGTCCCTCTCCTTTTGTCTTTTTCTCTTCTACCCTATTGTCAGCACATTCACTAGACATGCTGAATGTCTCATCTCTCCCTACACATACCTGTTCCTTCCCACGTCAGTGCCTTATCTCAAGATTTCCCCTCTGCCTGGATTTGCTTTTTTTTTTTTTTTTTGACAGGCAGAGTGGACAGAGAGGAAGACAGAGAGAAAGGTATTCCTTTTTGCCGTTGGTTCACCCCCCAATGGCCACTGCAGCCGGCACACCACACTGATCTGAAGCCGGGAGCCAGGTGCTTCTCCTGGTCTCCCATGCGGGTGCAGGGCCCAAGGACTTGGGCCCACCCTCCACTGCACTCCTGGGCCACAGCAGAGAGCTGGCTTGGAAGAGGGGCAACCAGGACAGAATCCGGAGCCCCGACCGGAACTAGAACCTGGTGTGCCAGTGTGGCAGGCAGAGGATTAGCCTAGTGAGCTAGCTGGCCATGGATTTGTTTTTTCCTCATCCTTTGTAGGAACACCTATTTACCCTTAAAGGTTTCACACTTAGTCACACGAAGTGAACTTTGATCTCTCTTTACATCCTCATATCAACATCACCCCTTCCTTTTCCTTACTATAGAGAGACAAACTACAGCTGCTGAAATTCTTGCAGTATGCTTACATGAGCAAAGTTCTACCAAATGACTTTTTTTTTTAAATCCCCAGTTTAAAAGATTTCTTAAGATTTATTTTTTGTTTTCTTTGAAAGGCAGAGAGATGGGATGAGATCTTCCATCTACTGGCTCACGCTGCAAATGCCCACAAACAGTCAGGGCTGGGCCAAGTTGAAGTCAGGAGCTTGGAAATCAATCCAGGTCGTCCAGGTGGCTGACAGAGACCCAAGCATTTGCGCCATTATTTTCTGCCTCCCGGGTTGTGCATTAGCAGGAAGCTGGATCAGAAGCAGAGGAAGTGGGTCTCAAACCAGGCACTTTGATGTAGGATGTGGGTGTCCTAAGCAGTATCCCAACTGCTGCACCAAATGATCACCCCTCAAATGGGTTTATTCATCTGACACATGGGGTAAAAGTGAGGAACAAAGATGCGGGCCACGTGTCGGGTGAGTATCCTGACAAGCATGAAGGTAGAGCATTTGGTTCTTCTGGGATGGAGGCGCCTTTGCTAGTGCTCAGTCTCTGGCATCACAGGTGCTAATGACAGAGGATGCGGACATGGGGATTCCTGTAGGACAACCCTGTGGTATGGGTGATAAGCTACTGCCTTTTAAACAATTTTTAAATTTATTTGAAAGGCAGAATTAGAGAGAGAGAGAAAGAGAGAGAGAGAAAGACAGAAAGAGGGGTCTTCCATCCATTGGTATACTGTCCAAATGGCTGCAATGGCTGGAGCTGGAACAGGCTGAAGCCAGGAGCCAGGACCTTCCTCCAGGTCTTAATATGAGTGCAGGGGCCCAAGTGCTCGGGCCATCCTCCATTGCCTTTTCAGGCATATTAGCAGGGAACTGGATTGGAAGTGGAACAGCTGGGATTTAAACTGGCACCTATATGGGATGCCAGCATGCTAGGTGGTTGTTTAACCTACTACACCACAATGCCAGCCCAAGGTATCACTTTTTTCCCATGGATACCTCCCAGCCTGACATGACTCTTGGAGACTCTGCAAGCTGTTTAGTACCTTACAGTAAGTCTAGTACTTAAACTAACCACAGAGGATTCTGTTATCTGCAACTAAAACCCCTTATTAATAGAGATATCCATCAGTATCCATGGGGCATTTGTTTCAGGATCCCCATGGATACCAAATACTGCAGATGCTCAAGTTCCTTAAAATGGTGTAGTATTTGCATATAACCTGTGTGAATCCTCCTGTGGCTTTAAGTGTGGATTCCTTATAATATTTAATATAAATGCTGTGTGAATAGTTGTTATACTACATTGTTTAGAGAATAATGATAAGAAAAAGTTTGTACCTGTTCAATACAATTGTAGTTATTCTTCCTTGTTCTTTTTTTTTTTTTTAAATCTATCCATGTTTGGCTGAGTCTATGGATGAGGAGTCACAGTGTAGAGAGCCAACCATACTGCAACCCAGTCCAATTTCTAGATCTTAACAAACTCTGAGTTACAAATATCTTCACTGTAGTAAGCGCTCACTAAATGGACGCATAGGTGAGTGCCTCAAAGGGCTGTCTGTAACTCGCTAGGTTCCAAGGCAGAGATGGGAAAACCTTGAGAACCATAACAGGAGTGAGATTAAAGAGCCAGGGCAGAAGGGTAAGGACACAGGGGAACCAGAAGGAAGCCGAGGCAAAGCAGCACTCACTCCAGCCAGACGCAGCACAAGGGCAGCTCTCATTATAGTGTAAGGTCATGCTGTGCCTACACATGCTATGCTGATTCAATATCTCCAGCAGAAAAATATCTGATGAATTTCAAAGAAAATAGCTAAACCTGGTGCTTGGCATTGCGCCGACTAAACGCGCAGTGAATTGACAGAATCATATTGAATGGCTGGGTTGGTGGCACATCAATATACATTCCCAGAGAGCCAGCCAAGTAGAAGGGTGTGAATTGGAGATGAGATTGGGTCTGAAGTGTGCACTGCAGGGCTAGGGATGCGGAGCAAGGCTTGAGATGACAAGAGGAAGTAGAAGGAAAGGTAGCCTTCGTGTTGTGCTGTCGTCCTATCCTTTGCATTTTTTTGTGGCAAGGAGATTGATAGTCAATATTATTGTATGTTGTAGCTAATACATACGTAGAGGTAGCTCTATAAATACAATCACCCTATTCTGTGACACTTGTCATTTCATTCTTTGTGTAACCTATGCCCAATGCTCAGAGGTGCTACAAGACAGTTCAAACGGAGGGTGC
Source organism: Sylvilagus floridanus (assembly GCA_949820135.1). NCBI lineage: Eukaryota > Metazoa > Chordata > Mammalia > Lagomorpha > Leporidae > Sylvilagus > Sylvilagus floridanus. The sequence continues at coordinate 93,004,231 of OX463224.1, forward strand.
TGGGGAGTTCCCAAGCACTAATGGTCTGTAGGATGACTCAGAAAATGTGGCCACTACCAACAATTTCTGCCTAGTTTTTCAGTTGGAACTCAAATTTATTAAGGGCATTTTTGAGAATAAATGTTTATCACCTTGGAAAAACACCTGGTCTTGACAAAAATCTGACTTACACATAATATGTTGGACAGGTGTCAAGTTAATTTTTTGAGGCTTTATTTATTTGGACGGCAGAGTGATAGAGGGATAGGGAGAGGCAGAGAAATATCTTCTATCCACTGGTTTACTCTCCCAGTATTCATGACAGCCAGGGCTGGGTCAGGCCACAGCCAGGAGGTAGGAACTCCATCTGGATCTCCCATATGGATGGCAGGAACCCAAGTACCTGGGCCATCATCTGTGCCTTGGCAAGAAGCTGGGTTGGAAGTGGAGCCAGGACTCAATTCTAGCCACTCTGATATGGGATGTGGATGTTCCAAGCACTGGCTTAACCTGGTGCGCCACAGTGTCTGCTCTGTCAATTTATTTTGATCCACACACCCCTTAGCTCATCTACCATTTCCAGGGAGCTGTCAGTCATAGTCCTGGAAGAGTCATGGGCCAGGCGTGTTCACATTTCAGCAGCGGAGAGGCAGAGGGGAAGGGAAGAGTGGTTGGAAGTAATGGAACTAATTTGGCTATGGAAGCCTTCCCTAGTTCAAGGCAGAGGATCTTGTGCAAGATATTTTCAACTAAGGAGCACATCAGAGTGATCTGTTGGGGCAGGCGTTTGGTATAGAAGTTATATGTCACTTGGGATACCAGCCTCCTATATCAAAGTTCCTGGATTGGAGTCTTGCCTCTGCTCCTAATTTCAGCTACAGTGAGGCAGTAAGTGATGGCTGAAGTGATTGTGTGCCTGCAACTCACATGGAAGATTTGGATTGAGTTCCTGGCTCCTGGCTTCAGCCTTTCCCAGCCCAGCCATTGTGGGCATTTGGGGAGTGAACCAACAGATGGAAGATCTCTGTCTGTCTGCTTCTATCAAATGAAACCACTGATCATCTACAGGACTTCCAAAAATACACATACCCATTTCCCAAGAGATACAGGAATGTGGAGTGACTTCTGGTTACCTGCATTTTGAAAAAGCCCCATAAGTAGCTTTGATATGTCTTTGTTGACCGAGAACCATTGTTGGCCTAATTCTGAGGGAAATATCATGGAGCAAGATATTGGATGGGAGGAGTTCATTGGCCAAGTACTCTGGAGGAAAGAGTTGCATTATGAGATCCTTGTGTAGGTGGCAGGACCCCAAGGAGCAGGTGGACTCTGGGAAACAGAGGCTGAAGTTAGGGAAGGGAACTGAGCTCTGGTGCCTGCTGGGATTCTGGTTGAGGCTCTTGGTCTGTAACAGACATCCAAACAATTGGTAGGCATTCTGGGACTGAGGTCCCCTCAGCTTGTTCCTCATACACAGGAGTTGCTTCATTGCACGAAAGATTAACTGCAGTGGCCAATGTAGTGGGAACCCTGCAGCTAGCTTTGGGGAGTGGTCAAGGGTTTCAGATTAAGGCATGGGGAGGACCCAACAATATCCACTTTGACCTTGTCAGAAATGGCTAGAGGATTTGAGAAGGCTTTTGGTCAGCCCCACCTGGGGAAGAAGAAGGTAGAGGATATAAGGTGAGGGTTGTATTTTTTCTAAGATTTATTTATTTATTTATTTGGAGAGTAGAGTTACACCCCATTTGGGTCTCCCATGTGGGTGGCAGGGGCCAACAAACTTGGGTCAACTTCTGCTGCTTTCCCAGGCACATAAGTAGGGAGCCGGATTGGAAGTTGAGCAGCTGGAAATTGAATTGCTGCTCACATGGGATGCTGGTGTCACAGCTGACAGCTTAACCAGATGTACCACAATGCTGGCCCCAAGGCAACGGCTGACACTGGTTGGGAATGACTCACCCAGGATGGCTTGGTTGCTGCCCCAGCCAACATGTGCCCCCTCTGTGGGGCCCTACAGACACACTGTACAACTTGGAGTTTGGTCCAGATTGTTCATTTAGAAGTCCATGTTCTCCTGGGGGTTTGTAAACCATTCAAATTGTGACAAAATAATGTCCATCAGGACTTCATCATGTTGTAGAAAGTAATCTGGCTTCTCTATAACAAAGATTCTGTTGTGTTTTTCAGAACCTTCTGGCTTGCATCCTAACTTGCCTGTATTCATGCATTTTCTGCAATCCATTTATTCTCCCTGAAGTCTTCCGTCTCTGCAGTGGATACTGAATTCCCTGATTTGAGTCATGTTCTCCAGGTCACAGGTGCTGTGTCTGGGTTATTATGGATGTGCCTCTGTGCTCACTCTAGTTCATATTGACAGCTCCCATCCAGTTTGCACACTGTCCCCACTGTTTCTGCTTTGCGTTTCATTTCTTGTCCCTGACTTTCTTCTCAGCAGAAAGGACTATTTATTTCACTGTAGAAACATCACAGTTTAGGAGGGGAGTAAACTTATCTCACGCCATAGGACTATTATAAAACCCACTTCTTGCCTTTTGTGATAAAACTGGTATTTCAGCTTCTGGTTCCTAACTACATGAAGTTGACATATTGAATGAATGGATGAGAACACAATAGAACCAACTAAATCTGAGTATTTACTTATACTACTTGTATTAAATACTTAGATTAAAAATCATTTGCTGTGTAATTGGAATTAAAATACAATTGTGTGTCTTGCATTTTAACTGATAATCTTTGAAGAAGGAAATCAGTTGAACTTTAAAGCAGTCAGAGAAAACTAGAACACTGAGTTACACACACACACACCACACATGCACACACAGCTCTTATGAGTCTGATTACTTTATTGAGGTGCTACTATAAATAACTGCTAGGTATTAGCCAATCAGCATTTTCCTGTTTTTTTTTTTTTTAGTACAAAAATTTCCAAGTTTTTCTTGAGCACAGGAAAAGAGAGAGTGGTATGTTGCTCAGAATCCTTTGCAGCTTGAGGTTGTCAGAGGGATGTGAAGATATGTGATATATACAACCTCAGGGCCATGCCCATTCAAGGGAAAAGGCTGTACTCTCCACTCATCTTTATCTCCCTCTGACTGGAACCCATATGTGGGGCTCAGTTCTGGGGAAGCCATGATATATGAGAGAGAGAGAGATGTATTGAGTATGGGAGAGCTACAAGCTAGGAGGTCTGTCAGCAGCACACAGGTCCTGCCTTGCTTCCACCCAGACCACCACGTGTCACAGAATCTATCCTTTAAAGCTGCTGCTACTTGGGCTTTGATAGCAATGGCCTAACTGGCCTTCTGACTAGCACAGATATCATTGATAATTCTCTGGAAGACACGCTGAACCATTCCGAATGGGCAGCTCTGAAATGTTCTGTAGGAAGCCATGTTTTCATTTGCTATTTTTGTCTTACTTGTTCCAGAACAAGACACATGTCAAAGATTGGTCTGGAAAGTGGCTCCACCAGGGATTTCTCATGTGAATCAGACCGAGCTGGTGAGCTTGTTAAAATGCAGATTCTTGCAAGCAGGTGTGCATTTGACCCAACTGATAAGATGCTACATAAGATGCCCGCATCCCATATTGGAGTACCTGTGTTCCATATCCAGCCTCCGCGCCTGACTCCAGCTTCCTGCCAGTGCAGACCTCGGAATATGGTTCTGGTGGAGGTGTTGGCAAGACTGATGGGGAGCAGAGGTTGGGGCAAATGAGTGTCCTTGACGACGGCAGGTGCTCTGGAGCCGCCTGTCTTGCGCCATACTTTGCCTGTAGCGTTTGATGCTAAATCTACAGCAGCTTCATATGTGTTAATTTCTGTGTTATTTTTAGATAAAAATACTTTTTGTTTACTTTAAATAGGTTGAATCATGTTTTTCTGTTCCTTCTAGCCAAAAATATTCTAACTGATGAACATCAACAAATAAAATGACACACATTTACATTTTAAAAAAAAGTGTTATGATTCGAAATGCAGAGTGACAGAGACAGATAGCTTTTATCTGTGGGCTCACACCTCAAATGGCCACAGCAGCTGGGCTGGGACAGGCTCCGCTGGGGTCTCTGACAGGAGTGGCAGGGACCCGAGTGTTTGAGCTGTCACTTGCTGCCTTCCAGAGCATACGTTAGCAGAAGCTGGATTGGAAGTGGAGTAGCTGGGACTTGAACCAAGCACTCCAGTAGTGGATGTGGGCTTCCACGCAGTGGCCCAACTGCTATGCCACAATGCCTGTCCCCAGAGTTATTTTCATATGAGCACACTGTCACCTACTGTATAAAATTCCCAGTTGTTTAAACTTTAGGTCATTTTCTATTTTTTTTTTTTTGCCATAATAAACACTACTTGGAGATCAGTATTTGGACTAATTCAAATCTTAAGCAATGTTTGGGTGTCTGTATACCCACAAAGAATTATCTTATAGCCTTTACCCAGCTTCCCCTAATGTCGAGATCTTTCATGATTGCGGTACATTTATCAAACCTAACAAATCAGCATCAGTAGTGCTAAGCCACATACTTCATTTGCACGCAATCCGTTTTTCCATTGGCCATGTCCCTTTCCCATTCACGATGCAATCCTGACGCCAGGATATGTTGGGGTTCTGTTGGTTTTGTTTCGTTAGCTTGTTTTAAACAGACGTGAAGCCACGTCCTTGGAGGACTGAGCTGACATCTGCTGGAAAGCTACCCAGAGCCAACACAGGCTGAGTGCTTCTGGTCTGCCAACCTCACATCCCACCATGGAACTAAAGATTCCTGCCCTCATTTTACAGATGGGGAAACTGAGACTCAGGGCCGTGCAGAGGCTCCATCAGGATCACTCAATGCTAGAGCCGCTGTCAAATGGGGCCACTTGGTTCACGCGTAGCTGTCTTTCCCAGAGGAAGCACGGCCCCAGTCCCGTCCCCAGAGCCAGTCCTCTGTGAGCGGCTTGGCTGAGAGGGGGGCCCTGGAGCAGGGACCCTCTTGCCTGAGGGCAGAGCAGAGCAGTTTCTGCTCACCTCTCCTGGTCTGAGTCACCTCCTGTGCGCCTGGCCAGCACCCTGCACGCCCCTTTCTCCCACCCCTTCCCTATCAACTCTGGCCTTCAACGAAGAGATACTGAGTGCTTGGCCACAATGCACAGGCGCCTCCTGGTGTTTGCATCTGAATAGGGACTGAGTCTGAAGTCCAGCAATGAGGAGGCTGGGGGTTCAATCTGGGCTGGGCAGATTCCTGCAGGGCCCCTTACCTGCAGTTCACGGCTTGGCCTCCTCTGAGTGCTTTTTCCTCCAAACATCACAGCGTGTCCTTCTCCCTCTCATTCAGCTCTGCTCCTCTGCTGGAACTGTCCTTAGTCTGGGGACAGGAAAGGGACTGCTTTTTAACCAGCGCTGCATGACACAGTCCGACGTCTTCTCACTTCCCCACTCAGGAGCACTGTCCTCCGGCCAGGGAGAGCAGGCAGCCAGGACCTGAGCTTGCTCTCTGAGCTCCCTGCTCTGTGACCACGGCCTTGGCCTTCTAACAACATCCTGTGTGCCTGGGATCGCCTCACAGCCCTGCAGCCCCTCAGCCAGGAAGTAGCACTTTATGCAACAAGGAGTATGGAAGTGCTGAGCTGCCCAGGTGGCAAATGGCAGCGTGGGCTTGAGCCTTCGCTTGGCTGGCTCCAAGGCCCACAGTCTTTCCACGAGCCCAGTGTCGGTCTTGATGATCGCTCTGCAAACAGGGCCCCTGCCAAAACCAACCCTCAGGTTCCCTCTCGGTGCTGGGAGTGCTCCACGCTGGTGCTCCACACTGCCCGGGCGGGCCAGCGTGTGGCTCCCAGCCTTTGGAGGACTAGCCCCTTTCTAAGTCACCTGCTGGAAGGTGGACGAGGTCTCTGCCGGGCAGACAGTAGGGCCTTGGTAAGGGCCTGCATCCTGTCAGTGAGCGGTGTTTCCTCGTTCAGGTGACACAGCGGTAAGAACACTGATAGTGAACTGTGTCTCTGTTTATCTGGGCAAACTCGGCCTAGCTGGAGTGTTAGCCAGGGCTGAGAGCAGCTTTAATCCTTTTGTTGACATTAAGAAGGTTCCGTGAAACTGGTATTGTCTTGAACTTGGTATTGAACTGCATTTCAGCCGTGGATGTGCTCTCAGTGCTGACCCAGGAACCAGCACTGGATCGGGAGGGCAGGGGAGGTCAAAGCTCAACTGGGCGATTCATCTCAGAGTTGCTGACAAACCTTCCGCACCTTTCTTGGACGCGAGTGGCTCTGAGTCCCTGGATGGAGATCTTGACTAAACAGTATGAGTAAGAACAGCCAACAGGTGTCCAGTTCTTACTAAGCAGCACACCCTTCGCGTGGATGACCTTTAGGTTACTCCTCATGACAAGCAGACATAAGTATTCTCTTCGCTTTATGGATGAAAAAAATCAAGACACAGTGAGCCTAGGATTCCTGTGATGGGTTCAGGACATGCTACCCCAAAATGTGGCATCTTAGCGTGTTGGCTGCTCCAGGCACAGGAATTAGAGAAAATTCAGTACACACAGTTTAGTTCACATAGCCTTGAAGTGGCAGGGCGGGGTGCTGAACCCAGGCAGCCTGACCCCAGAGTCCGTGCGTGGAATTGTGGTTCTGTATGCATAGCAGCTGCATAGACAGGAGTCTGGAAGGGCACAGACCAAAGGGAATGCGCTTGGCTCTCTACAGGGGATGTTCGTTTCATTTCCATTTAATTGTGTTTCCTATTTTTGCCCAATACCTGTAGTGCAGGGGCAAAACAATAACAAAGCTTTGTCATAGATAAAGGGAGAGGCCCTAATGGCTGCGTATTGCACAGGACAAAGCACAGGTTCTGGCCCAAGGGTGTGCACTGTTCCGAAAGACCACTGTGACTCCATGGACAGACGGTGGACAAAAATCATTGACACAAAGGAGGGATTTGCTTCTTAACACATGCACGTATTGATGCCCTTATTTAGTCGCTCCTCACCCAAAGCTTTTGCTTAGGGCATGGTGATGGATGCTGAGGATATACGTATCTCAAGACAGGGTCCCTCCCCTTCAGGGGACCCAGTCGTGGGGTAGGGATGGAGGGCAGGTGTGCTCTGAATGAAGCACCCTGCAGCTTGCTAAGATATAACATAGTTAGCGAATCTGTCTCCTCCACCAGATTTGAACACCTTGATGTAGGAGTGGTTACAAACACCTGCTATGTAGTTCAGCCATTTATGCATTCATGCACGTATGCACATGTTCGCACACTTTTGCACTTTCACACAGCGGTTGGACATATAGATAGTGTACAGCAAAGGTTATTTCTTCGGGCTGAAGGGGGCAGAGAAGAGAGTGCCTGGAAGTCTTCCTAGAGACTCGAACAGAGACTTGAGAGTTGAGAAAGTTCCCCCGTGTGTGAAGCTTCTGGGGAGAGAGAACACATATGAGAAAAAGACAGCCGTGTGACTCTGTCTAGCGCCTTTGGGGAGCTGCCAATAATTTGTGGGGGGGGGTATGGAGTGGGTGTGGGAGGGAGGCGCAGAGCCGGGGAAGGATAAGACAAGGGATGTGCAAGGAACGCAGATCCTGGTGGTCTTCTTTGTCACACTAGGGAACTGGGACTTAAGTAAAAAGTTAGGAGGAGAGAGAATCAAAGGATAGAGTGAGGGGTGTAGGAGTCCATAGAGGATGGAGCATAAGAAAGCCTTCTCCCCTCCTACTTCCCCTCTCCTCTCCTCTTTTCTTCCTCTTTGTTTAATGAGCTCCCTCCCCTTCTGAAAAGGGGTGAAAGGGTAGGAAACTATGTCTTTAAGCACCTGCTATATGACAGGCTCCATGGTGAGGGCTTTGCTGCCTTTAGTCCTACTTTGGTACAATTCACCAGCCCCATTTTCCAGGTGTGGAAACTGAGGCTCCGAGCGGTTAAGCAACTTGCCCACATAGTTAGTGGCACAGCTGAGGTTTGGACTGAAGGACATCCAACTCCAAAGACAGCACTCTTTTCGATGGGCCAGAGAGAATGACGGACGGTGGAATCACGGTTTATCTTTTTTTTTTAATTTTTTTTGACAGGCATAGAGGATAGTGTGTGTGTGTGTGTGTGTGAGAGAGAGAGAGAGAGAGAGAGAGAAAGGTCTTCCTTTGCCGTTGGTTCACCCTCCAATGGCCGCCGCGGCGCCCCGACCGGAACTAGAACCCGGTGTGCTGGCGCCGCAAGGCGGAGGATTAGCCTAGTGAGCCGCGGCGCCGGCTCCACGGGTATATCTTTTGGAAGGGCTTTCATGTATCTAGGCTTATTTGGTTCTTACCATGACATTGAGTGGTAAACTGGGAAAGACATCATTACTGTTTTTGTTTGTTTTTTTTCTGGGGTGCGGGGAGGAAAATTGTGTTTGCAGAATGTCAGGATTAGATGCTTCCAAAGCACAAAAAACACGACCCCATCAAGAACTACTCATGGACACAAAAATGAGGCACGAGCTGCTTCTCCAGCGCCAAGTGCAGCCGTGGCTGTGCGACATGCACGCGCGCGAGGACATGTAGAGGTTTGCTGCTGGGGCGGAGGGAGAGGCTTGCCCAAGGGGCTGAGCCAATCCCCTCCTCCGCCTTCTGCCTGCTTCCTCCGTCACCTTCAGGGCCCCTCTCGAGGGGACATCTGTGGCTTCTCCACGGAATCCCTCATTTAGCTCCCAAGACCCAACACAAGCCTGGGTGCAGAGTGTTGGTGCAATTTTGACAAGATGCTCACAGAGGTTCAGTGACTAGTTTTAATTAGGCCATCTTTGTTTACGTTTGATGTTTATCAGCTAATTGGCATGGCAAGGTGTGAGTCACACAGCTTTCCCCTGGCATGGAATCAGTTTGTCAGAGAAAAAGCCAGGAGAACAAATGATCCCAATTATGCGAGAACCCACCGGGCTAATTATCATCTCGCTAAGGACGGAACCTCCCCCTCCTGCTGCTCCTGCTCCTGCTGCAGCCTCACCAAGTGCCCTGGGATCCCCATCACTTCCTCTTCCAGCCCCAGAAACCGGGACCTGGGCCCCCAGCTGGCCGCCTGGAGATTTATTCTCTGGAACTCAAATCCAGCTTAGCCCTTTGGCTCAGTCCCACCAGGACAGCATCTCCCCTTTCCTCCCAAATCATTCTCCCCTTTAGCCTCTGCCACCAATCAGAGCTCACGCGTGTTGTACTCTCCCTGTGTGCCAGGCACCCGTGGAAGCACCTTGCAAAGATTTCCCTCAGTAACATAATTGATCAGGCCTCATTGTTGATGATCTCCACTTTACAAAGGAAGAAGTTGAGTTGTGCAGAGATTAAATAACTGTTCAAGGGCAAACACCAGCCCTGGGATTTGAAGGTACATGATCAATCACCACAGCACCTGCTCTTGACCGGCAAATGATTCTTAGAGGCCCAGAGAGCCCGCAAATCAGCCAATCAGGAATCTTCAGGCAGATTTCTGGGGCCACTGTCCCTCTAACTAGGTAGGTACGATCGCCTTCTAGAACAGTGCTGCCCAGAACTTTCGGCAACGGGGAAATTGCTCTGCTGCTCCTGTTTCATGCAATGGCCACGAGCTGTGGCTGCTGGGCATATGAAACTGGCTGAATTTTCATTTTGTTTCATTTTAACTGGAAGCGCCGCCCGCGGTGAGTGGCTATCTCGTTGGACAGCACAGCTCTCTCTGCTTAACTCTTATTCCTCAAACAGCGAGCGCCTCTTCACCCCGGCTGGTCTGTTTCTCTCTCTTCCTGCCCCTCCTCCTGCTGCAGCTTCCTGGCCTCCCGTGGGCTTGCTTGGTGCAGCGCGGGTCTCCTCATTCTCTGCATTCTCCCCCTGACTGTTCTGTAAACCCCCTCGGGCGGGCGGGGCTGGCGGGGCGGGGCGGGCCAGGGGCTCGTGTGCAGGAATGCGGTTCAGCTGCCCTTGAGTTGAATGATGATGGTGGACCTTTGGAATGTCCACAAAGCCCGCACTCTCGGCCTCCCCTGTCTCTCTCCTTCGCCGGGGTAACAGATGGCCCCGGCCTTCACCAGCCGGGCCCGGGCACATTGTCACTCCCAGCTGAAAGTGAAATATTCAGTGGCATTTAAATTAAATAGACTCTAATGCTTCAGTAATATTAATTACGTTTTCATTCATCCCTGGCCTAATAAATCAATGCGTAAAGAGGGGATGCTCAGGAGGCTGGCAGCCGAGTGGGGCCACTGGGCCTTTGTGTGAGCCCGCACACAATGCTCCCATTCTTACTGGGCCCCCCTTGCTCCTGCAAACATCTGTGCTCAGTCCCTGTTGAGGAGGAGCCAAAGTGGTAACACTTACGCTCTGCTCGTCCAATTTGTCCCTGTACCAGGGCCGGAGTCAACGGGAAATGCAAAGGGCATGCTGGAAACGGCAGCCAGGGCTGCTGTGTGTGTGTGTGGGTGGTGGTGGGGGGTGGTGTTTGGAAGTGGGGGGGTTGCAAAATTCCTGGAGCAGAGAGTTAGGGACTAGATGGAGAGTCTATCGGTGTTGGAATGAGTCTTCTCGCTTCGAGAATGTGTCAACTCAGCCTTGACAGATGACAGGAAGGAAGAGTGGGTGGAAGGAAGGCGGGTTGGAAAGAAGGGAAGAGAAGGAGAAGTCGTAGTAGCTTCTGCGGAATGAGTGCTCACTGTGTTCCAGGAACCACACTTTTATGGCCATGCTCTTGTTTGTTCCTTACAACAATCTGTTTCATGAAATAGCAAGTTATGGGCCCATTTCACAGATGAGGGTGTTATTTGTAGTTCAGAGCAATTGAGCGACTTGCCTAGGGTTCCAGCCCATCTGGACACATTCAGGCTCTCACCTGCCTGTTCTCCTCGCCTCAGAAGAAAACACAGAAGACACAGAAGAAAGGAAGGGTCTTTCTTTCAGTGATGGTTTGGGTAGAGGGCAAGAGGCCAATGTTTGAGAAGTTTCCACCATTCCTCTGGGTTCCTGAGGGGTTTAGCCTTTGGGGAGGTCCAGCCCAGCCAGCAGTGCCCCCAGCCCACTCTGGGGCTATACATATGTAAAAGAAGCCAATAAAACAGAGGGGAGAGCCTGTCCTAAATCTTCAGGAGACAAAACCTCCCACTTGTGACGCTTCAAAGCTGCCCAGAGCTACCAGTTTACCCCCAGAAGTCCCGACTCAATGCCTCTGATTGGAAAATAAATAGCCTTGCACATAAAAACCGCAGGCCAATTGTTAGCCCGGGAATGGGAAAGTGCTGGGGGCTCCACCGTGAGGCATCCCGAGAGTTTCTCCTCCAGGGAGGCAGCAGCGTCTCTGGGCCTTGGTGGAAACAGACAGTCAAGAGCGGCCCCTTAAAAAGATTTTTGAAAACCATCAACATTAAATTCTCTTTCTATGGTAGAAAGACCAGAAAATAAACAGAAGGAAGGAAAAAAGCCCCTGAACCCTTTCATCCAGAATTGACAGTGTTTGCCCTTGCAGAGAGCTCTCTCTACCACTACTCAGCAAAAATGGGGCCAAAAGATGCAAACTGCTTTGAACTTGCTTCTCCCCCATTTAATATGCCCCCAAATGTTTCTGTTACGTTCAAATGTACCTCCAACATAATATTTGTAGTGATTAGTTTTGCAACTTACATGATTTGTTTATTTAATTGATTCCCCGGTTCCTGGACATTTGGGTTGTTGCTATTCTCTTTTCTCTTATCCCAATGCTATAGTGAATCTCCTTGTGACTAAATTGTGGTGCGCACACATACCTGGATAGTCTCTTTGAACGAAATCCTTAAAGGCAAATTCCCAAGTCAAAGGGAGCATGCATGCATATTCTGAGAGCAGAAATCCTGAGTGCTTGCTATTATTTTTTTCAAAAAATTTTTATTTTTCATGTGAGAGAGAGATGGGGCCGGTGCTATGGTGTAGTGGGCTAAACTGCCAGCTGCAGTGCCGGCATCCCATATGGGTAGCAGTTTGATTCCTGGCTGCTCCACTTCCAATCCAGCTCCTTGCTAATGTGCCTGGGAAAGCAGTAGAAGATGGCCTAAGTGCTTGGGTCCCTGTGCCCATGTGAGAGGCCCATATAAAGCTTCTGGCTTATGGTTTTAGCCTGTCCTAGTCACAGCCATTGCAGCCATTTAGGGAGTGAACCAGCAGGTGCAAGCTCTCGATCTCTGTCATTCTCTCTATATAACTGTACCTTTCAAATAAAATAACTAAATCTTAAAAAAGAGAGCAAGAGAGAGAGAGAGAGGGAGGGAGAGAAAGAGGAAGAGGGAGAGGGAGGGAGAGAGAGAGAGCGAGAGAGCGAGAAAATCTTAATGCCCGCCATAGCCAGGGCTAGGCCAGGCTGAAGCCAGAAGCCAAGAACTCCATCTGGCCTCCCACAAAGGCAAGAATGCAAGCACTTGGGCCTTGATCTGCTCCCCCCCTTTCAGGCACAGTAGCAGGAAGCTGGATTGGAAGTGGAAGTGGTACTTGATCTCAGGCATTCTTATATGGAGGGCAGCCATCCCATGGGGTGACTTAACCTGCTGTCCCACAATGCTCACCCTCCCGTCGCATTAGGATTTCAGAAAACTGATTTGGGAAACCCCAATTGCTTACATATTTTCACCTTCCATCACCTAAGCCCGATGCCTGATGCTGGTTTGATTGGACAAGCCCAAAGTGGGAAACTTCTGGTCATCTTGGTGGTGTGTAATGGCTCAGAGTTTGCAGCTTCAGGATGAGGGTAGAGTAGGGCTTATAGATCCCAAGAGCTACCCTGTTAGTGCCTCATAGAAGGCCAGTGAGGAGAGTACCCAGTATGTGATCTCTAGGGTTAACCTACAGTCAACAGCAGCTCCACTTCTGACTGCCTGTGTGACCTCAGGGCAGGCACTCAACCTCCCTAGATCATAGTTTCCTCACCTGCTATCTGGTAGGCGATAATAAAACTTATCTCAGCGACTATCAAACACGTATTAGACACTTAACACAGTGAAATGGTAAATGCTCATTAGCTACTATACAAGGGGGCTTTGGAAAGTTCACATCATCTTTTTTTTTTTTTTTTTAAGATTTATTTTAATTGAAAGGCAGAATTATGAAGAGAAAGATATCTTCCATCTTCTGGTCCACTCCCCAAATGGCTATAATGCCTGGGGCTGGGTCAGGCCAGAAGCAGAACTCTGGTATTCCCTGTGGATCTCCTGCATGGGTGCAGGGGCTAAAGCCCTTGGGCCATCTTCTGCTGCCTTCCCAGGAGCATTAGCAGGGAAGCTGGGTCAGAAGTGGAACAGCCCAGACTCAACTGACATTCACATAGGATGCCAAGGTTGCAGGTGACAACAGCCCCTACCTTATCTTTAAAGTCCATTTTTGCACAAACTTTCTGAAGCCCCTTGTTCTGTTATTCTGTTGATCCACTAATGTGCTAATCAACCAACCCCTTATTAGTTTTCAAGTCTTGAGTTTTTCTTGGAGGCAGCAAGAGAGACAGGAACTGTGCCTTGTTTAAATCTGCATGCATCCCACAGAGAGTCATTTCATTAACTTTACTATCAGTTGAAATTGTGCCACAAGGCCAGCACTGTGGTATGCACTGTGGGAAGCTGAGATGAATGTGCCCTAGGGAGCTCATTGGCTAGCGGGGAAGCTGGACACGTGTATCAGTAACTCAGATCCAAGGCAGTGGGTTGCCAACATTGTAATGAGGTGCAAATAGCGTGTGTGGATGAGGCATCTCAGGCAGCACCCTACGCAAGGACTTGAAGTGGAACTCAAGGAGGTGCCGTAACTTATCACACAGTTACTAAGTGGTATGGAGCTGGGGTTGGACTACAGGTCTGTCTGATAAAGATATCCTGCTTGTTTCCTCCAAGCCTATAAGCAACTACAAGGTCAGAGTGTCACCTTATGGCAGACCAGGACGGTCCACTAGAACTTGCTCCAGTGGCAGATACGTTCTATGTCTGCACTGTTCAATATGGTGCCCTCTATCTGCGCATGGTACCTGGGTGCCTGCAAAGTGGTTAGCGTGAATGAAGAATTCGGTTTCAAATTTTATTTAAATGTGGTTGTTTAGTGGATACTGTGTGGGTTAGTCTACATCTAGGTAGAGGAAACTGATTTAAAGAGAAAGGCTAATGTTGAAGTTCAATGTTTTCAATGACTGGGAAAGTGAAAGGTTTTTTTTTTTTTTCATTTTCAATTCTCTTTACATACAGAAGATCAGTTTAGTATATATTATGTAAAGATTGAAAGGTTTTTAAAAATAAAAAACAAAAAGAAAGGCGCTCTAATTTGAAAGGAACTGTTCATAATGCTTAAGTTTTCATGGAGCCAAATATGTTTCCACTCTTGGAGCAGCACATGCATTTGGTTGATGTGCTCTGACCATGCCATCTTTGTGGCTCTTTGTCAAACAGTTTGGGGCCAAGCCAAAGCCCATGGGGAGGGCTCCCTTTGGCAAACGCATTCGTCCTTCTTCTCTGTTTTGTATTTGGCATTAAACCGAGTAACTGTCTCATGCTGAAACCACCACACGTATCTAATTCTCATTTTGTTCTCTGTCAGATTCAGGCAGAGAGCTGATAGAATAGCTGACACTTGCAGGTCAGAGAAAACTTCCTATCTGTACTTCTCAATGGTTGGAGCTGTACAAAGACACACTGGGCAGCCTGGTCCGGGGGAGGGTGAGACTCCCATTAGAAGTGTTCAAGCATGAGCGGAACAACATGGGTGTGTTCATGTCACACGGGAGAGGAGCAGTGGTTGGAATAAAACACCCTTTATGTTCTTTCTTTCAGAATCTTTGTAGAGCAGGCATGTTTGTTCTGTAAAAATCCTCACCTAATCACTCCTCTCGGTCAAGGTTAGACTGTTGTATTCACTCCCTGTGTTATTGGGCTAGGTGTGATCCCTGGCACATGGATTGTATTTGTAAATGCTGGTTATTGCAGTCAAGAGGTCGCTTAGATCCTGATGTCTTAAATATGAGACAGTCTTCATTTGTTTTGAGGAGAGTAGATGCACTAAGTCAATTCAATGCATATTCGGGTATGATCTCTGTAAGGATCAGGTCATCAAGTGCCCCTTATGTGCCCAAGTTTGTTAGATGAGCCACGTCTGCTACCTTTGGGTACTGGGCTAGGAGTATTTGCATACACTTTGTTGTGTAATGCCCCAAACAATGTCCCCATTTTATAGAAAAGAAAGCTGAGGCGTCACAAGAAAATAATCCAACATCACATGCATAGTAAGTGGTTGGGGCAGCCGCGAGCAGCCTGCAGTCTGAGCCCGATTCTCATTCACGGATTAACATTTACCTGGGAGGGATCACTGTTCCCGGGAGAGGAGACTGAAGTGACATCCTGGCTGAGCTTCTGAACATCTCAACCTTGGAGAGGTGCTGTCCCCCTCTACTACAGAAGCCCCTGCATCCTCGGGAACCAGAATGAGTTCAAACCATAGCAGATACTAACACCTCCTCACCTCATCTCATCTTACTCCTACTTCCAATTCTTTAACCTTCCCACCCACCAGTGGGAACCCAGAAGTCTGGTTCCTGTAAATTTGAAGGACCTGCTTCAAATGAAGTAATGAGACGATTTTCCTCAGCTCCCTCCCACACGCCACTTTTCAAAGCCTGTTTAAGCTGTGCTGGCCACAACCCTTCTGTTGCAATTGCAGGAACCCAGTTCAGAGTGGATTAATTACAAACATGGCTCCTGGTGCTGCAGAAGGAGTTCAGGTGGGGCTGGTTACAGGCACTCGAACGACACCGTTAGAAATGTCTGCCCTGGGTCTTCCAGGCCTTCTCTCCTGGGCCTTGGCTCCATTATCAGCCATGGCCCCAAACAGCCCCAGATTTACTTAAACAGTGCACCTTGCCCTCAACAGTTCTAGCACCAAAAAATGTGGCACACAAAGTAAATAAGATTGAAATGATGAGCTGCCCATCTTGTGCTAGAAGTTTCTGCTGGGTTTGACAGATGTCGAGCGCTGCTGTTTCCTTTGAAATTTTAAAACACCCTCAGGCATCCCCGAGGGCTCTGTGTAGCATCCCAGGTGCCCTGTCCTGCAGCTGCTGGGTCGCCCCCCCCCCCCTACCTGCACCTTCTCTCCTATTTGCAAGTTCTGGCCTCAGCCCTTGGTGTACTGTGGAGTAATGCTGTGAAACCTGTCCCCACTGTTTATCAGCCTCAGTGACTGAGTCTATAAACTCCAGTTTCTTCACTGGTGATCATAGTATCCACCTCCCAGGGCCATGGTGAGGATTAAACATGATATTACATTTAATGTACTGAGTAGAATGCCTGGGACACAATGACTATTCATACTTGTAGCTTTCTTGTCTTTCTTCTCATTATTGTTAATTCTGTTAATACTTGGAGCAGGTATATTACTTAGCACTAAGCTGATCTGGGTCAGACAGAAAGCCTCAAGTAAGTGGCTCCAATACAACATCTATTTCTCTCTTATGTAAAAGTACAGGAAGGTAGTCCAGGGGTGATGTCACCTTGTGTCATGGGTGCAGGCTTTTGTTCTCTTATTTAGGTACTCTACATTGCTCTGTTTCCAAGGGTACTTCATGACCCAAGTGGGCTGCTCTAGCTCCAGCTCTCATGTCCCATTCCAGGTAGAAGGAAGAACAAAAAAGGAGAACAGGTTCATGCTCCCTTTCTTCCTGGAAGGTGCATGCCCCAGTCCCATACAACTAGCAATGCAAGAACCTAAATCACTTCTAGCTGCCCCGGGAAATGGAGGAACGTAATGTTATTCTGGGTGGCCATCGTGTCTGGCTAAGAATCCTGTTACTAAGGGGGCAGGGTGGGCTCTGCCCCAGCAGGGCCGTGGGAAAGTACCTTCAAAGCTGTGCTCACCGTGGATGATGGCGCTCAGAGAAAACTGGGCTTCTGCTCCATGGAAAATGCTGTGCACCTTCTGCCACCTGAGCAATATGACAATTGACGGCAGCCCTTGTAAGGAAGCTGAAAGTTAAAAGCCAGCTCTGATGCTCTCTTCCCTGAGCCAAGGAGCTTAGCTCAGTCTTTTCCCTCTGACTGCCAGCCAGGCCAGGGAGAGGCAGAGCACTGGCCCCAGGCAAACTTGGTTTGAGGCCAAATTCCAGGACTCTTGGGGCTGACTGGCAGCCACTCTGTCTGAGCAACCTGGGGGATCCTGAGAAAAGAATGAACATGCGAATCCCAGAACAGAATCAGCAGAGATGATGCTCCTGCAGCCCGGGGCTGGCTGGGAGGCCACACAGTGGGGAGGATGAGGTCATGGTGACAAATGAGAGAAGGGGGAGGGCTCTAGGGCCCGGTAAATCTGCCCCCAAGCCAGAGCCGGGAGCCCAGAGCAAAGCTAGCATCCTCAGCATGGTCGCAGGCACTGCACAGTGTTCCTGGACTCCAATGTATCCAGCTATAAGATGGGAACTAAAGCAATGGCTGCAGCTAGGCATAGGAATGTCCAGAAAACAAACAGAGCTCTTAAAGAAAAAGGAGCATGGTTGCCAGGGGTGTGGGTGAAGGGAGGGAGAAATAGGTAAATCATGGGGGACTTCCATGCAGGGAAATGATTCTGCATGGCACTGTAATGATGGATACATGTCATTAAACACCGCCAAAGCCCATAGAAAGTACAATACCAAGAGCAAACCCTAATGTAATCTATGGACTCTGGTTGACAATGATGTAGCAATGCAGGTTCATTGTACCACTGTATGCAGGATGCTGATGGTGAGAGAGGAAGTGTGTGCGTTGGGGGTGGGGTTTGAGGAAGGAGAGTATGTAGGAACTCTGTACTCTTTGCTTGGTTTTGCTGTGTAGCTAAAACTGCTCTACAAAATAGGCTACTAATTACAAAGCAAGGGAGAAAGAAAGAGTAAAAAAAGGTGACCTTGGCGGTAATATTGCCTCCTTGAGGCTGAGTGCAGAGTGACTGAACAGCTGTTGAAAAGAAATCAACCATGCCTATTTATCATATGGTCCAAAAGGCAACCACAGGGCTATAAAGACAAAGTAATCAGATGCTGGGTAACTGGTGATTATTTATCAAGGTAACTGCAATGAAGATTAGGGAGACCCCACAGTGTCGTGTAGCAAAACTGCTCCCTCCCATCTTGGTGTTGCGTGGCCCATTTGATGGAGATGTGGTTTAATTTGGAACTTGGAGGCAGGAAGCAGATTTAAAAATGGTGCAGCATTCTGTTTCCCTTTTTGGTGTGCTTTTAGGTCATGCCATGATCATTGCCTTTCAGTAGAGTTTACCTTTTGATGATCAGTAACGGATCTTATACAGCATGTAGGGTTTTTTTCTCTTCGGAGAAAATCAGGATTTTGCCTTGTCCCAAAGACAATGCAGCGAGAAGCCCTGAGTCTACTGTTACTGTGGATAATATATTTGCAATGAGTGTACAAAATGGCTGCCCAAGAGAACTGTCTGTGATGATGGAAATGTCCTGGTTTGCACTGTCCAATATGGTAGCATGTAGCTATTGAACACTTGAAATGTGCAAAAGAGGAACTGAATTTTATTTTATTAATTTATTTTTAAATTATTATTTCTTTGAAAAGGAGAGAGAGAATGATTTCCCCTCCAATGGTTCAAATGTCCACAACATCTAGGGCTGGGCTGGACTGAAGCCAGGAGCCCAAAACTCAATCTTGGGATCACCCTTATGGGTAACAGGAACCCAGGTACTTGAGCCATCACGGCTGCCTCCTAGGATATATATTAGCAGGAAGCTGGAGTCAGAAACGGAACTGGGACTCCAACCCAAGTACTCATATGCAGGCATCCAAGCAGTGTCTTAACCACTATGTCAAATCCCATCATTGAATTTTATTTTGATAAATTTAAACTACAAATCTAAATAGCCACATGTGACTATAGCAGTACAGTACATCTTGTGTGTATTTTTGTTTCTATTTTATTTATTTATTTATTTATTTTTATTTGACAGGTAGAGTTAGACAGTGAGAGAGACAGAGAAAAAGGTCTTCCTTCCGTTGGTTCACCCCACCAAATGGCCGATCCAGCCAGTGCTGCGCTGATCTGAAGCCAGGAGCCGGGTGCTTTCTCCAGGTCTCCCATGTGGGTGCAGGCGCCTGAGCACTTGGGCCATCCTCCACTGCCCTCCCGGGCCACAGCAGAGAGCTGGGCTGGAAAAGGAGCAACTGGGACTAGAACTCAGCACCCATATGGGATGCTGGCACCGCAGGCGGAGGATTAACCAAGTGAGCCACAGCTCCAGCCCTGTATTTTTGTTTTTAAAAAGAGGTCATTACTTTTTTTAGAAGGTTTTTATTTAATGAATACAAATTTCATATATACAGCTTTTAGGAATATAGTGGTTCATCTCCCCCATTCCCGTCCTCCCACTCCCACTCCCATCCCACTTTCTACTCCCTCTCCCATCCCATTCTTCATTAAGTTTCATTTTTAATTGACTTTGTATACAGAGGAAGTCATAACTTTTATGGTTGTGTCATGTATAATAGTCATGAGATCAAGGCTGGTCCTGGGTTTGCCACCAAGTTGCTGTTGAGTCTGGCCTGTGACATCATCCCCTGGGTCTCAGCTTCCCTGTGGTTAGTAAAGACAATGGTGGGTCCCAACTGCTCAGAGTTTCGATGGTATATCAGATCAAAGCAGAATCTATTCATCTTGGGTTGGAGAACATGTAAGCAGAAGGCTTGACTTCCTGTGGGTCTGACCCTATAGCAGATGAGTTGACAGTGCCTTCTGCATTCTGCAGGTTTCAAAGGAAGTTAGGGACACTGTGGTCCAATCAGCTTGGGGTGGCCTATCTGCAGGTTAGATACATTTCTTGGCTCTGAGACTCCTCAGAGCCTTTAACACCCTAAAGTGCATTGTGACCCCCTCTGGTGGGGTGGACTCCAGCTGAGCCTTTCCCTAACGACCCCCAAATTCCTGGTCAAGGAACCTCACACAAGGACTCGTGCCGCACTGAACACACTGTGGGAGTTGCTGATCTGGAGGCAGCATGAGAATTTTGGGGAACCCAGTTGTCTCCCCACCTTAAGCCTCTGCCGTCCGCTATGCTACATGTTCCAGGAGGGGGTTCTTCCGAATCCTGCTTCCCTGATACAGTGGCATCTCCCTCAGCCCTAGCTCTTCAGCTGCCCCGCACAGCCTGCTTTGCGCTGGGGCTATGCTGATCCCCAAACTCTCTCAGCTTAAATGCATGAGCCTGTGATGTGCTCCCGCTGAAGGGTCGATGTTGACAGAGACCCTAGTGGTAGCGCGACCTCTGTGGGAGCTGGCAGTCTCTCCCAGAGGGCAGAGTTTCGCTCTGCATTTGTACAATCGGTTGTAAATTCTGCTGAGCTCTATGGGTCCATCTGGATGAAAAGGTCTGTGTAATGCAAGATCATTATCATTATCAGCTGTCCCAGTTGGAGCCCAGTGATTCGCAAGCCCACAATCAATGGGGTCTTCCCAACAATTCCATTCTACATGGCTGGAAAAAAGGTGTAATTACATGGAGTTGCACATCCTCTGGAGAGAGCGCCCTTCGTGTCTGTTCCCAGAGTGACGGAGACAGGAATCTCGCAGGCCCCTCGTCAGCCACATGGAGAGAGGTGCCCGCCAGGCCCTGCCCAGGCCAGGGACAAGAATCAGGGGCAGATCTGGGACTTTGTCTGGGTAGACATGAGGGGACAGCTCCACCTCTGCAGCTCAGGTGCTCCCAGGAGGCACTGTGGAGGCCGCGAGGATCCTCTTCCATCTTTTTCCTTTCTGATTTTGTCTAGGATCAAGAAAAACCTGGATCGGGGAGATCTTTTCTTTCTGAAGTTGACTGCTCACTGCACACAGAAACTAAGGGAGGCTCCCCACCCGGAAGGGCAGCTCTGAGCTGGAGACCGTGAAGCCCCACTTCGTTCTTTCCGCACGAATGCCTGGCACTTGTGCTGGGGACCTTGG
This sequence comes from Sylvilagus floridanus, assembly GCA_949820135.1. Taxonomy (NCBI): domain Eukaryota; kingdom Metazoa; phylum Chordata; class Mammalia; order Lagomorpha; family Leporidae; genus Sylvilagus; species Sylvilagus floridanus. Next base: position 93,025,121 of record OX463224.1, read on the forward strand.
GTGAGTCTCTTGATCACTCTGACTTTTCTGAAATGGGGAGGGCAACCCTTAACTTCCTGAGAGAATTGGGGTTGGAGATGGGACCGCCTTTTTTTTTTTTTTAATTGAGGTCTTCTGACTTAGGATAGAAGGCTCTTTTATTCTAACTCAGAGACTTTTGGTGCCATAGGAAGGGAAAATATAAGCACTTCATTTTTAAAGCATTCTTCTCTGTTTCTAATATCCCAAATAGAAGCCTGGAAGTCACTGTTGGGACTTGAAGATTCAGAGTCACTAGGCCTTAGAAAAAACCCAACTGTCAGGAAGTTCTTAAAGGCCTCCTTTTCTGCTTCCCATGGGTCTGACCGAAGCCTCCCATCAGCTCTCTGGCCTGTGTCCTCACTAGGAGGAAGGGGCTTGCCTTCCTCCCCACCCCTGCTCTGGGAGGCAGGAGGCCTTACCCTGTCTCTGGGTGTGTTCCACACATAGTGGATAAGTCTTATCCCCATCCCTGTCTCTTCCACCCTCCCCCCACCTCCTTCCTCCTGATCCAATTATCAGGGAGCTGCTAGGAGGAGAGAGATGGATGGAAATGAAACTGAATGGGGGAACAGGTGCTTCCTCTGTCAGCTTGAGAGACACCAAATCCAGGCCACTGTCACCATCTAGTCAATGCTGCCTGCAGCATGGGGGCGGGGGGCGTCTTAAGACAGTGGGCTCCTTTGCTTAGGGATCACTTTTAACTTCTAAAAATGGCATCTGGGGCTGGTGCTATGGTGTAGCAGGTAAAGCCACTGCCTGCAGTGCCCAAATCCCATATGGGTGCCGGTTCGAGTCCCAGCTACTCCACTTCCGATCCAGCTCCCTCCTATGGCCTGGAAAAGCAGTAAAAGATGGCCCAAGTCCTTGGGCCCCTGCACCCACGTGGGAGACCTGGAAGAAGTTCCTGGCTCCTGGCTTTGGATTGGTGAAGCTCTGGCCGTTGTGGCCAATTTGGGGATAAACCAGCGGATGGAAGACCTCTCTCTCTCTTCCTCTCCTTGTCTCTCTGTGTAACTCCGACTTTCAAATAAGTAAATAAATCTAAAAAAAAAAAAATGGCCTTTTGGTATGAGGGGAGTGGTCATTCTGAGGAGAGTCTTCTTGCTGCACACATTCTCCTCCTTGACCTTGAACCACATCTCTGAGGAGTAGATTGGCTTGGTGAGAGGTCCAGTCCATTGACCCCACATGGTCAGCTGGGTGGAACCATGGCTAACTAAACACTGTAGAGCCCCATGGGCCACACATGGCCATGTCTGGATGAGTAGGATCCAGGCCTGCTTGCAGAACACCTCACGCTGAAATCTGACACCATCCACAGTGCTCCTGCGCCAAACATCCACCAGTAGAGACAAGCATTCCCCAGAGCCTCCCTCCATTCAGGGCAGTGCAAGCTGCCGTAGCCTCTCATGTATGACTGAAGATTAAGGGCGCTGTCTGACCAGCCCATATGGCCGGCTGTGAGTCTCCAGGCTCTTCTGCAGCTTCTCTATAGGAGAAGCACACGTCTTGTGGGCATGGTGAATTTACCAGTGCACAGGGCTATACTCATGAAATCTGAGTAGTTAATAGTTTATGAGTGTAATAATAAAAAAAAATTTAAGGCTCTACCTCTTGTCATTCTTAAAAATGAGCCTGACTGATCCCAGTTATTAGGATTTATGTCTGGGGCTGAGATGTCAGATCTTCGGCTTCAGTGACATTTGGAGTATGGAGGAGACTGTACATAACGACCAAGGCAATCCTGAACGACATGAAAGGATGAGTCAGCTGCCCCAGGATTACTAGCACGTATTTCATGAGCTATGCTCAGCAAACACACTCTTCGTGAGCATTACCTTTTATTTGGTTGTTAAGTCTTCCAAGATTCCACTTCCGAGCTCGACCTTAGCACAGGAAGGACCACCTTAGCTAACCTCAGTTGGCTCAGAAGAGTGCCTCGCCCCCCATTCATACCCCAGAGTACGGAGATTGCACGTAAGAAAGAGGAAGGGCCGGCGCTGCGCCTCACTAGGCTAATCCTCTGCCTTGCGGCATCAGCACCCCAGGTTCTAGTCCCAGCCAGGGCGCTGGATTCTGTCCCGGTTGCCACTCTTCCAGTCCAGCTCTCTGCTGTGGCCAGGGAGTGCAGTGGAGGATGGCCCAAGTGCTTGGGCCCCGCACCCCATGGGAGACAAGGAGAAGCACCTGGCTTCTGCCATTGGATCAGCGCAGTGCACGGGCCACAGTGCGCCGGCCACGGCGGCCATTGGAGGTTGAACCAACGGCAAAGGAAAACCTTTCTCTCTGTCTCTCTCTCTCATTGTCCACTCTGCCTGTCAAAAAAAAAAAAAAAAAAGAGAGAGAGAGAGAGAGAGAGAGGAAGGTGGGGACAGGGAATTAATTATATGCTTTTTTTTAAAAAAAAAGAATTATTGTATTTATTTGAAATAAATAAAGTTGAATAAGACAGATGTAGAGCCAGAGAGAGAAAGAGAGAGAGGTCTTTCATTCCACTGGGTTCACTCCCCAAATGACTGCAACAGCCAGAGCTGAGCTGATCCAAATCCAGGAGTCAGGAGCTTCTTCCTGGTCTCCCAAGTAGGTACAGGGACCCAAGGACTTGGACCATATTCCACTGCTTTCCTAGGCCATAGCAGGGAGCTGGATCAGAAGTGAAGCAGCCGGGACTTGAACTGGTGACCATATGGGATGCTGGCATTGCAGACTGGGGTTTTAACCCACTGCGCCACAGCGCTGGCCCCTAATGATATGCTTTAAGTCTGGAAGGCACTGAATGAGGTGCTCATAGGTTCTTCCACTTCAGTTTCACCACTGATCCCAGGAGTGGGTTTTATCATCCTGGTTTTGCAGATGAGAAACCTGGGGTTTGCATGCATTAATTATCCCAGTTCCATAATCTTGGACCTGGAATTAACTGAAAGTGCTGCAATGAATGCCCAGATGTCCAGCCTCTCATTCTCTGTTCCAGTTTATCCTAGTGCTCACACGCTAACCATGTGACTGAAGCCAGTAGTTATTTTTCTCCAAACTTCACTATTCTGATGTTTTCAGTAGAAATCACAGTCTCTGTTCCATTGTCCATCCTGGATAGCTACGTGGACAAAATAAGATGACGTAAGGCAAGGGCAGCAGAGGGGATTTTCTCGCCTCCTCTTTAAGGTTCCAGGCTGGTCCTACTCCAAGCAGTCAAGCAGAGGAGAATGGCTCTGAGTGTGTGGCGAGAACATTCCGGATGAGGTGTAACAATCTGGAGTAACAATTTAGCTTTATATCCTCCATCTTAGCACATCTCAGGGTACAGGAGTGAAAAACAGAGCTCACACCTTAAGATAAAATTCTGCCCCGCTGAGCTTCCAAGGTTAAGAGAAAAATAGGTCCCGACCTCCTCTGCTCCAGCTTCCTCCACCGGTGGCTGAGAGCGCCAGCTTCCTCCACCGGTGGCTGAGAGCGCCAGGCTGAAGGCAGCCTGGAGGAGGGCAGTGCGGGGCTGGAAGGTGCTGTGTCTTGCGTGATTTTGCCATCTGGTTGGTTCGTGGCCTCCCTGAAGGGGATGAAATCGTTAAGACAGAAACATCCCTGAGCTGCAGCGGCCAGACGCCGTGTCCTGCTGCAACATGCAGGGAGTTCCATGGACTCCTTGTTTCTGTGCAGCGTGAGAATTTTTCAGATGGACTCTCCATCAGGAAAATAATCAATGAGGCAAGCAGAGGGGAGAACCAGAAGCCAAACTGCAGGCGCACGTAGCATGCGCAGTGGCCAGGGCAGGTGCACATTGGAGGAAGCCGAGGGCCGGGGCCTCCTGACCTGAGAGAGGCCATTCCAAAGAGAACTGGGTGGGGATGGTGGGAATCTTACAAAGTGTATGGGAGAGAGACAATCTCCTTAGAGTGATTTTTTTTGTCAAAGCGTATGCAATTTTTTTGAAAATCTCTTTATTTTGAGAAAACTTAAAACATGCATTCATGAGTTCCACATCTGTGGATTCAACCAACCATGGATCAAAAATATTCAGAAAAAAAGGCATCTGTAATTGCTTTTCTTCTTGTCATTATTCATTCCCTAAACAATACAGTACAACTATTTACATAGCATTTACATTGTATTAGGTAGTATAATTTATATAATCTAGACATTAAAGTATGCAAGAAGATGTATGTAGGTTATATGCAAATGTTACATTATTTTATAAAAAGGAGTTGGATATCCTTGGATTTTTGTATCTGCAGGGGTCCAGGAACCAATCCCCCTAGTTACCCAGGGATGACTATATCCACTGAACTCCCAAGAGCAGGTTCTTTACCAAGATTCACTAATCGTTAGCATTTTGCCACAGTGACTTTATCATTTTTGTACAATACTTCCCCTGAACATCTGAGAGTAAGTTGCAAGTTGCTACTTGTAAATATTTTAATGTGGATTTCCCAAGAACAAGGTCATTCTTTTACATAACTTCAGTGCAATTATTAAAATCAGGAAAATTAGCAGAAGTTTTGAAGTCATATGGGAGTGGGCACATCTTGTTCGGTAAAGGTTCAGATGGTATTTTCAGCTTATGGACTGCAGGATGTCAGTCACAACTACTCAACCCTGCTTTTGTCATGCGAACAGCAGCCATAGACGATGCATAAATGAGTGGACATGCCTGTGTTCCAACAAAACTTTATTTACAAAAATGGGTGGCAGGCCAATTGGACCTGGTGGCTGCAGTTTGCTGAACTCTAACTGCATCTGTAGCCCATATCCGGTTTTCTTTTTTAATTTTTTTTGTCTTTCATGATTGTCTTTCTTGATGAGTATGGGCAGTTATTTCGTAGAATGTACCTCCGTATGGTTTTCTCAGGATTGATGTTCAGTTACGTGATTTCAGCAGGAAGAGCACAGAAGTGGTGTTGTGATCTCTTAGTGTACCAGAGCAGGAGGCACATGACACCAGGAGAGAGGGACCCCTGTTTGGCGTTGCAATCAAGGATTTCAGGGGCAGGTTTTGGTATAGCAGTTTAGACAGCATTTTGGACACCTGCATCCCATCCGGCGTACCTGGTTTGAGTCCTGGATCCTCTTATTCCAGCTTCCTGATAGTGTGCATCTTGGAAGGTGGCTGGTGGTGGCAGAAATACTTGTATTTGTCACCAGACAGGAGACCCTGACTTGCTGCTGGCCTGGCCCATGTGGGGGAATGAACCAGTAGAGGGAGGTTCTCTCTCTGTCGCTGTCTCTGATTCCAAATAAATAAGTAAAAGATTTTCAAAAGGCACATCTTTTTTTAAAAAAATTTTTGGTTATAATTTTTAAAATTTACTTGAAAGGCAGAGTTACAGAGAGATAGGGAGAGAGACAAATTTTTTCCATCTACTGGTTCACTCCCCGGATGGCCACAACATTTGGGGCTGGATCAGGCTGAAACCAGGAGCCAGAAGCTTCCTCCAAGTCTCCCATGTGAGTGCAGGGTCCCAAGCACTTGGACCATCTTTTATTGCTTTCCCAGGCACATTAACAGGGAGCTGGATCAGAAGTGGAGCAGCCCGTTCTTGAACCAGTGCCCATATGGGATGCCAGCATCACAGGTGGCAGCTTTTACCCACTATGCCACAATGCCAGCCACTAAGAATTATTTTATTTATTTGAAAGGTAGAGTTACGGAGACAGAGGGGGGGAGGAGTTGGGGAGAGAGAGAGAGAGAGAGAAAGAGAGAGAGAGAGAGGAGAAGAGAGATATCTTCCATCTACTGGTTCAGTCCCCAAATGGCTGCAACAGCTAGACTTGGGCCAGGTTAAAGCCAGGAGCCCAGAGCTTCTTCCAGGTCTCTCACATGGGTGCAGGGGCCCAAGCACTTGGGCCATCTTTTGCTGCTTTCCTTGGCGCATCAGCAGACAGCTGGATTGGAAGTGGAGCAGCCAGGACTCAAATCGGCATCCATGTGGGATGCCGGTGCTGCAGGCAGCAGCTTAACTCACTATGCAACAATGCAGGTCCCAAAACTAAGGGATTTGAGCAGTTTCAAAACAGAGCAAGAAATAGTTCTGTAGACGATAGCAGGGGCCATGGCACAAAGAAACAACATCTGTAGGGGAGACATGGGCAAGGAGAAGGGGCATGCCAACCTGACAATAGTGAAAAATAGGTATCAATAAAAATAGTTCTTGGTAATAATAACAAGATAGCATTTATTGAACACTTATGTGTCAGGAATTGTGCAAGGCATTTTAGCATACATTGTCTCTTTTAACCCTCTACTATGCTGTGAGGCATGGTCTGTTATTAATCCAGTCTGTAAATGGAAGCATCGAGCTGTAGAGAATGTGGGAAATTAGAACATTGCCATTCTTCTTGCCTTCCTATATCCAGTGCCTTTGTCGCGTAACCTCTCCGTCCTTTCTACAAAAGGGGCAGAGAGCTGCAGGGGAGGAAAAGTACCTTTCCCTCGCCCGTTGCCAGTTGCATCGCTGTGGCTCCTGTAACAAAAGGAGAGATTCACAACCAAGATGTGTTGAATGTTAGTTTGACATGACATGAGAGCCTTCCAAAGGAAAGCGAGACCCAAGCAGATGCTACATTAGTGTACTCTTATGCTAATTTTCATAGAGTGGACAGTGGTGGGGAAATATCAATGGACACGAGGATTGTGAATGAACTGGGGGAGAGTTTGCCAAGGCCTCGTTTTTTGTTCAGATTCTTCTCTGCAGTGCTGTCTTCAGGGATAAAGATGCGCCTTCCCTCAGAGTGCATGGAGAGCACCTCTCCCAGGAGGGTTTTACAGCCGGCCTCCAGGGGACGTCGGGAGCCCTCTAGGACTCACGGCCTAGCAGAGAAAAGGGTGGCAGAGCAGAGGACAGGTGAGGGTGACCTTCCCGCTGCTGCTGTGCAGATGTCAAGGTGCTATACTTTGGGGTCACATGTCTTGAGTCCCTTCAGTACATTCCCTTATCCCTTGATACTGAGTTTGGCCGTGTGACTTCATTTGACTGATAGAATGAGGCAAAAGTGACCTTGTTCCACTTTGGGCTTAGATCTAAGAGGCTTTGAATGTTTTTCCTTGCTCTCTTGCAGGAGGAGACTGTATATGAGTTAACTCTCTGATCTCAAGAAAAAGATGAGACATATGGGCACAGATCAGCACCAAGCCCATCTCATTTTGGCCAATTTCCAAGTTGACTTACAGACCTGTGAGAACTAAAAAAAAATTGTGATTTATTATGTAGCAATAGTTAACTGATACACAGGGCTTAATTAACTTGCTCACAGTCACTCACCTACTAAGTTGTACAGTCATATTTAAAAAATTCTATGGGATTGGTGCTGTGATGCAGTGGGTTAAAGCCCTGTCCTGCAGTGCCAGAATCCCATATGGGTTCTGGTTCGAGTCCGCGGCTGCTCCACTTCTGATCCAGCTCTCTGCTATGGCCTGGGAGAGCAGTAGAAGATGGCCCAAATCCTTGGGCTCCTACACCCTCATGGGAGACCCAGAAGAAGCTCCTGGTTCTTGGCTTCAGATTGGCTAGCTCCGGCCATTGTGGCCAGTTTGGGAGTGAACCAGCAGATGGAAGACCTATCTCTCGCTCTCTCTTGCTTTACCTCTCTCTGTAACTCTGTGTTTCAAATAAATAAAATAAATCTTAAAAAAATTCTAGAATCTTCCATTTTAACTGTTATGTTGGAGTTATATGCTGTTGCTATAACATGTATGCTTAAGCTCACAGTATGGTAAGTGGTACATAGTTCTCATTTCAAACTGTTGACCTTTCCCAACAACCTTTTGTTGACGATATAAACCATATATTCTTAGAGCTGCGGGGTCTTTAAAATGTTAGGGTCACAATACCTTAGAGAATCTGAAAAAAATCTCTGAGCCTGTTTTCCTTCTCCCCATTGAAAGATCACACAAACAAGCACACTGATTTTGCATACAATTTTGGGTGGTTCATGGGTTCCCCAATACTTTTTTCATAAATCACCCAGAAATATACAGACATAGGTGAAGAATCCCAGTTTCAGACCAGAATCTGATCCAGGTGGACCCTCTCTAATGGAGGATTAATTAAAAAAAAAAAAAAAACCCTGTGGATAGACTCTTGGAAGATTCTTTCCTCTCATTTGTGTAGCATTTTCCTCATTTGCTGTCAAGTCACTTTGTCAAGCCCTTCCCATCAACAAAGCCCCTTGGCTATACTCTTAAAATCAAATCATGTTTGTGGCAACCTGGAAACGAGTGGGATTTGTTGGAGTTGCCCTCCTGCCCAGTTTCCTTTGTTTTTGCCACAGCCACTTCCATATTTCCAGATTAAACTAGACCAAGGCATGCCATCTTTAAAGTACCTGACTCAGCACCTCATCTTTCCTTCTGGTAGGGCTTGGTGTTGTTTTGTCCCCAGGCCCAGAAACCACTTTTACAATCACTGATGGTTACTGAGCACATACAGAGAGCTGTGAGTTAAAAAAAAAAAAATAGCAACAGCCAACATGAGTTGAATGCTCAGTATATGCTAGGCATGAAAGAAAGTGCCTTTATCCTTCATCTCACTTAATCCTTACGACAACCCCTAGAGGGAAGTTGTATTATTATCGCTATTTCTTATTAGAGATGCAGTGGCTAAGAGCTGAGTAAGCTAGTAAGGGGTGTTATCAGGACCCTGTTATTACCTATGACCTCATGTAGCCCTATGGCTGGTCCCTGAATTTCTGTATGTTCCTTGGGACATTATTTGTGTTCACTGAAGCCAGGCTGTACATCCAATTGTGATCCCCTAGCTCCAGTTGCTCCATGAATTATAGCTCTCTCTACTCTCAGGGCTTTTTAGTCCAAGGAATGAATTCTTGTTTGGATTCTCACTGTCTTATTTTGTTCTTCCCATTCAAGTATTGTGGAATTGGGCCTTTTCTCTGACTCCCAGTATGGCAGGTTGGCCCTGAAGAGACCTCCTGCTTGGCATCTGACAACCATGTGTCTTCCAAATCACTTTGACCCTGAGTTCACAACTATTGGGTGCTTGAAGCCCGGCAGGTTCCCTTGGGAGCTATCATATTGGTAGTGGTCTACTCCTCATGAACTGCCTATGTCTTGTCTCTATGGGCTGGGGCAGCTAGCAAGGATTTCCTAGTGAGAGAGAATACGCCCTGGACCTTGAAAGCTGATAATCTGAAAGTCATGGGAAAAATATCACTTGTGAGGACAAGGGTAAACTCTCAAGAGACTGTTTCCAGGAACGAAAACAAGCATGGCTACAGGCATGCAGTGATGTTTCATGTTCATCATTTTGGTGAAATGTGTCCTTGAAGGACTTGGCTTTGTATCACAGTCCAAGGAAAAGGCCCAATTCATTAGACACAAAAAGACAATAGATGACTGTCCTTTGGGTAAACCACACACAAGGATCTGATAAGGAGGCACATTGGCCCTTTATTAGAGACAGAGGAGAAGTTGCTAATTAAGAGGTCACCCAAAGTGAGCACGACTTCTAAGGTTTTGTTTTGTTGTGTTTTAATCTCTAGCTGGTCAAATAAGGACAATGGTTATCTAAATGCCTGAGAAGAAGCAAGTGAGATGGAAAGACCAGGAGTCAGATAGCACCAGGGAAGTGAGTTGTTTGTTTGCTGGGAAGGACCGAACGTGTTTCTAGCCAGGGACTTGAGGATTTGTTTTTTCAAAAATCGTCAAAGGAAGCAAAGAACCTGTTGATCAAATTGGCAGCCTCTGGGAGACTGAAGAACTTGCCAGAGGCTTCAAGGACAGCAGAGAGTGACCTCCTCACCTGGAAGGAACTGTCACTTACCTAAAACCATGTGGGTTGGATCTTCAAGAGCAACACGATGGACACAAAAGCAACCAGGTTTTCAGTGTGTGCAAATGTGGACCCAGATTGGAGAACAGGTGTTCTCCAGGCTGTCGGTCAGTCTATTATAACTAACTGCCTTGAGGTGAGGGGGGTAACTCAAGAGAAGTAGCTGGACGCAGGGTTTAAGGATGTGGAGATGACCTAGTCTCCTCCATCCCCTGTCTCTTAGGGGATCCAGCACCTGATGGGATGACAGTGGATGTTTCTTTGGAGGGAGTGGAGGTCAAGATGGGGTGCCGTGCAGTCTGTCCTATCTTTCTCTTCCACCTTTGCCCAGTATCACTAGCTCTCTGTTGGATGGAAAGATATTTTTTTAAAAAATTCTCGTCTCTTTTATGTTGAAAATTTTAAAACTTGTCCAATCTCTGCGAAATAAAAGCTCAATCTCTTTAATTTTTTTGAATTACTCAGTCTGTTCTAAAGGTTTAGAATTTCTACTGCTTTCCCACCAGGCTTTGTTTGAAAACTAAGAATAGCAAGCAGGGTTCTTAGAGCTAGGAGTAGCAGAACTAATTCCTTGACTCTCAAGAGGCCTGTGGGCAACCAGATGCAAATTCATGCTAAATTGATCATAGATATGCTGCAAAACTTCAGCCGAAGGCACCTCTTGGTAGTTTTCTGTGACCTCCTAGGTCCTTTGGACCCACTGCAGAATTGAAGGCCACCCTGTCTTTCAGCCCATTATAGTGTGTATGTGTGTGCACTTGTGTGCGTGTGTGCGTGTAGATAGGAATTATCACATGCATTGTAATCTCTTATGTCTTCTTCGAGAAGACATACTGCATCCTCCTTCATATTTGCATGCCTGGAACACAGTAGGAGTTCAATAATAAATTGTCAGTTGGCTCAAATTACAGTTTCAGGCACCTGCCACAATCCAAAGTCTTCGGCAAAGAGTACATAAGACGTAAACTTTCATGAAGATGCTCTTCTCCTTTATTTATTTATTTATTTTTGGTCATGTTTTCCTTTAAGCCACTTCACCTTGCTCCCCAACAGACCCCCCCCATCATCTCCTGGGGGTCTGCATGAACCTCTCCTCCACCTCCCGTCAAAGCTGAGGCGCCTCCTCCAGCCTTCTTAGAAGGCCAGCACAGTGACTTCCAACTATTTTGAGATAAAGTGACCTCTTTAATGTGTCTGACACATCTGCTGTTATTACGGGTTTAAAACACGGCAATAACAGGGATTCTGACGGATGAGATGCTCGGTTAGGAAACAGGATTCAATTAATTGATGCAACCTTTTCGAGAGTAACCTTTCCCTCATCAATGGACTTCCTCTCGTGCCTTTTTCAGAAAAAAAAAAAAATCTGTGAAGGTCAAACTTTCATCCTTAGCATTAATCTGGACTGTACAGTGCTCAAGTGTGTGTTTTTCATTTTTTTTTTTTTTTACAAAAGACATCAGTTTGACAGAATTAATCACCGCTGTGCCATTCTGAGGCCTTAGGGGTCAATATATAAGGAAGTTGTATCCATTCTGCAAAGAACAGAGACATCTCACTTAGGGATTAAGAGTATGTGACAGATTAAGGAAGTTTATCCTTTTAAGCATGAAAACCTTTCTATTATTTTAACAACCTTAGATGGAAATCTCTTTCAAATACATTACACACTTACCCATCTTCTCTCTTTGTCTTTTCCCTGCTGAATCCTTAAGTTCTCGGTGCTCTACTTGGTTCACCCTTTTCCTAGGGGTTCAGGGTCATGTTCAGCAGAGGCTGGAAACCCCAAGGCTCTTCATAACCCTTCTTGGATTAACTGCCTTCCCCACTGCCCTGCCCATCCCCCAAGTGGGAATATTTTTTTTTTCTGATGATAGGTATAATAGATACTTGTTGAGATTTTAATACCATATGTAGCTTAGTTCAGTGAGAAAAATAATTTGGAACATGTTCTCTTTGAATTTTTGAATGCATAAGAACACATACAGCTTATTAGCTGTGATCCTGAGCAAGCTTAGCAACCTCTCCTAGGCCCTGTGTTGCAGTCTGGAAAATGGGAGTAATTGTTGTGAGGGTTAACTGAGCATATAGCAGTTGTCCAATGTTCATTCTTCCCCTAACCTTTGCTTTGGTACATTAGCTTAGGAAATTGTATGCACGTTTACCAAGATGTGACCATGGCTAGGAATAGTGATGTGACTGGATACTTTTTACTTTCAAATTATTATCTGTTTCAAGCCTCACAACCCCTACGCTGCAACTTCTGTGGTCTTCCCCATTTATCTGATGTAGAAACTGAGACTTAGAGACACCAAGCAACTTTCCAGAGTCCCAGAGCCGCAGTCGGTGCTGGGTAGAGCCAGGCCTCACATGGAGGAAGTCGAACACCAGACCTTTGTGCTTGGTTGCCACATTATTTGGCCTCTCAATAGACTGAGAGAATATAAGAAAGAATTAGGCCAAGCACCCATCTGGGGAGGTAAAACATACAGGTATGCCCAGGGCACTAATTTCCTAACATAAGGTTTCTACTCTGTGCTGGGATTATCCTGCCCATTGCTTCACATGACTGACTGACTTCTTCTGTCTTTGACCTTGACCCTTTTCTGCCATTGGATGCTCCATCGATACTGCAAGTGACCTACAGTAGTTGAGCTCACCCCTGCCAACAGCAGCCCAGCCCCCTTCAGGTAGCCATCCAGTCTCAGGCCTGAAATCTAGGGGTCCTGCTTCCCTTTCTTGGCTTCCCTCCTCCCCACTCACCACCCTGTCCTTCCTCGCTTTGCAGGGTCTCCCGTTCTGTGTTACTCTTCAATCCTAATCAGCTGTTATGTCAAGCCTTCATGACCTCACGCCCAATGATGAGATCTTTCCTGCTGCTTTTTGCCCACCCCGTGTGTCAGTCTACTCCTGTGGCACAGCCACTGACCATGCCACTCTGCAACACCAGCCTGACACTCCTTTACCTTGCTGGCCACTTGTAACATCTGCTTTGGCCTTATCTTTCACCATCTCCCCTCCCATGACACTCTCACTCCTGTCTCTAGGGCATGGCTAGTGTGTAACATTTTCTACCTGTGCTTGGCATCCACCCCATCCTACCAACTCTTCCACTTCTGGAGAAAAAGTCAGTTTTTCTTGCTCTGTAGATTTTTAGTGCTGGATGACTTCTAGGTGATCATCTACAACAAATTCCAAAAATATGTCCTCTAAATTCCCCTTCCTTATTTAAGACTCAGGAGCCTGCCTCCTAGTCTTCCCCAGCTGACTGAGACTCCTCAGAGAGCCTGGGCTTGGGTAACACTGGTTTTGTTTGTTCAGCTGAGCATCAGCTTTTTGAGCATAGGAACCAGGTGTTCTCATTTCACAGCCCCTACATCGCTCAGCACTGGGCCATGTAGACAGAATTTTCTCCATAGATAGTTGCTAATTGATGAATCAGTGAGGCAGACAATTATATGGGTTAAGTGGATCCCATAGGGGCTGAAATAATTAGAAAAGACTTCATAAAAAAAATCAGGATTTGTATGGCCTCAGAGCATGAACATCCTGATTAATTTTGTTTATTTTGATCTGCAGAAGGGTTGTTGAGTTGCTTCGAGGTGCAAGAGGTGGTCAGGGAGATGTGGAGGGTCACATTCTCCACGTGGCTGCTGGCTCCTGGGTGTGTCTCCAGTCCACACCTCCCCTCTGAACCCGACTCCTCTAGATGACCCTTCTGGGATTCTCCACAGACTACTGCTCCGTAGTCTGTGTCATAGACACCTCCCTTTCCCATGACTGCGACTGACTTCCTGATCATTCTTGCTCTTCACCTTTCCAGCTGCTCCCCACCATCCCCCGCCCCACCCATCTCAGAAAATGGTACAAATCTCCTCTGACCAGCTCAGGCCCTAAAGCCTGGGGTTATCCTCAGCTCACCTCACACACCTGACTTCTAAATAAATTAAAAAATTCCTTTTGAGGATGGTTGTTCAGCCTAGTGGTTAGATGCCAGCATGTTATATCACAGTAATTAGATTCAGTTCCTGGCTCTGGCTCCTGATCCAACTTTCTGCTAATTCACACCCTGAGAGGCAGCAGTGATGACTCAAGTAATTGGGTTCCTGCCACTCAAGTGGGAGACAGGGCTCAGTTGTCCTAGATAATTGGGGAGTGAACCAACATAGGGCTCCCCCTCTCCATCTTCTGATTCTTAAATAAATTTAAAATATTCTAAATCCTATTGGCTTTGCCTTCAAAATATATCCTGACTCTGACTTCTTACCAATTCCACTGCTCCTTCCAAACGGATCTCCCTGTTTCCTACTCATCAACCCATCTGTCTAGCTTCAACACAGCAGCCAAAGTGAATTCTGGTAAAATATAAGCCAAATCACTCACCATGTGTCTCCCTATTTATCTCAGGGAAAAGCCAAAGCTCTTACAAATGACCTGTACAACCTGGGGTCCTCAGTGCCTCTCTGACCTCATCTCCAACCACTCTCCCTTGGCTTAGTCCCTTCCAGCCATACTGGTGTTCTGCCCTTCTTCTTGTTGTGAGTCGTGCTCTGGCTTCAGGGCCTTGGAAGATGCTATTCCTTCTTCCTTAACTGCACCCTCCCCTAGGTACCTGTTGTGTAAGATCCTCTCCCCTCCTGCAAGTTTTTGCTTACGTGTGGGGTGACCCTAGGTCCCTGTCTGTCCAGGATAGTTCAGTTTGCTCCTATTGTCTCAGTGTGATTATAAGTAGCTTCCCCTAGAACCTTTAAGTATATGTCAATTTGCATGATAAATTATGTGTCCACTCTACTCAAATGTCACCTCCCAGAAGAAGACCACCCTCATCATTCTAGATAAATTGCACCCCAATCATTTACATTCCCAATTATTCTCATCCCATTCAATTTTTTTATTACATCAATCATATTCTAACCTGTTAAGTAGTTTTCTTATTTGTTGGGTATTATATTTACTGTCCATCTCTCTCACTAGAAAGTATGCTCCATATAGAAGGAATTTTTGTCTATTCTTTTCTCTGATAATATCCCTGTCACTTTTCTGGTGTATAATAAGGGTTTAAAAAGTGTTTTCATAATGAAATGATTTGTTTTAGAATTTCTTAGAATTTCATATAGTGTGTGGAAAAATCAGGCTGAGTATGTGATGTCCGAAAACTCGTGGGGTGTGCTTGCTGCACTGATTTGCCTTCAGAGGATTCTGAAGTAGTTGATTAGGATTAGCATCCTATGTAGGTGTGGTGTATTGGGAGTGTGTTCAAGAAGCATGTGAATTGGAGGGGGAGAATGGGATTGGGGAAAGAGAGAAGATGATTGCATTGGAGATCTGAAGCAATTGACATCAAACTTAACTCTGAACTTCCTGACAGTCCTAGCACAACGGAAATGACTAGATCACCATGCTTTTGCCTTCTTCCCCCTTGCTTTCACCCCTTTTCCCGCAGCCCATTGCCTGGTTAAGTGGGAGAAAAAGGAATCAAACCAAACCAGGCATAAGAATTCGAAGTTTTTCATTTCTAGAGGAAAGTTTCATATTGGTTTTTTTAATAAGCGGGATAATTACACATCTGGGTGTGCTTAGGAGCAGTCACAGTGTACACAGCTTGTCCCAGGAAAATTGCTAATAGTACCCCTTTCATGTTTTGTGTGGTACATCATAAGGTCACATGGCAATGTCCCAGAAAATGATGGATAATGACTTCAATGCTTGCTTTTCAGAGGGATGCAGACCAGTTCCTCAGGTGACTTTTGGAAAGGTCAAGGCTTTGTGGATGAGTTGGGCTCCTTTGAGAGTCGGACAGTCTTAGAACAACACATAGTTCCACACTTACTCAGGATCAACTAGAATTCAGGGAAGTTGCACCATCAGGAAGTCCCTGCAGCTATCTGGCCCTTGAAACTTGCTTGATGTTGGGTCTCATTTACCAACAGCTTCCACAGCACTGGCCCTCTCCTTGCTTCTTGGCTCATGCCAGGCCTTGCAAGTGGCTGAAGTCAACTCATGCTCCCAATGGTTCTGCTGGGGGTGTTGGGAAATCTTCTAGTCCTGCTGCTTCCTACACACATGGAAAAGTCCCTTCCATGTAAGCTGGGTCTGTGTCCTTTCCCACCCAACAATAAGATTTCTTTTTCAGGGAATAATAAAATCCAGATCAGCATGTGATAAACTTCACAAATCATAGATTTCCCATGAAAAGTCAAATCCTTCATTGTACAACATTCAATCAGATAATACCTAAAAACAACAATCCAAAACCAGTTAGCTAAACTCAAGACACTTTCTAGAAATCCAGTCTAATCATGTTGTTCAGGGTTACAGCACATGGGAAATTTTGAACAGGGAGTGGACGACCTGGTTCTGTTTCTTTTTTTTTTTTTTCATTTTTTTTAGGGTTCATAGAAAATTTTATTCTTTCAGATTTAATGTGGGTATAGTTTGAAAAGTTTAAGATTCTTGAGAAGGAGCATAAAAGCTAAGAGAAATAACTGATGGTTCCCCATACCAGATAGTCAGTATAGGATTGATGGAGAGAATAGATGTTGTTCCCTACATAGGAAGAAATTGTTTGTATTAATATAACTGAGGGGGAGGAGTAATGGAGACACCCTAGATTAGATAATTTTTTACTTGTTGTTATAATAAACAGTTCTTTGCTGATGGATTCTTTTTTTAATTTATTTTTCAATTTAGTAAATATAAATTTCCAAAGTACAGTTTATGGATTACAATGCCCCCCCCCCATAATTTCCCTCCCACTCCTGGTTCTGTTTCTTGGCTCTGCCACTCTCAGCTGCATGATCTTGGGTAAGTCCTTTCACCCCTCCAAACCTTCACGTCCTCATGCCTAAGGCCAGATATGGACTCTTCTGCAGTCTCTTTATCTGCCTGCTGTGGTTCTCCTGTAGAGCTGAGACATTTGTTCAGAAATTATAACCTGGGCATAGGTGGTAATTATCTTAAACACCTGGCCTTCTGGGCTGTCAGTAGCAGGAGCTCCTCATGGCTCATCCAGCAGGGTCAGCCTGAGGCCCAACTGGAAGGCAGGGAGAGTTTGCATCCATGGTCCCTTCTTCCCACCTTGTCACTCATGACTGAGCTTAGCATCCTTGTAAAAAGCATGAAGGCCTCATCTGCAAATATCTCCCCAAAGACCCCACCTCCAAACACATTCACACTGGGAGTTTGGTTTCAATGTGTGAATTTTTAAAAAAGATTTATTTATTTTAGGGCCAGCACTGTAGCCTAGCAGGTAAAGCTGCCACCTGCAGTGCTGGCATTCCATATGAGAGGCAGAGTTACAGACAAAGAGAGAGGTCTTCCAATTGCTGGTTCACTCCTAAAAATGGCTGCAATGGCCGGAGCTGGGACGATCCGAAGCCAGGATCCAGGAGCTTTCTCCAGGTCTCCCACATGGATTCAGGGGCCCAAGGACTTGGGCCATCTTCTTCTGCTTTCCCAGGCCATAGCAGAGAGCTGGATTGGAAGTGGAGCAGCCAAGACAGGAACTGGCACCCATATGGGATGCTGGTTCCTCAGGTGGATGCTTAACTTACTATAGCATTGTGCTGGCCCCTCAATGTATGAATTTTGAGAGGGATACAAATATTCAATCCAGAGCGCGAAGATCCCTCAACAGTGACAAAGGATGCCCTCATTTCTCTCTCTCCTCTTCATAATAAGAAAGCAATTACCTTTCTAGATGTATTGATCATGTGCCATGCATGGTGCTGAATGTATTGCACATTTAATTCTCACAATGAAGCAAATGTGAGAGTTATTCCCATTTTACAGAGTAGGAGCCTGAGTCTCAGAAAGATGCAGACTTGTCAAAGGCCACCCTGCTAGGATATACTGAGGCAGAATTTCATCTTCGTTCTGGGTGGTTCTGAAGAACACCTGTGCATGCACTGTAAGTGGCTCCATCTTCAAGATGGTGGCCATTCATCTGATCCCTTCAGCACAAGCTAATGGGATAGGGACAATGAAGCTGCCATGGCTCCTAACTTTACCCGACCAAATGAGTGATTCCAGACTAGGCAGAAAGGAGGGGGAAAAGGCTGTCCTTGAGAGTTGTGCTGCTCAGAGGATTCTCAGGCCACAGAAACGCATGTCCACCAACTCCCACCTGGGTGACTGGGGCCACGAGGGTGAAGGGGCCAGTCCCTCTTGTCCCTCACAGTCACCAGAACTGCACAGTGAAGATGAGTCTGACACCCTCTCTTATCACTTCAGCTCCCAAGTTACTTCCACACTGAAAGCCACTGAAGTGCATGCAAGAGCCAAGAAGTGCCCGAGGCCTTGGCAACTCTGCCCGTCATGCAAAGGTCAGCGTGGTCTTATCTAGGATGCAGCTGAGGACACAAAGTTTCCCCAGGACTCTAGGCTGGGAGGCGACTGGCTTCGCTTTCTCCCTCTTGTGTTTCTCCTCTATTCTCCCAGAACCCTGTGCTGCGAAAGTCTACAAAGCAAGAGAGGGAATGGAGCCCCATGGTTCTGGCAGGAGAGGGAGCAGGAGGAGGGAGGACTGTGTGTGGTCCAGTCTGGTCCTCCCACTTCCAGGATGATCCTCCTTCACTTTGGAAGCCTCCTAACTCAAAGTACAAATGAGACCCTCTGGGATCCCAGAATAGCTCCCCTCACAGCTGCACAGCATCCATTTATAGTACAACCTCTCCAAGCCTCTGAGACTGCACTTCTGAGGTCAGCACCTTGGAACACCAGGCTCAATGTCATTTGAGAACAGAGACTTTCATAAAGGATCTATTATGGTCTTGTCACTGTCTTCAGGACTCTCCCCCACCCTCAAAGACTTTAAAGGGCCAAATTTGTTTTGATCCAGGGCCAGGCCACTTTATGTCCAACAATAACCCAGAAGCTGGTCGGGTCCCATCCCCTGCACCTGGCAGCAGGTGAGAGCGTTGTGCTAGGTAGCGGTAGGACAAACAGTACCGAATTTATGCTTGGGCCTCTAGGCAGAGGGACTGGAACTTCCCCGTGGGAGCTCCAGCACCAGGTTTGTACAGAAAATATTCTTTCATTAACACTCAAAACTAAGGACATTACTTGACTTACTTTCTCCACTCGTGTTATCTATATCCATTCTGAGCGTCCAATTACAGAACAAAGAAACACCCCCAGCCCCGGTGAGATATATTCAATGCTTTCTTCTCATGCTCCGTCCAATACAAATGACACTTGACCCACTTTCTCACATGGCTTAGTGAGAGAGAGAGACCAAATATCCCATTAACTGCACCCATTCTGCTTTCTCCTTCTCAACCCTAAGTACAACTGGGAGGGCAGGAGTGACCCTACCTGGGCTCTTGCACTTCAGGGAGCCCCCTTCAGCTTTCTACAATAGCCACCTGCACTTGCCTTGGTGACAAAACCTGTGTGTGTGTGTGTGTGTGTGTGTGTGTGTGTGTGTGAAAGCAAATCCAGACCTCATTGGGAGCTTGTCCAAAGTGGTTTTCTGAAGCTGAGGTCTTTCCTTCTAAAGTCGCTGAGTGCGAGCAAGTCTTTGTGGCTTTACCCATGCAAAGAGGAGGCCTGGAATGAGCTGGAGTGAGCTGGAGTGAGCTGGGCATTGACTGGGCATGTCTGCCGTGCTAAGGCATCAGAGGCCCTGGAGGAAGATGGCCAAGAACCTGTGTCCTGTAGCCACATTGCATGAATTCCTTCCAAATTTCCAAAAATGCTGAGTGTGGCTCTTAATTGCCACTGCTCCCATCTGTGGGGTTGGTATAGTGTCAGTTTGTTGACATCAGATATTTAATGCAACACATGGTACAAATAAATCACCCACATTGGCCAACACTAATGTTTTGACATGGAAGCCAACCACATCACATATGGCTTTGGTTGTCTTTTATTTTGTAGTCAGTACTTTAAAAAAGGTAAACATGCTACCAGTTCTCATGTCTTAAAGGATAAAACAGTCCCCTCCCTCCTTCTCATTATCTTGAGTCTCCAGTCCTTGGAATTGGTTCATTGGCATTGTCACTGAGAGCATGTGGCACAAAATGCCTATGTGAATCAATGAAGAGTTAAGGCTGCCCTAAAAAAGAAAAAGAGGAGACAGTAGGTTAAGCTGCTGGCTGCTCCACTTCTGATCCAGCTCCCTGCTAATGTGCTTGGGAAAGCTGCAGCAGATGACTGAAGTGCTTGGCCCCTGCACCCACGTGCCAGACATGGATTAAGCTCCTGATTCTTGGCTTTGGCCTGGCCCAGTCTTGGCCTTTGTGATCAATTGGGGGAGTGACCCAGTAGATGGAAGATCTCTCTTTCTCTGTCTAACTCTGCCTTTCAAATAAACAAATAAATCTTAAAAAAAAAAAAGTAAAAGGAAAAGAACAAATTCAGATGTGCATGAGGCATAACTTAAGTTTTCTACAAACGAAATTAATTTCATACCTTGGTTTTCATTCTGCTAAGAATCATAATTGCAGTCAGTTCAGGGTCTCGGACTGGGCACAGTGGTGCAGTGGGCTAAGCTGACACTCGGGATGCTTGCTTCCATTATCAGACTGTAGGTCTGAGTCCCAGCTATTCCACTTCTGATCCAGCACCCTGCTAGTGCACTCGGGAGGCAGCCAATGGTGGATCAAATACTTGAGTTCCTGCCACCCACGAGGAAGACCCAAACGGAGATCCTGGCTGCTGATTTCAGCCTGACCGCCCTGGCTGTCGTGGTCATTTGAGAGTACACCAGTGGATAGGAAATTAGTCTCTCTCTTTCTTTCTCTTTCTCTCTCTCCCTTTCTCCTTTATTGTCACTCTACCTTTCAAATATATTAATTAATTTAAAAAAACTCAGTTCCTTTTTTTCTTTTGACAGGCAGAGTGGACAATGAGAGAGAGACAGAGAGATAGGTCTTCCTTTGCCGTTGGTTCACCCTCCAATGGCCGCCACGCTGATCTGATGGCAGGAGCCAGGTGCTTCTCCTGGTATCCCATGGGTGCAGGGCCCAAGCACTTGGGCCATCCTCCACTGCACTCCCGGGCCACAGCAGAGAGCTGGCCTGGAAGAGGGGCAACCGGGACAGAATCCGGTGCCCCGACCGGGACTAGAACCCGGTGTGCCAGTGCTGCAAGGCGGAGGATTAGCCTGTTGAGCCACAGCGCTGGCCACAGTTCCTTTTTTTCAAAGTAGTAATTTGGTTTTTATTCTGGGGAAGGAGGTTAAATGAGCTTGGAAACTGGAACTCCGGGTCCTCAGTTGCCATCAAGCAGCCTGTCCAGTGTTTGCTGGGAGATTTCTGTTTCAGCCGGGTCTTTAGCACTGGTCCTCAGGGGTCACTTGTGTAAACCTCTCATCTGACCTCAAGGGCCCCCCTAGTGTTGCCCTTTCTCCGTCCCCCTCATGCTCCACTGGGGCCATGGAACCCTTAGGGGCTGTTTGAGGCTCAGTTATCATCTCTGTGCCACCCTTGGGTGCCCCGGCCATAGCATTCCATGATCTGTGCGAACTCATATGGCCTGTCTAGACCCAATTTGGAGCTGCTGCAGCCACGACCACCCCAGCACATGGTTTGGTATAGGAAAACACAGAAGCCTGTTATGTTCCTGGCCCCACCCAAGCAGTCCCAGCCCCTCCCTATCACATGTCCTGAAGTTGGCCCTGGGCAGAGGTACTTCCTTAGGGACCAGTTCATACCTACACTCCCTGTTCTTTTATCTCTTCTTTTTCTCCCCTAGATTATGGCATCATTCATCTAGGGATAAGAAACACTGATTATGTTTTCCATACACTTTAAAATAGACTTTATTTTTAAAGATTTATTTATTCACTTGAGAGGCAGAGTTACAGATAGAGAGAGGGAGAGACAGAGAGAGATTTTCTATCTGCTGGATCACTCTCCAAATGACTGCAAAGGCCAGAGCTGAAACTAAGAGCCAGCAGCTTCTTCCCGTCTCCCACATGGGTGCAGGGGCCCAAGTACTTGGATCATCTTCCAATGCTTTCCCAGGCCATAAGCAAAGAGCTGCAGTGGAGGAGGAGCAGCCAGGACATGAACCTGCACCTATATGGGATGCTGGCACCACAGGACCTACTATGTCACAGCGCCAGCCCCTTCTTATTAACATCTTGTGCCACCCAATTAAATAATTTTCAGTCAAGCATATAAAGGGAATCCTTGCAATTTTTACAGAGCTACAAGTAAATGCTGGTGAAGAGGTAAAACATCCAAGTGTGGAGTCAGTGAGAGAATTCTAAATGAGGGAGGATGAGGGCAAAATTAACTTCCACTTCTCAGTTATTGATTTCTGAACATACAGTTGACTACTGGGTCTCTAATAGATGTGTTATAAATACGTAAATGCAATAGACTAGCCCAGAAATGCAGCTCTGACCTGGACCCACAAATTGACAGTCAGTTGCTGCTGGGAGGTGCTGAAACAGGTGTCTCTCAGGATCCTAGTGGCCTTGGGTTTTAGGTTGATTCGTTCCTTCTGCAAGGCTGTGGGGTTTGGTGCTTGGAACTCAGCCAGGCCATTGGGACGCCAAAGTCACTACAAGGCAAAGTGCATCCTTCTTGGGTCACCTGCTTGTACCTTTTCACATAAACTGATTCAAAATTTCTGCCTTTATCAAGGACAGGATTTAGTAGTCTTATAATCATTATTTATAGCAATTAGGTTAATACAAACACAGTAGTTACAGCAACATAAAAGAATTTCTTATATAAACATAAATGAATGACTTAGTATTCATATTTACTCACTAACCAAGGGTCATTCATGGTTTCAGATATTGAGTTCCATCATCTGAAGAACCATCCGGGTATTGTTGAGTTCTGATTGGTTGCACTGGCTCAAAATCTCTTCGGAGGTTTGGCCAGAGAGATTCCAGCACAAGTATTGTTTTGTATATTTCACAGCATGCATAACAGCTTTTATTTGTTCTAAGCCAATATCTGAAGAGGTCCTGTTCAATTAATGTTGCAGATGGAATGTTTCAAAATGCAATTGCCTTTCCCCAAAAGTCAACTTAAAGCCTATACGTTTACGCACATGCTGTGTTAAAAGCGCACTTGGGTGAGTGGAATGGGAACACCCAACCACCTAAGGTTCTGCCTCATCCATGACCTATCAAAGCACTCAAATGTGGGAGGCCCCAGGCAACGCTCCATTTCCCCAGTGAGAAGCTTAGTGGAGCAGAAACGCTCTGAGAAGCACAAGGCCTGGGCACCACTTTTGGTTGTTGTACTAGAGCTACATTGCCCTGGGCAAGAGCCTTAAGCCTTTGGTTCTCGATTCTCTATTGTCTAAGTGGAAAGAAGAGGGTCTGTCCACCATACCTCAGCTGGTGGATGGGGCAAGCGAGGCCTTGTGTAATACGGAGACTGTGGTAGCTGGGCAGGGCTGTGTACATACTCACGCTTTCCCTCCACTTGTTGAGGGTCTTTGTGGTAACCAGCTCTCTCTGAACAGTGCAGGAGGAGAAGGCATTTCTCTTGGGAAGACAGCAGACCCACTGTCCTGGGAACAGCTTTGTTTTCACCATAGAAGATGTATGTTTGCTGTTCCCAGGTTGTGCTGCGGTAGCAAATGGCTCTAACTCCGTGGCCCACTCCAAAAAGGTGTCTTCTTTGCTTGTGTCACATTTCGAGCTGTGAAATTCCAAGTGTCCGTTTCAAGCTGCAACTCTTCTGCATCTCTTCACCCTGGGATCCAGGCCGAAGAAGCAGCTGCTGTGAGGTAGGTCACGCAGTCCTCCCGGGAGGGAAGAGGGCAGAGACAGCACTGTGCAATGGCTCTTGAATGTGGCATGTGTCACTACGACTCCTATACTGGAGACCAAGTCAGGTCACATACCCATGCCTGATGTGAACTGGGCAGGAGGTACAATCTTCTCACAGATAAGGGCAGCAAGAATTCTTGGAACAATAATAGAAATTCTTACATAGAAAGGAAAATCATTCACTACAGGAGACTTCAACCACCAGGTCTGAGCATATCAATGAAGTCCTGTTATGTCTTACCTGGTAGATCCTGAGGCTGGTGGCTATGCTACGCTCTCTTTGGAGTTGTTGGGGGGTCCTTGCTCAACTGAGACAAAGAAATGAATAAAAAAAGACGCAGAGCCCTGAGATTAGGCTCTAGAGGAAATGATTGAAAGTCCTGACAGGGAGAAGAATGAACTGAACCCCCTCAGAGCATGCAATGATCTTTAGGGGGGAGAAACATGATGAGTAAACAGACAGGGAACTCTAGAGAGGATAAGCAAGCTTGCAGCAGGCCTCCTTGGAAATACGGACATTGGTGTCGAGACAAGAGTTCCAGGACCAGCTGAACTCAGAGGACAGGAAGCATGCCACTAGGTTCAGGGTGCGGTTCTGCCTGTGGTGTGTTGTCTTGATTAGGAACAACGCAGTCTTGGTTCTGAGTCAATCAGGTTCCATTTCCATTTGTGTGAACTTGCTTCGTAGTGAGAGAGCAACATGTCTTTGTGAAGCTACATATTGACAGAGGCCACGAGTGAGCAAGCGGGGTTGGGTGACATGAGGGCGAGGGCGCCTTCCCAGCTGTGAGCCTCTGTAATGATGCCCACTGACGCCCCCGACCCCACATCTTCCTGTGGTGGGTATGAAGAATAGAATGACATCCAGCCGTTCTTTTGCCTGAACAACAGCTTTGTGATGGAACAGGGGATTTGGGGTTGATGACGTTTAGGGAACAGATTCTGGCTGCCCTGACCACATGGCCTGTGACTGTATTTTTCTTACTGAATTGTTTAAAGGGTTGGGTCAAGGGGCCAGGGGTTTTCGCTACATTCTCTGAGCTGCAAACTGAGCCTATGTCTCAGGCTCTTTTAGGGGATATTTGGAAACAGGGGCCACGAGGGGCAGCTCAGCAAGGAGTGACCTTAGAGGACACAGAGCCAGTGGATAAAGCTGCTTATTGAGGTCTACATGGGATATCTATGTCAGAGCTCTGATGGGGCCAACGTCACCTGGCTTCCAGGTCACAGAACTCTGTCCCAGGCCAAGCTTGCTCCTACTTATAAGCCCTGAAAATTCTTTCCTCAAACATAACCCAGATATGTTTCCTTTTTTTTTTTTTTTAAGATTTTACTTATTTGAGAGGCAGAGTTACAGAGAGAGAGAGAGAGAGGGAAAGAGAGGGAGAAAGGTCTTCCATCCCCTGGTTCACTCCCCAAATGGATGAAACAGCCGGAGCTGTGCTGGTCCAAAGGCAGGAGCTTCTTCCAAGTTTTCCCATGTGGGTGCAGGGACCCAAGCACCTAGGACATCCTCTACTGCTTTCCCAGGCCACAGCTGAGAGCTGGATCAGAAGAGGAGCAGCAGGGACATGAACCAGAGCCCATATGGGATGCTGGCATCACAGGCTGAAGTTTAGCCCACTACGCCACAGCGCCTGCCACAGATAAGTTTCTTAATTTCAGATCGAATCATGGCTCCTCCCTGAGGCCCTTTCCTGGACATTTCCTAAGTGAGGGATTCCCCCGACAAACCTCTGGCCTTGGCCAGGCCTCCTGCTGCTTGGCAGGAGACCAGTTCAGCTGGCTCTTCTTCCATGTGGGGGCTGAAAGCAAGCTAAGTACCTGTCCACAGAAGAGAGGTGTCAAAGAAGAAATCATTTGCTGTTTGCGAGCCTGGCCAATGAGGGACTCTAGGCTGAATGTGGGGAGACTGGCAGCTCAGGAGAAAAGGCAAGGGCTTAGTACTGTTTTTTATTTATTTATTTATCTCTGCTGTCTTTTTTTTTTTAAGATTTATTTTTTTTTTTTGAAAGCCAGAGTTACACAGAGAGAGGAGAGGCAGAGAGAGAAGTCTTCCATCTGATGGTTCACTCCCCAACTGGCTGCAACAGCTGGAGCTACGTCCATCCAAAGCCAGGATCTAGGAGCTTCTTCCAGGTCTCCCACGCAGGTGCAGGGGCCCAAGAACTTAGACCATCTTACCACTGCTTTCCCAGGCCATAGAAGAGAGCTGGATGGGAAGAGGAGCAGCTTGTATGGGATGCCGGCACTTCAGGCCAGGGCATTAACCCACTGTGCCACAGTGCTGGCCCTTGCTGTCTTTCAATCACCTTGTATCCAAAGCAAATATTCATAGGCTGAGAGATGCTGTAGCTACTTCCTTCTTGCCCTTTTCTCTACTACAGGTATGATCAAGAGCCAGGGCTTCTTATGTAGGTTAGCTGGCTTCCAATTGCAGCTCCAGTGCATCTATCTCTGTACCTTTGAGCTTCTTTTCATAAACCTTCTATGGCTCACTATTCTTGTCTGCAGAACGGAGATAGCACTAGTTCCTACTCCTTGGGTTTTTGTGAGAATTAAATAAGAGAAGGCACATGCAGATAGCAGAGTATCTCAAAAAGTACTCAATGATGGTTTCCTATTATTATTATTATTATTATTTGACAGGTAGAGTTATAGACAGGGGCCCAAGCACCTGGGCCATCCTCCACTGCCTTTCCGGGCCACAGCAGAGTTGGACTGGTAGAGGAGCAACCGGGAAAGAATCCGGCGCCCATATGGGATGCTGGCACCACAGGTGGAGGATTAACCAAGTGAGCCACGGCGCCGGCCTCATCAGCCAAACTTCTTTTTTTTTTTTTTTTTTTGACAGGCAGAGTGGACAGTGAGAGAGAGAGACAGAGAGAAAGGTCTTCCTTTGCCATCGGTTCACCCTCAAATGGCCACCGTGGCCGGTGCACCGCGCTGATCCAATGGCAGGAGCCAGGTGCTTTGCCTGGTCTCCCATGGGGTTCAGGGCCCAAGCACTTGGGCCATCCTCCACTGCACTCCCTGGCCACAGCAGAGAGCTGGCCTGGAAGAGGGGCAACTGGGACAGAATCCGGCACCCTGACCGGGACTAGAACCTGGTGTGCTGGCGCCGCAAGGCGGAGGATTAGCCTAGTGAGCCACGGCACCGGCCAATAAGCCAAACTTCTTAATCATTCAATTTCAGGCTCACTAAAGTCATATGTCAGAATGGTCATATCAAATTCTGTGCATACCACGATTATCAGAAAACCAGATGCAAGTTAGGAGTTTTTCCATAATGTGTTTTTGTTTTTGTTTTTATAAACTGAGGAGACACACTGGTTTGCCCAAAATTACCATGGACCTCTGTTTCATAAGGGCTCCATGTTCCATGACTTTCTGTCAGGTGTAGTAGTCATAAGGTCCATTCAGAGACAATGAGATAAATGTACTCATCATTGGAGTCATGGAAATTTGACTTTTTGACATTCCTCTCATTGAGGTCTGGTCCCTGCCTCTTAAATCTAGTTTATTTGTCACTACTTGATCAATAGAGTGACTACTTGATCAATAGAGTATGGTCAAAGTGATGATTTGTGGCTTATAAAGCTAGGTCATAGAAAGTTTTGTGACTCAGCTTTGTTTTCTATAAGGCCTCTGAATGTAGAGGCCATGAGTAGGCTTTGGTTCCCAGTCCTAGTCAGTTCAGACTTGAAACCATCCCAGCCAAAACAGAGACATGTGAGTGAAGCCTTGAGCTTAGACCCTTGAGATTAGCCTATCCAGCAGCTGAACACCAAGTGACCACTGTTCATACCATTTGAGGCAGGTGAACCACCCAGCTGAGCCCAAATTCTGACCCACAATAATGGCAGAAATAACAAAATCGTTGTCACTTTAAGCCATCATATGTTGGTCTTGCTTGTTATGCAGCAATAAACAGCTGGAACAGACATCTTTGGAAGGCAGGCCTGCTATAGTACCAGAGCAGAAGATGTCAGATGAATAACTTCAGAGAACAAAACACACAAATACAGAACACTATCCCTATGATTTTCTTTCTGTCCTCATGAATATCCTTGATTTACGCTGATTCTTGAATCTTCCCCAAACTTATGCTCAACGTCCTGCTCCTAGAAAAAGTTTGTTTCTGTAAAACAGGTCTAGGTGGTTCTTTCTCTCTTGACTTTTTAAAAATTAATTAATTAATTAACTTATTATTTATTTGCAACAGAGAGAGACTGTGAGATATCAGAGAGATATCAATCTTTATCTGCTGGTTCACTTCACAAATATTATAATGTCCTGGAAAATGGCAAACTCAAGCCAGGAACCAGGAACCAGGAGCTCAATCCAGGCCTCACATTTGAATGTCAGGGACCCAACCGCTTGAGCCATCACTTGCTGCTTCCCAGGCTCCATATTAACAAGAAGCTGGATTGTAAGCAGAGCAGGAATTCAGATATGGGATGTGGGTATCCCAAGTGGTATCTTAATCACTGCACCAAACACCACCCGTCTTTTCCTCTGTTCTTCACTCCATAAATTGCCTTCCTTCTTCTCTTTCACTAGGCTCCCAAACTGAGCCCTGCTTGCAAAGCTTATGAATTTAGTTTTTAAGCTTTATTTATTTATTTTCGTTTTTTTTTTATTTGAAAGGAAAAGAGACAGACATAGATCTTCCATTGCTGGTTCATTGCCCAAATGCCCACAACTGGGGTTGGGCCGGGCAGAAGCCAGGAGCCTGGCACTCCATGTAGGTCTCTCACATGAGTGGCAGAGGCCCAAATACTTGAGCCACCACTTGCTGCCTCTCAGAAGGTGCATGGGTAGAAAGCTGAAACTGGAAGAAGAGCATTCAAACTCAGGCATTCCAATACAGATTGCAGGCGTTTCAAGCAGTGTCTCAATCATTGCACCAAGCCTCTAAGCTCCTGAAATGTTAAGAAGACAAAATTCTTCTAAGAATTTGAAAATTTGACACTCTTGTTTATGGCATCAGTAATCTCCCTAGGCTCTAGTCATGAGTTGCCGAGGCTATGGAAACCTTTAGGGTTCACCAACTTCGATCTTATTCCGACAGGGTCATAGTCAAAGTGGAAGTTCTCTCCTCCCTTCAGAGAAAGGTACCTCCTTCTTTGATGGCCCCGTTCTTTCCACTGGGATTTCACTCGCAGAGATCTTTCATTTAGGCCTTCTTCTTCTTTTTTTTTTTTTTTCCAGAGTGTCTTAGCTTTCCATGCCTAAAATACTGTCAAATTGTTAAATCAACAACAGGAGTCACTGTGTACTTATGTCTCATGTGGGATCTGTCCTTAATGTGTTGTCCAATGTGAAGTAATGCTATAACTAGTACTGTAACAGTATTTTTAAACCTTGTGTTTCTGTGTGGGTGCAAACTGATGAAATCTTTACTTAGTATATACTGAATCGATCTTCTGTATATAAAGATAATTGAAAATGAAAAAAAAAACTTGATGTTAAATTGGAAATTGCATAGAAAATCAATTTTTAAAAAAATATCTTGTAGGATCTCTGTCCTTAATGTGCTGTACATTGTGATTTAATGCTATAACTAGTACTCCAACAGTATTTTTCACTTTGTGGTGCTATGTGACGGCAAACTGTTGAAATCTTTTCTTAATATATACTAAACTGATCTTCTGTATATAAAGAGAATTGAAAATGAATCTTGATGTGAATGGAAGGGGAGAGGGAGAGGGAAAGGGGAGGGTTGTGGGTGGGAGGAAGTTATGGGGGGGGAAGCCATTGTAATCCATAAGCTGTACTTTGGAAATTTATATTCATTAAATAAAAGTTTAAAAAAAAAAAGAATTTGAAAATTAATTAACAACAATGGCCAAAAAAAAAAAAAAGGAAAGAGATCAAATTCACAACCTTTTCTGAGTCCCCCTTCCTCTCTGTGCCTCAGCATCTTCCACCATAAATTGAGAGTTTGTCTTTGATCCCTAAAGGATCTTCCAGTTCTAGCATTCAGATTCCAAAAAGCATAAAGTCATAATGAGAAGGCAATGCGCTCATTTGCTAGATTCACAAAAGCATGCATTGATTTTCTTAGAGCTATGTGCCCAGTTCCTGAAAAATAGGATAATTCATTCTTGGGTGCTTCTTTAAAGTTAATTAAGTTTCTAAAAAAAAGTGAAATTAACTTCAAGATGAAGTGAACAGCCCTTGTCTTGACTATTGAGAAACAGTTTTTTTTTTTTCATGCAAACTGTTGAACCCTTTATTTAGTATAGAGTTGGTCTTCTGTGTATAAAGATAATGGGAAATAGATCTTAGTGGAGAATGGGACTGGGAATGGGAGAGGGAGGAGGTAGAGGGGTGGGAGAGTGGATGGGAAGGTGGGTATGGTGAGAAGAATCACTATATTCCTAAAGTTGTACTTATGAAATGCATGAAGTTTATATTACTTAAACAAAAGTTTTCTTTGGGGGAAATTATAGTAACAGTAATCAATAGTATAGATGGACAAGGTGGCATGTACCAATGCCATCTCACTAGTCAAAGTGATCAGTTTCAGTTCACAATTGATCATAATGATAGAATTAAGAGTCAAAGGGATCACATAAACAATACTAGTGTCTGCTAATACTGTTTGAAAGAATTAAAAAGGAGAGAACGATCCAACATGGGAAGCAGGATACACAGCAGACTAAACAGCACTCTGGCCTCAGAATCAGCCCTTAAGACATTCAGATTTGGCTGAAGAACCCATGAGAGTATTTTAGGCATGGAAAGCCAAGACACTCTGGGAAAAAAATCTAAATGAAAGATCTCTGCGAGTGAGATCCCAGTGGAAAGAACAGGTCATCAAAGAAGGAGGTGCCTTTCTCTGAAGGGAGGAGAGAACTTCCACTTTGACTATGATCTTGTCTAAATAAGATCGAAGTTGGCGAACCCTAAAGGTTTCCATAGCCTTGGCAACTCATGACAAGAGCCTAGGGAGATTACTGATGCCATAAATAAGAGTGTCAGTTGTTAAGTCAACAACAGGAGTCCCTGTGCACTTACTCCCCATGTAGGATCTCTGTCCTTAATGTGTTGTACTGTGCGAATTAATGGTAAAACTAGTCTTCAAACAGTACTTTACACTTTGTGTTTCTGTGTGGGTGCAAACTGTTGAAATATTTATTTAATATACACTAAATTGGCCGGCGCCGTGGCTCAACAGGCTAATCCTCCACCTTGCGGCGCCGGCACACCGGGTTCTAGTCCCGGTTGGGGTGCTGGATTCTGTCCCGGTTGCCCCTCTTCCAGGCCAGCTCTCTGCTATGGCCCAGGAGTGCAGTGGAGGATGGCCCAAGTGCTTGGGCCCTGCACCCCATGGGAGACCAGGAAAAGCACCTGGCACCTGGCTCCTGCCTTCGGATGAGCGCAGTGCGCCGGCCGCAGCGCGCCATCCGCGGCGGCCATTGGAGGGTGAACCAACGGCAAAAAGGAAGACCTTTCTCTCTGTCTCTCTCTCTCACTGTCCACTCTGCCTGTCAAAATAAATAAATAAATAAAAAACAAAAAAATACACTAAATTGATCTTCTGTATATAAAGAGAATTGAAAATGAATCTTGATGTGAATGGGATGGGAGAGGGAGTGGGAGATGGGAAGATTGTGGGTGGGAGGGAAGTTATGGGGGGGAGCCACTGTAATCCAAAAGCTGTACTTTTTTTCTCTTTTTTAAAATTTTTATTTAATGAAAATAAATTTCCAAAGTATAGCTTATGGATTACAATAGCCCCCCCCATAACTCCCCCCCACCCTCCCATCTCCTGCTCCCTTTCCCTTCCATTCATATCAAGATTCATTTTCAATTCTGTTTATATACAGAAGATCAATTTAGCATATTTTAAGTAAAGCCAAAAGCTGTACTTTGGAAATTCATATTTATAAATAAAAGTTAAAAAAATAGTATAGATGGAGCTTCCAAGATGGCAGAGTAGGGAGGGAACTTACTGCTCTAGTTTAGGAGAAGATAATTTTAAAAAATTGGAGAGTGCAGTCTCAGGGAAGAGTTAGGGAGAAAATGGCAGAGGAAACCCTATGCAAATTAGGACACAGTGGACGTATGTGGAGGATTTGGACATGCACAACTCAGGACCTCAGTAGCTGAGAGCTTCCATACAAGTGTTGGAGAGTGAGGTGAGACCATGCTGTGGCAGACCAAGACATTGGTGATAAAGCTGCAGGAAGAGCCTAGAGGGAACCTGGCTTGGAGCCCCATGGGGGATAGTGTACCTGACAAATTAGCAGAGAGAAAAAAAGGAGAGGCTTAATTATCTCTCCCTGATCATCCTGCAATGGCATCCTATAACAAACCAATAGAGCGGACGCCATTTTGGACATATGTAACAGTTGCACCAGCTCGTGTCCACACCCAGCAAACAGCCGAGTCAAGACTCCTAACTCTGTTGGGGAGAACTAGCAGAGGTCTGGGTGCTTGTCACTATGGGAAGCTTGTGTGCTGAGACTGAAAAAAAGAGACTGTGTGAGAGGGCTCAAGGTGTACCTGGGACTTTGGGCAGTCTCAGTGGGAGACTCAATGTGCTTAGGGCTTCCTGGCTACCTGTTGAGGGACATTGCTAGGGAATCTGAGTTTACATACTGAGGACTACACAGATCCTTTGTGTGGGCCCTGTGGCAGAACAGATGAATATTAAATCCACTGGGGCTAGCACTCAGTCACTGGTCTCCTTTGAGGAGAGGAGCTTAGCTGAGTAGAATAAGCCTCCCCTCTAATTAAAAAAAGGAGATTGATCATGCAAACCTGGGTGTGTCACCATAGACATACCCTTTACCCTGGAGAACTAAAAAGAACTCCCTGGCCACACCCAACACATGACTCTAGATATTCACTGAAAGCAGACACTCCACTAATCTAAAGAGGAATAGTACAAAGATAAAGCTTCCACAGCAAAAAGAAGAAGAAGACGACGACGATGACCAATGAGTATCTCCACAAATACTAAACAGCAAATGCACCAGTTCAAGAAACAAGAATAAGGAAGACAACATTATGCCCCCAATAGAAATAGAACACAACACTTCAATACTAGATTGTGAAGATGATGAGATTGAAGAAATGCTAGAAACAGAATTCAAAAAAGTTGATCATAAGATTACATAGAAGTAGTCAGAAGCAAATTCATGAACTACTGAAATCTGTGTAAGACATAAAAGAAAATTTCTCCAAAGAAATTGAGATCTGAAAGAGAAATCAAAATAAAATGAAGAATTTGATAGAACAAATAAAAAATGCAGTGGAAAGCCTTAACAACAAAATCAGTAAGGCAGAAGAAAGAATATATGACTTAGAAGACAAAGCAAGGAAATTATACAGTCAGGCAAAGACAAGAAATTAGAAAACTAAAAAACAGTGTTGGTAATCTATAGGATACTAGCAAATGACCCAACATAGGAGTTCTAGGAATTCCTGAAGGCATAGAAAGAGGATTAGAAGCTCTTTTTAGTGAAATAACAACAAAAAAAACTTCCTTAATTTGGAGGAGGAAAGGAACATCCAAGAACAGGAAGCATATAGAACCCCTAATAGACATGACCAGAAAGATCTTCACAACAGATTGTAATCAAATTCACCACAGTAAAACAAAAAGAAAAGATTCTAAAATGTACATGAGAGAAGTGCTAGTTCACTTTCAGAGGTTCTCCAATTAGACTTATGGTGGACTTCTCATCAGAAGGATTCCTCATCAGGAGGAATGGCAAGATAGATTCTGAGTCTTAAGAGAAAAGAACTGTCAACCAAGAATACTATACCCTGCAAAGCTCTCATTTATGATTGAAGGTGAAATGAAAACCTTCCATAGCAAACAAAAACTGAAAAAAGTTGTTACCACATATCCATCCCTGCAAAAGATGCTTAAGGATGTGCTACACACAGAAACACAGAAACGTGATCATCACTACAAAAGAAGGTAAAGGAAGAAAATCTCCCAGTAAAAGTACAAAAGAAATTAAAAGTAAAAATAAGAATATTTTTGGGAAAATTGCAGGGCAAAGTTGTTACTTATCAATAATCACCTTGAATTTAGATGGCCTAAACTCTCCAGTTAAAAGACACAGACTGGCTAAATGGATTAAAAACCAAAACCCATCTGTTTGCTGCCTATAAGAAACACATCTCACCAACAAAGATGCATGCAGACTGAAAGTGAAAGGATGTAAGAAGATATGTAAGAAGATATTTCGTGCTATAAAAACCAAAAAAGAGCTGGTGTAGCCATCCTAATATCAGACAAAATAGTTCTTTGTAGTAATTTCTGATGATTCTTTTTATTTCTGTGGTGTCTGTTGTTACATTTCCTTTTTATTCCTAATTTTATTGATTTGGGTCTTATCTATCCTTTTTTGGATAGAAAACTGTTAAAAGACTGTTAAAAGATTACATAGAAGTAGTCAGAAGCAAATTCATGAACTGAAACTTGAAACATGAAACTGTTAAAAGACACAAAGAAAGGCACTATGTAATGATTAAGGCATTCAACAGGAAGATGTGACTTTTATACATGTATATGCACATAATTACAGGGTACCTGGCTTTTAAAAGAAAAGTTAAGGGATTCAAAGGGAGACATAGACTCAAATACAACAATAATGGGGGACTTCAATATCCCACTTTCATCAATAGACAACTCAATCAGACATAAAATCAGTAAGGCAAAGAAATCTCAGAGTTAATCAACACTATAGACCAAATGGACTTTACAGATATCTACAGAGCTTTTCATCCTAAAGTTGCAGAATATACATTCTTGTTGGGGCACCGATTCTGTCCCGGTTGCCCCTCTTCCAGGCCAGCCCTCTGCTGTGGCCCAGGAGTGCAGTGGAGGATGGCCCAGGTGCTTGGGCCCTGCATCCCATGGGGAGACCAGGAGAAGCACCTGGCTCCTGGCTCCTGCCATCGGACGAGCGCGGTGCGCCGGCCGCAGCGCGCTGTCCGCGGCAGCCATTGGAGGGTGAACCAACGGCAAAGGAAGACCTCTCTCTCTGTCTCTCTCTCTCACTGTCCACTCTGCCTGTAAAAAAAAAAAAAAAAAAAAAGAATATACATTCTTCTCTCCAGTGCATGGACCTTTCTCTAGGATTGACCACAAACTAGCACATAAATCAAGTCTCAGCAAATTCAAAATTCAAAAGCATACCATGTATCTTCTTGGACCGCAATATAACGAAGCTGGGAATCAGCAACTAAGGAATCTCTGGAACATATGCAAACACATGGAGACTGAGCAACATGCTGCTGGATGAACAGTGTGTCATAGAAGAAATTAAAAGAGAAATCAAAAAAATTTCTGGCAGTAAATGAAGATGACAGCATATATAGCAACATATATAGCAAAAGGAGAGTTAAGAGGAAAGTTTATAGCAATTGGTGCCTACATCAAGAAAGTGGAAGGGCACCAAATAAATGAGCTATCAATGAATCTCAATGATCTAGAAAAACAACAACAAACCAAACCCAAAACTAGTAAGAAAAAAGAAATAATTAAAATTAGAGCAGAAATCAACAAAATTGAAATAAAAAAGCAATACAAAAGATCAGCAAAACAAAAAGCTAACATTTTATTTTTATGACACATTTTTATAGAAAGATTCTATTTAATGAATATAAATTACTTAAGTACAACTCTTGAATTATAGCAGTTCTTCCACCCAAACCCACCCTCCTACCCCCAAACCATCCTATCTCCTACTCTCTCTCCCATCCCATTCTTCATTAAGATTCATTTTAAACTATTTTTATATACAGAAGATAGACTTTATACTAAGTAAAGATTTTAACAGTTTGCACCCACACAGACACACCAAGTATAAAGTACTGTTTGAAGACTACTTTTACCATTAATTCTCATAGTATAACACATTAAAGACAGAGATCTTACATGAGGAACACGTGCACAGTGACTCCTGTTGCTGACAGTTGACACTCTTACTTATGATGTCAGTGATCACCCAAGGCTCTTGTCATGCCAAGGCTATGGATGCCTCTTGAGTCCACAAACTCTGCATTATTTAGACAGGACCATAATCAAAGTGGAAGTTATCTCCTTCCTTCAGAGAAAGGTACCTCATTCTTTGATGGCCCATTCTAAAAAAACTGGTGTTTTAAAAATATATATAATAAACAAAATTGACACACCATTTGTGTAACTAACCAAAAAAGGATAGATAAGACCCAAATCAATAAAATTAGAGATAAAAAGGAAATGTAACAACAGACACCACAGAAATAAAAAAGAATCATCAGAAATTACTACAAAGAACTGTATTCCAATAAACTAGGAAACTTAGAAGAAATGAACAGATTCCTGGACATATGCAATCTACCTAAATTGAGCCATGCAGACACAGAAAACCTAAATAGACCCATAACCAAGACAGAAATTTAATCAGTAATAAAGAACGTCCCAACAAAGGAAAATCATGACTGAATAGCTTCACTGCTGAATTCTACCAGACATTTAAAGAACTAACTCCAATTCTTCTCAAGCTATCAAAACAATTGAAAAGGAAGTAAGCCTCCAAAACTCCTTCTATAAGCCAGCATCACCTTAATTCCTAAACCTGAAAAAGGTGCAGACCAAAAAGAGCTACAGACCAATTTCCCTGATGAACATAGATGCAGAAATTCTCAACAAAATACTAGCCAATAAAATCCAGCAAAACATCAGAAATATCATTCGCCTGGATCAAGTGGAATTTATCCCTGGTACACAGGGGTGGTTCAACATTCGCAAATCAATCAATGTGATACATCACATTAACAAACTGCAGAAGAAAAATCATATGATTATCTCAATAGATGCAGAGAAAGTATTTGATAAAATACAACACCCTATCCTAATGAAAACTATAAGCAAATTGGGTATCAAAGGAACATTCCTCAACACAAGCAAGGCAATCTATGACAAACCCACAACCAATGTCCTACTGAATGGGGGAAAGTTGGAAGCATTCCCATTGAGATCCAGTATCAGACAAGGGTGCCCACTCTCACCATTGCTATTCAACACAGTCCTGGAACTTTTAGCCACAGCCATTAGGCAAGAAAAAAAAAATCAAAGGGATTCAAATTGGTAATGAGGAAGTCAAACTATCGCTATTTGAAGATGGCATGATTCTATATATAGTGGATCCAAAAGACTCCACTAAGAGACTATTGGAACTCATAAAAGAATTAGGTAAAGTAGCAGGATATAAAATCAATACACAAAACCCAAAAACGTTTGTATACACAGGCACTGCCATGGCTGAGAATGAACTCTTAAGATCAATCTTATTCACAATAGCTACAAAAAAATCTAATCCCTTGGAATAAATTTAACCAAGGATGTTAACAATCTCGGCAATGAGAATTATAAAACATTAAAGAAAGAAATAGAAGAAGATACCAAAAAAAAAGGAAAATTTTCTATGTTCATGGATTGGAAGAATCAATATCATCAGAGTGTCTATTCTTCCAAAAGCAATTTACATATTCAATGTGGTAACAATCAAAATACCAAAAACATTCCTCTCAAGTCTAGAAAAAATGATGCTGAAATTAATATGGAGGCACAGAGGCCATCGAATAGCTAAAGCATTATTATACAACAAAGTAAACCTGGAGGCATCACAATATCATAATTTCATATATACTTCAGGTAGTTACAATCAAAACAGCTTGGTACTAGTACAAAAACAGATGGATAGACCAATGGAACAAAAAAAAAACATAAATCAATCCAAGCATCTACAAACATTTTTAATGAATAAGCTAAAACCAATCTCTGGAGCAAGGATAGTCTCTTCAACAAATGGTGCTGGGAAAACTGGATTTTCACATGCTGAAGTATGAAGCAAGATCCCTATCTTACACTTTACACAAAAATCCACTCAAATTGGATTAAAGATATGAATCTATGACATGACACTATCAAATTATTAGAGAACATTGGGGAAACCCTACAAGACATTGGCACAGGCAAAGAATTCTGGGAAAAGACCCCAGAGGCACAGGCAATCAAAGCCAAAATTAACAAATGGGATTACATCAAATTGGGAAACTTCAATACTGTAAAAGAAACAGGAAAGTAAAGAGGCAACTGACAGAATGGTAGAAATTATTTGCAAACCATACAACTGATAACCGATTAATACCAGAATATACAGAGATCAAGAAACTCCACAGCAACAAAACAAACAACCCAGTTAAGAAATGGGAAAAGGACTTAAACAAGAGTTTTTTAAAAGAGGAAATCCAAAAAACCAACAGACATGTGAAAAATGTTCAGGATCACTAGCTGTCAGCAAAATGCAAACCAAAACCACAATGAGGTTTCACCTCACCCCAGTTAGAATAGTTTTCATACAGAAACCAACAAACAACAAATGCTAGTGAGGCTGTTGGGAAAAAGGTACCCTAATCCACTGTTCTTTGGAATATAAACTAGTAAAACCACTATGGAGATATCCCAGAAATCTGAATATAGACCTACCATATGACCCAGTCATCCCACTCCTGGGAATTTACCCAAGGGAAATGAAATCAGTAAATAAAAGAGTTATCTGCACCCTCCTGTTTATTGCAGCTCAATTCAAAATAGCTAACACATGAAATCCACCTAAATGCCTTTATCCAAAGGTTGGATAAAGAAATTATGGGATATGTACACTATGGAATACTATACAGCAGTAAAAAAACTGATCATTTGCAGCAAAATGAATAAATCTGTAATACTTCATACTTAGTTAAATAAGCCAGTCTGAAAGGGACAAATACCATATGTTCTTCCTGATCTATGAGAACTAGCAGAGCACCTAAAATGAAATCTGTAGAAGTGAAATTGACACTTCAAGAATGCATGACTTGAGTGGCTCTTGTGTTGACTGTTGAGGAACAGTTTTTTTTTTTTGCTTTTTTGCTTCATAATATTTGTTGAGCTCTTCACTTAACATAGAGCCAATCATATGTGTATAAAGTCAACTGAAGACAGTTCACATTAAAAATGAGAGATAGAATAAGAAAGGGAGGAGGAGGTTTGTAATGTAAAGCTGTTTAGTTCTGCATACATTCTGACAGACTTACTTCAAAGGGTACATTTTTTTTTTAATTTTTTTTTTTTAAATTTTTGACAGGCAGAGTGGACTGTGAGAGAGAGACAGAGAGAAAGGTCTTCCTTTGCCGTTGGTTCACCCTCCAATGGCTGCCGCGGTCGGCGCGCTGCGGCTGGCGCACCGCGCTCATCCGATGGCAGGAGCTAGGTGCTAGGTGCTTATCCTGGTCTCCCATGGGGTGCAGGGCCCAAGCACTTGGGCCATCCTCCACTGCACTCCTGGGCCACAGCAGAGGGCTGGCCTGGAAGAGGGGCAACCGGGACAGAATCCGGCGCCCCGACCGGGACTAGAACCCGGTGTGCCGGCGCCGCAAGGTGGAGGATTAGCCTGTTGAGCCACGGCGCCGGCCAAAGGGTACATTTTAAAAACTTGCCCATGTAACCCCAAGTCCCATTAAGCTGGGTGGTAAAAATGCTATCTTAAGTGTTAAAATGATCAAATTAAATGTTAAAGTGAACATATTAATAGGACCAAGTATCTGGTAATAATAATAGATAGAATTAAAGAGGGGAGACGGTTCCAATATGGAAAACAGTCCACAAGCTGACTCATAGAATGACAATCACTTTAAGTAACACTCTGACCTCAGAATCATCCTTTAAAGCATTCTGGTCTGGCTGAGAAGCCTGTGAGAGCATTTCAGGCACAGAAAGCCAAGGCACACTGGAAAAAATGTTGTACATAAAGGATCTCTGTGAGTGAGACCCCAGCAAAAAGAAGTGGCCATCAAAGAAGGATGTACTTTTCTCTAAAGGGAGGAGAGAATTTCTACTTTGTTTATGGCCTTGTCTAAATACTGATGGAGATTGTGGATTCAAAAGGCTTCCCTAGCCTAGGCAGCTCATGTCAAGAGCCTTCGGTGATCACTGATGTCATACATAAGAGTGTTAACTATTAAATTAACAACAGGAGTCACTGTGCACTAACTCCTCATGCAGGACCTCTGTCCTCAATGGGTCGTACTACAAGAATTAGCTGTAAAACTTGGTCTCAATTTTTGTGTGTGTGTATGCAAATTGTTGAAATCTTTACTTAATATAGAGTTGGTGTTCTATGCAGAAAGTTAATTGAAAATTTGGGGAGTTCACCAACAGAAGGAAGACCTTTCTCTCTGTCTCTCTCTCACTTTCTACAACTTTACCTGTCAAATAAAAAAATAAAAATAGAAATAAAAAAATTAAACATTTTTGGCTGAAAGATGTATTACCAATAAATGAACACTGCAGAACTCTGTCCATTCTCCGAAGCTTATGGCATGAGAATTTAAAATCTTGTTTATGCCTCTTAGTAACCCTGTACCAGGACTATTATGCCTATTTTCCTGATGAAGAGATGAAGAGACTGAGATTTAGAGAAGTTAAATGACTTCTCAAGGTCAAATAGCTAGTAAGCGATGCATTCATTCAACAAACACTGATGAATTGGCCAGGCACTGCCCTAGGAGCTGAGATTACAGCAGTGAGCAAAACAGAGACAACTGCCTGCCTTTGAAAAGCTTACATTTGAATGGGGAACCAGAGAGAGAGACAACAAGAAACAAATTATGTATATGTTGAGTGTATAGCTAGGTAAGTAGGTAGGTAGGTAGGTAGATAGATAGATAGATAGATGATGGGTGCTATAGAAAAAAATAAATGGGGCATGAAGGATAGTGGTAGGGACGGGGTAGACTGCTACTTTTAATAGGGTGGTCAGGTGATGTCATGGTGAAAAGTGATAGCTGAACAACACCTGAGGAGGTGAAGGAGTGGGTGAGGTAGAAATTTGGGAAAAAGAAACAGTGTCGGAGCTCAGGAAAAGCATTTAACCCAAGTCTGTGTGGTCCCAGCCCATGCTTCTGGTTACTCCACCGAGACACAGGTCCTTAACCACTAGGATGGGTCCTAACTCAGAGCTGCTCTTAATGGAGCACACAGGCCTGCCTCCAGGGAATCTGATGCTCTAAGTCTCCCAGACTCTGAAAACTCACGTTAATTTTTAAAAGTTGAGATTCGGAGAAGTGAGAAAGAGAGAATCTCGTTATCATCCCTCCATGGCCAGGGCTGGACCAGCAAGAACCCAAGAGCTGGGAACTCAATCCAGCTTTCTCTCATGGGTGGCAGGAACTCAATCATTTGAGCCATCACTGCTGCCTCCCAGGATCTGTGTTAGCAGGAAGCTGGAGTTAGGAGCTGGGCCTGCATATGAAATCAAGACACTCTGATGTAGGAAACGGGCATCTTGTTTGCTCAGTGTTTCAAAATTCAGATTTCTAACAAGCCCCCCAGAAAATGCTGACACTATGCTCAGGGGCCACTCCTCAAGGAATATTTTTAAAGAAACTACTTAGCAAAGCAGACATAAGGAACAGAGAGTCTTGTGGATTTCCAGGGGGTGCCTATGGATGCTGCCATTATTCAATGTTAGTAACCCTGCCTTACCCAACTGCCTCTAAAATGGCCATGTTCTCTTCTAAACAGAAACACACACATACACACATGCACACACACACAGTCAAATCTCCAACAAATGGGACAAACCTAATCTAATGCTAAGTGAGAAGCTGGGACCCTGAATCAGAAAACTTGGCTCAGCTCGTATCAGCTGGCATCTTGAGCACGTCACTTAATCTTTCTGGGCCACTTTCCTTTCTGCAGGATAACCTGATGGAGCTTGATGAGGCCGGAATGCTCCTTTGGCAGTGAAACACTCTGGGTCATGCTAAGACTCCGGGATACGGTACCATTAGGAATAAAAGACAAGTTCCAGGTCTAATGTGACACGACTCTGAGTCTCAGTTCTAAAGTTAAGGATAAAAACACAAGGAAGTCTTTGCTGGTTGTGAAGTCTGTTGAGCAGCAGGCATCTGTAAGCTGCTGTTATTCAGTGAAAAGAAGAGAACCCCTCCCCTGGCAAAGCCTTAGCTCATCCTGGGAAGAGGGGAAGAGGCCACAGGAGACAGCAAGGGGAAAGGGGACTGTAGGAAGCACACGCAGGACACAGACAGTGTGTGGCATACTCTTGGCAAAGGTGCACCTGCCGTTTAAAATTTTTATTTATATATTTATTTACTTATTTAGTATTTGAAAGGCAGAGAGACAGAGATTTTCCATCTGCTGGTTCATTCCCCAGATGCCCACAATAGCCAGGGCTGGGCCATGCAGAAGCCAGGAGCCTTGAACTCCATCCAGGCCTCCCATGTGGGTATTAGGCACCTAAGTACCTAAGTAGCCAGGGTGTATATTAGCAGGAAGCTGCATTGGAAGCAGAAGAGCTGGGACTCAAACCCAGGCTCTAGGATGTGGGAAGCAGACATCCCAGGTAGTGACTTCACTACTGGCCAAATGCTCACTGCTCCACCGGCCATTTGTTAGCCTCTGGCTTCGGACCAACCCTCTGTGATCTAGCAGAGACATGAGATTTTGTTTTGCTGCATCTCCTTGTCTTCCAACTCTGGAAGAAAATAGTTTTCCTGTTCTCACTACAGCGGCTCACTATCTGCAGCCTCCCGGCCCAGACTTCCAGCTCGGAAGGAAGATGTGAAGACCAGACTTGTCCATAACTGGCAGGTGGTGACAGGAGGACTGTGTGGCCTGGGACGGGAGCACCCCTGTGACACCAAGCTCACTGCTTTGTGAGGTTTGCAAGGTTCTCACAGGTTCTTCATCTGTAAAATGGGCACAAAATCTGTGGCTTCTACTTCCTGCTGGATGCAAGAGTACCAAGAACCGAGCATGCAAGCAGAAGACCAAGGTGCCAGGAGTGTTGAGTGTGCAAAATACACAAGCATCAAAATGGTGATGATGCCAGCTGGGTACTGGAGGCAGGCAGAGCCTCACTCGCCTTTTTGAGTATTAATAATGTCAGGGCATCTGCAGAGGCTCTACCCTTTGCCAGGCACTGTGGCAAGCACTTTGCTTCCCGAGTCTGGATCCCCAGGATTACCCCATGAGGCAAGATTGGTTGTCACTTCCATTTTTAAGATGAGGATAGTGAAGATCAAGGAAGTTAAACTATTTTTTTTTAAAGGTCATACAACTGCTAAAGGCCAGGCTGGGATTTGAACTGGGAACTCTCCCATTGTTTGTGCCCTGAACACTGGGCGTGGTTAGAGCCTGGTCTCCTTGCCTTGAGCTGTGTGTCTCCTGTAGCAGCAGGGTTGGCTTTGTGTAAACCCACACCGTAAACCCATGTTGCCGTCTCTGAGCTGCTCCTGGACAGGAAAACGGACCTGTCTGGGCTACGACTTCGTTAGATCTCTTCCTTATCCTGGCGAGTTTGGTTTGGCCTCACTTCTCTCAGGAACCATGTAATCTTGCTCTCCCCAACTACCTGAAACACTGACTCAACATAATGCCTTCTACTGCTTTCCAAAAGAGCAATTTGTACCATAAAAGCATTCCTCTCAACATCTTCTTCCTTAAAAGCAAAGGAGGGTAGGAACCTTCCCAGGAGTGAAATTGAAATTGAAAAGAAGAAAAAGGAAAATAAATGCT
Organism: Sylvilagus floridanus; assembly: GCA_949820135.1. Classification (NCBI taxonomy): domain Eukaryota; kingdom Metazoa; phylum Chordata; class Mammalia; order Lagomorpha; family Leporidae; genus Sylvilagus; species Sylvilagus floridanus. The sequence continues at coordinate 93,068,265 of OX463224.1, forward strand.
GAGCTTCAAAACCTTTAAGCCAATTGCTGAGGTCACTTCTCCCCAGCCTCAGCCTCCGACGGCCTGGGGAGCACTGCCTGCCCATCCCCTCGGAGGGACAATCCGATTGTAAATATTATTTGCGCTTCTGAGAACATTTGAATGGTAATACTCAAGCAATTACTTTCCTTTCAAGATCATTAAACACAAATCAGACTTGTATTTTAATAGGGTTGCCGGTGTCGTTAATGGTGGGGAGGTTTTTTCTCTAACGGGTGAGTGTTTACATTATTACCGTTGTGAGAAGCGTCACGGCTGAGGCTGCTGAATGCTTCAGAGAGATTGCTCTGCGCTCTTGCTCCCCAGAATTCTACGCCTCTTCTGCCAGGTGCACCTGTAGACTATTTAGGAGGGAAAACAAATGTGACATGGGCCCGACAGCACCCGGGCCCCTCCCCCTCCTGGGCCTGCCCCATCGCAGCCTCCCTTCCCAGCTACCCTCCACGAACGTGGCCGGGACCTAGGGACGGAAGTGAACTCTGGGAGGAATGACTGTGTTCACTCTGGTGGCTTGGGTATTAGCTTCCTGCTGCCTTCCTTCCGTTTTAGGGAACAGAGGTGCTAAGAAGTCTGAGCCCTATGTGAGCATTCAGGACAGAAGGGCCTGGCCCCGCAAGAGGGAGACCATTAGCCCTTGTCCTCTTCCCTGATTCCCTGGTGTCCAAGTGGCACCTCTGGGGCCACAGAAAGCCAAGCTGCTACCAGTGTAGACACTGGGTACTGTGATCTTTAAAGAGACTCCTGGAAGACATTGATCCCAGGGCTAGGCATCATCCATTCCTTGCCTCCAGTTCCTGACCCTTGGGGCCACTGTTAGTCCTTTGCCGGTGGGCCTCACAGCAGGTGCAATGGTTACTCCCCTGGCTCCCCATGAAAGTGAGATCTCCATTTGCCCAGAAGCTTTCCTGGTCCAAGACACTGGTCTCATCCAGCAGCTGTGATTTATAGTTGCATGCGTCTCCTGGCTCACTGAGAAATTGGTCTGAAAATAGACGCTCTGAATGCTGGGTGGAGCAGAGGCTGCTGTGGGACCATCTTCACACACTGTATCTGCCTCTGAACTTCGGTCTAGAGCTTAGAAAAGGGAGGCTTGTAGAAATGACACATCCCCAGGGGGCAAAATTGTGAGGGGCATGGGCTTTGGGGTCAGGATCAGGTACCCCTATGTCTTAATCATTTTAGCTGTTTCCAACTGTCCGACCTCAGGCCATTTGTTTAAACTCTCTAAGCCTCAATTTCTTCCAAGGTAAAATCGGGAAGGGGGAATTGACAGCTAATAATACTTATTCCACGGGGTTGTTATTAGGAGTCGATGGGCAGGAAGTCCTTTGCATAAGCTACTTCATGGTGAGTGCTTAATGATCAATTATCTGCTGTGGAATCACCTGCTACTGCCTGTTAACATATGGAGATAAAACCAAGTACCAATGTTCTTCTGAGGCTAATGTGACTGGCACCACAGCTATTTTGTTTTAAATTATTTACTTGAAAGACACAGACAAGGAGAGCTCTCATCTGTCAGTTCACTCCCCAAAATGTGTTCAATGGCTGGGGTTGAATCAAGCTAAAGCCAAGAGCAGGAAACTAAACCCACATTTCCCACATGGGTGGCTGGACCAACCTCTTGAGCCATCACTTGCTGTCTCCCATAGTCTGTACCAGCAGTAGACAAGAATCAGGAGTGGAAACAGGACTCCAGGCTATCTACTCCAATGTGGGACGTGGGTGTCCCAACCATCATCTTAACTGCTCCACCAAGTGCCTCCCTCTACATTCTCACTACCAGCTTTTGATGGAAAAGGGGAGATCGAGAAGGGTTCAGAAGGAGCCTCTGAACCTCAGAGAGTCTCTGCTCTGCCCATGGCTCTGTGGAGAACCTGCTGCTTCTCTATTTGTCCACAGGTAGATGCAAGAGTGTGAAGAAGGAAATCCTAAACCCCTCCCCCCTTCCCTGTTCCTCTCTGGGACAAATATTCATTTCACTCTTCTCCCTTGCTTCTACGTCCTATCTAGGTAATTCTAAAAGAACTGCCATGTCCATATCTATTCAGCATGCTATTCTAGCAAGGGGACCCAGAGCATGCCTTACGTTCATTCATTGAGAGACAAAATGGCAGCCAAAATGGTTTTCCATTGGGCTCCATGTGATAGCCAAGAGTTTGGCATTTGGAGGGAGAGCTATGTTTGCCCAGGGTCCTGAGTGAGATTCGGATGGTTCCAGTGCCAGATCAACTAATAAGAGAAATAGCCAAGCCACTGATTTCACCAATGCATCCCCTTGCTTCTCCTTCTTTCCTGTTTCATTTATCCTCCTGTGGCCATTCTTCTAGGCAAGGAACAGATCTAATGCTAGGTCCATTCAGTGGCTAGCCTGCTTGGGTAATGCAAGAAGAAAGAGCTCTGGGGAAGGGAACTCCACTTCTGCTTTAGGAGACCCCATTTATGCAACTGCAGGACAGAAATACCTGAAAAACATCATGCTGAGGAGTGTGCCTTGACCTTTCTGCACTAATAAGGTTAATAGTGAAAGGATACTCTCAACAACAGCAGTTACTGCTAAGCCTCTGCATTGATAAAACTGGATGAGTGATAATAACTTTCAACCTGTTCCATTTAAACTCATAGAATGGACAACAAATAAACTTCTCCTCCTCTTCCTCCCCCTCCTCCTCCTCCTCCTTCTCCTCCTCCCCCTGCCCCTCCTCCTCCATGGCTGTACTTCTGGTCTTCTATGAGCTCACCAGTATTCATGATTCAGAGGGGGTAGACCTGGCATATCCAAGTTGAAGCTGGCTGACTTCTTCAGGGAACTGGTTAGGGAGTTATTTTAAAAAGTTTAATATGTGCTTTTCTACTTCAAAATACAACTTGTTAATTATTGAAAATTTACACCCCAAAATAAACAGTAAGAGGAGAAGAAAATCCTTCATCACCTCACCACCTAAAGATGACCAACACTAACATTTAGAGATACTTCTTCTCATCAGTCACAAATAAAAAAATATGCAGTATGATTGCACAATACAAAACTTTTGTTTGTTATTTTTTGGTAACATGTAAACATATTGTTTAAAATTGCTTTTTTTAAAGAAGAGCTGATTTAAAAAAATTTTATTTAGTTTCATTTAAAAGAGAAAGAGAGAGAGAGAGAGAGAGAGAGAGAGAGAGAGAGAGAGAGCTTCCATCACTCATTCATTCCCTAAAGTGCCACAACAACAAGAGCTGGGTCAAGTCAAAACCAGGAACTGGGAACTCCATCTGAGTGTCCCACATGGGTGGCAGGGATGCAAGTACTCCAAGTACTTTTATTTTTAAAGATGTATTCATTTATTTGAAAGCAGAGTTACAGAGAGAAGAAGAGGAGGAGGAGGAGGAGGAGGAGGAGGGGGAAGAAGAAGAAGAAGAAGGAGGAGGAGGAGGAGGAGGAGGAGGAGAAGGAGAAGGAGAAGAAAGAGAGAGAGAGAGAGAGAGAGAGAGAGAGAGAGAGAGAAATCTTTCATCCTCTGGTTCACTCCCCAAATGGCCACAGTGGTTGGGACTAGCCCAGGCTGAAGCCAGGGATCAGGAGCTTCTTCCAGATTTCATAAATGGGTGCTGGGGCCCAGGCACTTAGGTCATCTTCCGCTGCTTTTCCAGGTACCTGAGCAGGGAGCTGGTTTGGAAATGGAGCAGCTAGGTCTCGAGCTGACACCCTTATTGGATGCTAGAGTTGCAGGTGGAAGCTTTACTCTATGCCTGCTCCAACCCAAGTATTTGAGCCATCATGTGTTGCCTGGCAGAGTGTGCAGAATCAGGGAACTGGATCAGAAATGGAGAGAAATGGAGTAGCTAGGACTCAACCTCAGTTACTCTGATATGGGATGCAGGCACCCTAAGCAGGAACTTAACTGCTGTGCCAAATTTCTGCCCCGTAAATCTTGAATGAATGTAATTTTAGTAACATTATAATATTTTTGGCAAAATTTATTAGACTATTTCTGTTATTAGGTAGTTAGGTTTTTTTTCTGATTTTCTGTTATCTTAAATAATGCTGTGAGAAATATCTATGAATATATAACTTTTTGTTATTTAAGATTATTTCATTAGGCCAGAGTCCCAGAGTTGCAATTACTGAGTCAGAAAGGACAAACATTTTTACAGCTCTTAATCCACAGTGCAAAGTAGAAATTGTCATGTTGGGATAATTTGACGCCTTTCAAGACCACTTCTGGTGTTACTATTCTGTTTCTAAAACTATTTTTTCCCTTATATTGATGTACCTCTCATGACACTCCATGATACGGCATTTCTGAACCTTGATTTTTCAATATCAAACATTCGATAATCCATCTAAAAGCATTAAAATTCCAGAGACAATATGCATTCAGGTGAGGATGGATTTGGGATCTTGGTATACTTCTCCTTATTCTTCAGCTTTGTTTTCTTCTCTGCTTAATGCCCAGTCAAGGTTTCACTTTTTTGCTCGTATGCATATTACAGCAACTTCATTTTCACTCTATTTTCCTAGCAACTCCATTGAGAAAAGTATATCTCCTATTTCCCATGAATTCCATCAAAATTCCAGGATTAAAAATCCTGGTTGTGAAGGGCTAGTCTGAGACACATAACTGTGGCCATGCTTGGGTGACATACTTTGCCCTAAAGCTAGACAAGGAGTCATCTCCACCTAAACCAGAGGTGGCTGAGAATGGGAGAGAGAGTTCACCAGGAAAGAATGAGGAAGGTGTTATTTGAAGAAGCAGGGAAGAATGCCAGGCACTCATGAATGTGTCCGTTGCACAGCACTTGTCTTCCAGGGTGCGCCTTGGAGCTCTTCCTCTAGGATCTGAACCTCAAGCAAGGTATTACTGCCTCGAATAAAGAAAGGAGCTGAGCACTCCCGGTCCTCTTCAGGAGTCATCGGATCATAATGTCAGGTAAACTGGCCGCCATGGAAGTCAAATATATTTCTTCATTTGGCAAATATTTATCTCAGCACCTTCAATTCAGCATTTGCATGGCTGCTCATGTTCCAGGTGCTGGGATGTGACAATGATTCCAATGCAATCTTGCCTTCTTTAACCTTTCAGAGGCTTTAATGAATTCCATGAACTGTCTCCCATGCACCCTAGCTGTCTGTAGGCTCTGCGTGTGTTTATTTACAATTGAAATGGCTCATTGCTGCTCTGGCTGGCTGGGCTATAATTTGTTCAGGCACTTAAGCCTCACTATTAAAAAAAACACACTGCTTCTTCACTAGCCTTAATTCGGCTGTTATGTTTGTATTGAAGATTGTCTGGATGGGGCATTCAACTTCAATGCAGCAGAAATGCAAAGTAGGGCAAGTGAAAGAAAATAGGTATAAATTGCTAATAAATCCCCTTAAATGAAGAGAGTCTCTTTTACAGCCTTTGAAGATATTTGCATAACCCGATTTCCCCACACTAGGATCTTCATTGTTAAGCATTCATGTTTTCTGATCTCTCTAAAATGGAGTAGCCATTTGTACTTTGACTTGGCAATCCTAACAAATTTTAGTGGGTAACATCTCCCTATAGCTTTCTACTATGGAACATTGTGACCAAAAGGTGTGTTGAAATGAGTGAATGAGTGTTCGTTCATTTAATAAATATTGATTGAAACACATGCCAGGCATTGCTGTGAGTGTTCTTGAGCCAAGCGGAGATGCTGAGGTAGAAAACCATTCAAGACACAAAGTCTTCCAGTTCTAGCAAGGGACAGCAAAGCAAGGAGGGAAAAGCATGCCAGACATGTCGTTGAATGATTGGAGTTTTCAGACTTGAAACTTGAGTTTGAAACCCTTGACTGACACTCACTAACTGTATGACACTGGGCAAGCTGGTTCGTCCTCTAGGATCAGTTTTGTTGATTTTGTCACCTGAGAGCCAGAGTTAGGAAAAGCAAAGAAGAGGTGATTAAAACACGAGGGGGTTAGGAGTTCAGGGGAATACACTCTGAGGCTTGTGCTCAATTCCCTATTCCTGCTTGGTAGCCAGGTGAGCTGGGTGAGTCTCTTCCCTCTGGTCTTTATGTGTTCAACTGTGGAACACAGTTCATAAAAGATCGTTCTTACACAGTTGTAAGAAATGTTTGAGGTGACGCATTTAAAGTTTTTAGCCTAATTTACATATAAATTCTGTTCTGTTTATACTAATAAAAATTTAAAAAATAAAGTTCTTAGACTAATGCCTGGCATATAATGAGGGTTTAGTGAATGTGAGTTCCTAATTCTTCTATTACTGCTATTATTATTGTTATTATCATCTTGGCTCATGACTTCAGTTATTGTGGTAAGTGCTGAACTCATTCTTCTACTTATTATACAACAGTATTTCAAAAAGTTCTAGGAAAAGGGAATTAAAAGATACATTTATGTTGATATAAAAAATTTTAAATCCATACATACACGGGGTCCTAAAAAAGTTCATGGAAAATGCATATTGTGAAAAGACTACACACAGATTTCAATTTTTTTTGTATGAACATAATTTTCCACAAACTTTTTGAAGTTAGTTCATGTATTTCAGGAGGCTTACTATGCACCAGGCACACTCTAATGATGGGGATAGCTGTGTTCCCACTGACAAGGAGGTTGGATCTTAGTGGGGAGACAGAAGGTAAATTAGTAAACAAGCAAACAAATACAGAATCAATATAGCTTTAGATAATATGCTTGAAATTAAGGAAATAAAATGGAAAGCTGTAATACAAAATAACAAGATGCAGAACTCTAGATAGATACTTTGCCTAAGAAGTGACAGCTGAGAAGACTTGAAGGGAAAAAGAGCTCAGGACAAATAATTGTGGCATCAAGGGACAGAAAGAACCAGGGTGATTAGAGGGTAGCTAACGGATGTCTTTTGGTGGCCAGGAAGATGGAGAGTCAGCATGAACATCTCATCTTTGCAGTTCCAGGTATCCAGAAATTTAACTATTGCTATTAAAAAACTCACAGGAATCCCCCATCTTTGCTCTATAGTCCAACCATATTAGAAGCACACAGCTGTTTAGTGATTGCATTTCTGACTTAAGGAGTTTTAAGAACTAAAGTTTTTTAGGTTTTTTCAATCTTCCTGGGTTTGATTGTTTGGGTGAGAAATAAAGTTTTTTCCTGATCAAGAAAATCTATCTTGAGAGCAGTTTAATGTGATGGTGACTAACTCTCCTCTTCCAGAAAGCAGTTCGAGCTGAGTAGAGGGAGCAATTTCAGCAGAGCTCAGTTCCATGGTTGGTTTTGTGCAAAGCTAATAGTTCCATTAAGTAACTCAACTGAAAAAACTTTGGTCAAAACCAGGATGGTTGAGTTAACTTTTTGGCTGAACCAGTGATCAAGGAAAAATAGTTCCCACAGACATTGAATTTATACTTATACACAGTGGGAAGGGTTTGCAATCCCTGAGAGGGTTTTATAATTTTTTTTCATTCCTCATTTTTTTACTCTTAAACTGAGCTTCATTTGTGTATTTCATTATTATATGATTTGCAACACACAACTTGAATGCTCTAAAATTGGGGATTGGTTCAATTAGGTACTATAAGTAGTAAATGTTAGAGATATTCTGACAACACATACTGTGTGTGTGTACAGAAATGTGTCTGAATGGATAGACATGATGGAATTAACAATGTTGGGTGTCTCTGGGTGAGTGGGTATGTTAATTATAATTTTAGTATTATATTTTGATTTGTGGTAATATTCTTGTACTGGTTTTGACATTATGAAAAATGAAGTAATGAAACATGAAAGGAATATTACAAAACTATCTGGAAATTTCAGAAGGTTGATGAAGTTTTTTTTTCCTATTTCTAGTTATTTTCAGTTCATTTCATTGCTTTGTTCACTTGGATATGTTTTTACGAGTTTTATAACCTTGTTTTTACATTTTTCAAAAATTTATATTTCCCATTATTTCTTGACTTTTTGAAAAAGATTTATTTGTTTATTTGAAAGGCAGAGTTACAGAGAGGCAGAAAGAGAGAGAGAGAGATCTTCCATTCACTGGCTTACTCACCAAATGGCTGCAATGGCTGGAGCTGAGTCTATCCGTAGCCAGGAGCCAGAGCTTTTTCTGGGTCACCCACATGGGTGTGGGGGCCCAAAGACTTAGACCATCTTCTTCTACTTCCCCAAGTGCATTAACAGGGAGCTGGATTAGAAGTGGAACAGCCAAGACTTGAACCGGTGCCCACATTCAAAGTGACTATTGATAAGTAAGGACTTGGCCCTGCGATTTTTGCATAAATTTTCCCATTGGTTTATTTGATTTCCTTTGTGCTTTTACTGAGAGACTTTCTGCCTTCACCTCCTTTCATAGTAGTGACCATGTTTTGTGTTTCTGTGTGTAGCACATCTTTAAGCATCTTTTGTCGGGCTGGACAAGTGGTGACAAATTCTTTCAATTTCTGTTTTAATGGAAGGTCTTTATTTCACCTTCACCTTCATTCCTAAATGAGAGCTTTGCAGGGTACAGTATTCTGGATTGGCAGTTTTTTTCTCTTTCTACTTGGAATATATCTCACCATTCTCTCCTAGCCTGTAGGGTTTCTGATGAGAAGTCCGCTGTGAGTCTAATTGGAGATCCTCTGAGAGTAATCTGAGATTTCTATCATGCACATTTTAGAATCCTTTCTTATGTTTTTGCTGTGGAGTTTGACTATAATGTATTGTGGTGTGACTATAATGTATTGTGGTGAAGATATTTTCTGGTCATGTCTTTTAGGAGTTCCATATGCTTCCTGCAATGGACATCCCTTTCTTTCTCCAAATTAGGGAATTTTCTGTAATTATTTCACTAAAAAGGTCTTCTAATCCATTCTCTCTTTCTATGTCTTCAGGAATTCCTAAGACCTGTATATTGGTTTGATAGTATCCCATAAATCTCTAACATTTTTTTAAAGATTTATTTATTTATTTGAAAGTCAGAATTACACACAGAGAGAAGGAGAGGCAGAGAGATAGAAGGGTCTTCCATTCACTGGTTTATTCCCCAAACAGCAACAATGGCTGGAGCTACGCTGACCTGAAGCCAGGAGCCAGGAGCTGCCTCTGGGTCTTTCCACACTGGCTCAGGGGCCCAAGAATTTGGGTCATCTTCTACTGCCCTCCCAGGCAATAGCAGAGAGCTGGACTGGAAGTGTAGCAGCAAAGACTCGAACTGGTGCCCATATGGGATGTCGGCACTGCAGGCAGCAGCTTTACCCACCACGCCACAGCACCAGCCCCTCCAATACTGTTTTTTACTTTTCTAAATTCTTCTTCTTTTTGTTCTGACTGTAAAATATCCAGAGATTTGTGTTCTAACTCAGATATTCTTTCTTCTGCTTCGCCAAGTCTGCCGTGAAGGCTTTCCAACCACATTTTTTATTTGTTCTATTGAATTCTTCATTTATAATATTTCAGTTTGATTTCTTTTCAAAATCTGAATTTCATGGGAAAAATTTTCATTCATGTCATGTATGGATTTCTTTAATTGGTGGATTTGCTTCTGATTACTTCTAAGTAATCCTATGATCAATTTTTTGAATTCTATTTCTGGTATTCAATCTCATCATCTTCACATTTTAGTATTGAAGTGTTGCTGTGTTCTTTTGTGTGTGCCATGTTGTCTTCCTTATTCTTGTTTCTTGAATTGCTGCATTTATTGTTAGGCGTTTGTGGAGATACTTCTTGTTGTTGTTGTTTTCCCCTGTGACTGGACTATTCCTGTGGCTAAGTGGGATGTCCACTCTCAGTGAGTACCCAGGGACATGTGCTGGGTGTGGACAGAGTACTCTGTCCAGTGATCCAGGGTGAGCAGAGTGTCCAAGCTGACACCAAGTTGGGCATGGTAAATCTCTTTTTTTTAATCAGAGGAGAGTTTAGCTCTGTTGGGGTATTCTCATGCTTTTCTCCTTTCCTCAAAGGAGACCAATGCCTTGGCACTAGCCCCAGTGGGTACAATATTCATCTGCACTGCCACTAAAACCACACAAAAGATCTGGGGAGTCCTCAGTGTGAGCATGAATCTCACAGCAATGACCACACCAGGGAATCAGGGAGCCCCGAGCAAGTGGAGCTGTCCATAGTGACTGCCCAAAGACCCAGCCACACCTTGCACCCTTCCACACAGCCACAGTGTTTTCACAGCACCCAAGGCTCTCACAGTCATTAGCACCCAAACCCCTGTCAGTCCTCCCAGTCAGACTCAGGCCTCTCTTCTCAGTTGGTTGCTGAGAGCATGGACATGAGTGGGTGCAGCTGTTGCATATGTCCAAAATGGCACCTGCCTGCTCTTGGCTGGTTATAGGACCATGGTGCCAGGTGGTCGGCGAGAGAGAAACATGCCCCCTTTTTATTCCTCTAGGTTGGAATGTACACTGTCCTCCACAGGGCTCCAAGATGACTCACGCTGGGCTCTCCCCACAGTGGCTTGGGCTGTTACAGTCTGGTCTCGCCTTACTCTCCAAAGCTATTGCTGAGGCTCTCAGCATCAGGGGTCCTGAGATGGGGATGTCTACACCCTCCACATAGGTCTACAGTGTCCCTCCAGTTTGCATGGAGTTTTCTCCCTAACTCTTCCCTGAGATTGCACTCTCTCCACTTTTTTTTTTTAAACTATCTTTCGCTAGATTAGAACAGTAAGCTCCCTCCCTAGTCTACCATCTCAGAAACCACCTCAAGGAGCTTTCTCATCATTTCCCTCTGGTTAATCTTTTACCCTTCCTTCAATATTCAGAGGAGGTAACTGGTACACTGCAAGCATTATTATTATTATTATTATTTTGTTTATTTGAGAGGCAGAGCTACAGAGAGAGACAGAGAGAGAGAGAGACAGAGAGAGAGAGAGATCCTCTATCCACTAGTTTAGTGGCTACAACAGTTGATATTGGGCTATGCCAAAGCCAGGAGCCAGAAGCCAGGAGCTTCTTCCATGTCTCCTACATGGATGCAGGTCCCAAACACTTGGGCCATCTTCCACTGCTTTCCTATTCACATTAACAGGGAGCTCAATCAGAAGTGGAGCAGCCTGGGTCTCGAGCCAGCACTCATTTGGGATACCAGTGTCTCAGGAGGAGGCTTATCCTGCTATACCACAAAGCTGGCCCCCAAACCTTACTATTTCTGTTTCCACATCTTGTATCCTCTTCATGTCCTTCTAAGTTGTGTCAGAACCTCTTCTATCTGCCCACATTATTCCACTGGGTGACAGCTATTAATTTACTTGCCATTCTTGAGCTCTTGAAGGGCAGGCTCTGTGTGCTGTTTATATCTGTGTCCACATCTCACACATGTGCAATGGTACTTCCCATGATGACGGAGCTATTTTATATCTCCACTGACCAACACAATGACCACCAGCCACAAGTGGCTATTGAGCACACAAAATGTGGCCAGTACAGCTGAGGAAATGAATTATTCTATTTTATTCTAGTGAACTGAAGTTGAGAGAGCCACATGTGGCTAGTGGTTCCCATGTTTTTGACCGTGCAGATTCGTATTTTATGTTACACACATTAGCTACCAAATAAACAAATCTTGAAGGAGTGTCATGGTAGCACTACATTTTTACACGGTGATAAAAGAGCAGTTAGTTCCCTTTATTTAATTTATTTAAAACATGTATTTGAAAGGCAGAGAGATGGGGAGGGAGAGAGACAGAGACAGAGAGACCTCCCATCTGCTGACTGACTCTCCAAATTCCCACAAAAGCTGGAGCTGGAGTGGACTGAAGCTGGGAGAGAGGAACTCAAAGTCCAGGCTTTCCACATGGGTGGTTGACTCCATTGCTGAGGCATCACCACTGCCTCCCAGGGGCTGCATGAGCAGGAAGCTGCACTCAGGAGCTGGAAACAGACACTGAGCCCAGGCACTCCAATATGGGATGCAGGCTAAATGGTGCCCCGTGCCTTTTATTTTATTTATAAAGATTATTTATTTATTTGAAAGGCAGAGTTAGAGAGGCAGAGAGAGAGAGAGAGAGAGAGTCTTCCATCCACTAGTTTACTCTCCAAATGGCCACAGTGCTGAAGCTGAGTTGATCTGAAGCCAGGACCTAGAAGCCTCTTCCAGGTCTCTCATGGGGGTGCAGGGCCCCAAGGGCTTGGGCCATCTTCCACTGCCTTACCAGACGGACCATAGCAGAGAGCTGGACCAGAAATGAAGCAGCCAGGACTCGAACCAGCACCCATATGGGATGCCGGCACTGCAGGCGGCGGCTTTACCCAATAAATGACAGCGCCGGGCCCAGCTTAATTTTTAATAACTTTGATCCCTCAGATTCTTTAGTATTTTCCTTTCAACTCACTGGCTGGACCAAAAGAGGAGGTTATTAATACATTTATTGTCTTTTTGTTGCTGGGCTCAAACAAAACCAGATTCTGACCTAGATTTGTCAGTTGCTAGCATCACTAACCATGGACCCACATCTAATTTTTTAACCTTTCTGGGATTCATTATCCACAAAATGGGTGTAGGGGCTGGCACTGTGGCGCAGTAGGTTAATCCTCTGCCTGCGGTGCCAGCAACCCATATGGACACCAGTTCTAGACCCTGCTGCTCCACTTCCAGTCCAGATCTCTGCTATGGCCTAGGAAAGCATTAGAAGATGGCCCAGGCCCTTGGGTCCCTACACCCATGTGGGAGGCCAGGAAGAGGTGCCTGGCTCCTTGCTTTGGATCAGCGCAGCTCAGGCCATTGAGGCCATTTGGGAAGTGAACCAAAGGAAGGAATACCTTTCTCTGTCTCTCCCTCTCACTGTCTGTAATTTTACCTCTCAAATAAAATAAATAAAAATCTTTAAAAATAAAAATAAGAAAAATGGGTATATTAATAATATGGAAGTAAAGGCTGTTGGTGATGATTAAGTAAGAGGAAACGTGGAGAATATTTATATTTCTTGGTACATAATGATCATTCAAGACACATCAAGCAGCAGTTATTTATGGAAACCATGTTTCTGGATCACCCACTATATTTCAGATGTTATGCTAAGGAATTGATATAGAAAGTTTTCAAGCCAGGAAGAATGAAAAAGGGAGGCTAAGAAAAATGATGAATTGGAAGACACAAAGTTTATCACATCATAAATATCAAACTTCATTTTAAATATTTATTTATTTATTCGAAAGTCAGATTGACAGAGAGCGAGGGGAGATGGAGAAAGAGAAACAAGGAGGAGAGAGAGAGAGAGCCCTTTCATCTGCTGGCTTACTTCCCAGATGGTCACAAACACCAGGTTTGGGCCTGGCTGAAACCAGGAGCGTGGATCTCCATCTCTGTCCCCCATGTGGGTGGCAGGGGCCCAAGTACTTGAGCTACTGCTGTCACAGGATCATTAGCAGGGAGCTGGATTAGAAGTGGATCAGTCTGGGCTTGAACCAGCACTATGTCATAACATGCTGGCGTGGCAAGTGGCAGGTTTAACCCACTGTACCATAACACCATCCCCTCAACCCTTATTTTTGTTAAAGCCAAAAGCACATATTAAAGAATTTTCTCTGCAAAGGAATGGATTCATCTCCTCTTTTTAAAACTTGGAGACCCAGGATTTATGTCCACATTACCTGAGCCCTTAATCCATGCTTGTTAATTAATGCTCAGTTTAGATCAACATTCTTTTTCATCATCAAATAGTGTGTAGTATGAAACTTTAATATTGTGATATCCAGCTCAAAAAGAAAGACTTTTCTGCTCTCCAGAGGACTGAGTTGTTTGACTTTGAGATATCATTTGTGCATCTCATCTATTTTTGATGTGCTACAGCTTTTACACAAGGCACTGACTTTTTTAAAATAGAGGCTAGATACATTGTCCTCATCCATTTCTTGGCAACACTGGTTGTGACGTCTAAGACATTCCTGTGGTCGAAAAGATTCACTTTGAAGCTCCTTTTCTTTGAAAACAAATGGCAAGAAGGCACCCAACAACCTGGATTTGCCTATTTGGTGGAAAAGCTGTGTGCTTGTGTCTCGCTCCAAATTCCCAAGTGCAAATGTCATGTAATGAAAGTATCAGCAGTTACTTAAACGCGGCTAAATATGGAAACTCTGCATCAAGCCGATGTTTATTTGCAGCCAGTGACAGTGATGAGGGCAGGAGCCCTCCCGATAAGTGGTTTTCAGCCACCGCTAATCGACTGATGGATGGATTGGTGCGAAGCTGGTCACAGAAGAAGCCGTCTCACTCTTTGTAATGGAACGTGCTCATCTGTCCAGCACAGGGCGAGGGAGAGGCCACGTGTGCTCTTGATTCCATTATTCCCCTCAGAGCAACCTCTGCTGTGGGTGAGAGGAGGCAAAAATCAAGAGATCATAGAGGTGATCATAGAGGAAATGTAGAAACTCACAGAATGTCACAACTGGAAGGGACCTTGGCAATCATCTAATTCAACCCATGTATTTTTCAGATGGGGAAATTTCCGTGCGTGAAAATACACCAGCATCTGCTTATCAAGGCACATGTAGATACTCCCTGCTTAACGCCTGCAGCTGCTGCCACTGCCCTTAAGGTGACTCCTTATTAGTACACTGAGGCTCTTCCTGATGGGGACTCTGCTCCTCCATCTGCCTGTCTGTCTATCATCTCTTTGTCTCGCTTATGCTAAACCTCAATCCATGAGTTCTAGCCAGACTGAATTTCTTGCCTGGCTAACTGTATTCCATCTTTCTGTGTCTGCTTGGACATCAGCAACTCAAAGATTTTTCCTAATTCTTGCAAACTGGGCTGGGCACTACTTCTGTCCTTCAGCTCTTATTCCTTTCCTCATAGTGGACTCATTACCATACTTGTCTGTTAACTTATCTGTCTCCTACTTGACCAAGACCTCTTTGAGGGCCAGGACGTTGTCTTACCCATAGTTGCATCTTTCCGGCCTTCCAAGGTGCCTGGCACATGGTAGGTGCTGATGAAATATCTGTGGACTGAGTGGGCTGGCTCACTGTATGCCAAGCACTGTGATTGATGCAGGTTTGCAAATGGGTGTCACACACTCCTCCTCTGAAAGAAATCAAGTTCATTCGTTCAATTCATTCTAACTTTTCCTACAGAGAAAATGTTTGCACAGTTTACCAAATCTGAAGAAGTCACCTTCTCAGAAGTTTTGGGAAAAGCTTAGAGAGATACTTGGCATTCCTCAATTTTCCAACAATGCTTAAAAATACCTCCACCATTTTGAGGGTGCTGTGTCACAGTGGGTTAAACTGCCACTTGGGATGCCTACATCCTACATCAGAGTGCCTGGGATTGAGTCTGCTAACAGGCCTGAGAGGGAGCAGATGGTGGTCTAAGTGTTTGGGTCCTTTCCACCCACTTAGGAGACCCAGATAGAGTTCTTGGCTCCTGGTCTCAGCCTGGCTCAGAACTGGCTGCGCACGCATTTGGAGAGTGAACCAGTAGGTAGAAGATTTCTCTGTCTTTTCCTCTCTTTCTCCCTCTCCCTCTTTGTCAGTCTTCCTTTCAAATAAGTAAGTAAATAATGTAAAAAGTTGCCACCACTATTAGAATCTCAAAATAATTTACCCCAGTGAAGCTGTCCCTCTCACAAGTCACAAGAAGCAAGCTCATGTTTGTTGGGCCAAAGATCCACTGCCAGGCTAGTCCCAGGGTGAGCAGCTATTGTCTCTACATCTGCTCAGGTGATGGGCACGAGTGAGAAACAGGAGACCTGTGAAATGTTAGGACTAGGAGAAGCTTTGGAATCACCTAGCCCTGCACTCTCCTCTTACAGAGAAGAAAAAGGCAGACCAAAGCCATGGAACAAGTGAGTGGCCACTCCCGGGCCCCAGCGTTGCATGGGATGGGTTCCTTCTCTGATAAGGTTCCTGGCCCTAAACCACCTCACCCCACATGACTCATCTTGAGACACATATTCAAAGGTGGCAGTAGACTCTGGTTCTTTGGAGGCTGGCTGACATTCCTTCTAACTGGTAGTTTTAATTTCAGAATTTACTCTTCCAACATGGCGGGGCCGGGGTGTAGGTAGGAGGGATGGTCCCATGCCCAACTGTAGGTGACTGGAGTCAGTGTACCATATGCTGTACTCTGGATTTCAGTCCAAGTTGAAAGCAAAGGGGGCTCCTCACTGGTTCAGACTTCAGGAAGGTCCTTTCCAGTCATGCTCCCCATCTAGTTGGCCACGTGCAGAGTTCAGGGTGCAAACTATCCATGCTCCTGACTCATCTGGGGATTTCTGATGTTGGGGAGGGTATAGGGTCTTTGACCAGAGGATATCCTTGGACATGGGAATGATTTCCTGGCACCAACAGGCTCCTCAGCCGTAGCTGGAAGACAGCATCCATCAGATACATAGAAAGCCAAGTCAGGGAGAGGCCCTCCTGTTCTAGACATCAGCACCGACCCTCACTCCCTCTACCAAGCGCAGTCCATTTACCACATCAGCCAGCATGATGCACTTTGGTTTCTCTTTGCCTGCCATCTTCAATCCCCGGCCCTCAGATCAATCAGTTATTCACACAATTAACCGATGAATCAAGCAGTTAATTGGTTTATGATGCCAGGTACCATGTAAAGATGTAAAAAGTTGCTGCTGTCTCTCAAGTGGCTGATTAGACGTAACTGCAGGTCCTGGCCATCAAAACTTTTCTTAAGCAATTAATTTCAGATGAAGAAACTGTTATTGAGCACCTACTGTATGCCAAGACTATATATGGAGATGCCAAAATGAATAAAATGTATTTCTGGTCTTGAGGGGCTTACATGTCTAGTAAGGGAGGGAGGGTGCCAATTTTAGCTTCTGAGTTAGTGACAAAAGGGGTCCTCTTTACTCTAGAAAGGAATCTGTTGAACTTCTGGCCTGCAAAGTTACACTGCCATAAATTTATGATCATTGATTGTGGCAGCAATAGGAAGCTAAACAAATGATTCACAGTATTCTTTTTTTAAAAGATTTATTTTATTTATTTGAAAGAAAGAGTTACAGAGAGAGGTAGAGACAGGGAGAGAGGTCTTCTATCTGCTGGTTTACTCCCCAGATGGCTGCAATGGCCGGAGCTGTGCCAATCTGAAGCCAGGAGTCAGGAGCTTCTTCCTGGTCTCCCACATGGGTGCAGGAGCCCAAGGACTTGGGCCACCTTCTGCTTTCCCAGACCATAGCAGAGAACTGGATCAGAAGAGGAGCAGCCGGGACTAAAACCAGTGCCCTTATGGGATGCCAGCTCTTCAGGCCAGGGCTTTAACCCACTGTGCCACAGCACTCGTCCCTCATAGTATTCTTTATTTGCTTAATTTCTGCAAAATTTATTGCTACTCTCCCCTACCTGTCCTCCTCCCAACACCACTTACCTTTATTGTTAGTATTATTTATTTGGGCTTTCTCATTTATTCCTCTCATTAGTCTTGCCAGAGAATTATATATTTTATTAGATTTTTCCCAAAACCCCTTGATGACCCTCCATATCTACACTTGCTTTAAACTTGCATGCATGTCTAACCTTAACTTCATTATTTTCTATTTCCTATTTTCTTTGTTTTATTTTTCTAACTACTCAAGTTGGATGCTTATTTTATATTTGAGATGTACTTAGATACAAAATATGCCAGGCTCATGGAAAGCCAAGACACTGTGGCAAAAAAAGATGACATAAATGAAAGATCTCTGCAAGTGAAATCCCAGTAGAAAGAACAGGCCATCAAAGAAAGGGTACCCTTCTCTGAAGGGAGGAGAGAACTTCCACTTTGACTATGGCCTTTTCTTTTTTTCTTTTTTTTTTTTTTTGCTATCAATGGTTTTTTTTTTTTTTAGCTTTTATTTAAAGAATATAAATTTCCAAAGTATAGCTTATGGATTCCAATGGCTCCCCCCCTCACAACTTCCCTCCCTCCCGCTACCCTCCCCTCTCCCGCTCCCTCTCCCCTTCTGTTCACATCAAGATTCATTTTCAATTCTCTTTATAGACAGAAGATCAGTTTAGAACATATTATGTAAAGATTTCAACAGTTTGCCCTCACATAGAGACACAAACTGAAATTATTGTTGGAGTACTAGTTATAGTATTAATTCACAATGTACAGTACATTAAAGACAGAGATCCTCAGGGTCGGGCCTGGTTAGTACTTGGATGGGAGACTATGGCCTTTTCTAAATAAGATCGGAGTTGGTGAACTCGAGAGGTTTCCACAGCCTTGGCAGCTCATGATAAGAGCCCCGGGTGATTAATTACATCATAAATAAGAGTGTCAATTGTTAAATCAACAATGGGAGTCACTGTGCACTTACTCCCCATGTAGGATCTCTGTCCTTAATGTGTTGTACTATGCAAATTAACAGTAAAACTGCTACTCAAACAGTACTCTATACTTTGTGTATCTGTGTGGGTGCAGTCTGTTGAAATCTTTATTTAGTATATACTAAGTTGATCTTCTGTATACAAAGATAATTGAAAATGAATCTTGATGAAGAATGGGATGGGAGAGGGAGTGGGAGATGGGATGGTTGCGAGTGGGAGGGAGGTTATGGAGGGAAAAGCCACAATAATTCAAAAGCTGTACTTTGAAAATTTATATTTATTAAATAAAAGTTGAAAAAAATAAAAAAAATGCCAAGCTTTTAAGGCCACAGATTTCCCTGTGAGTACAGCCCTAGGTAAATTTAAGTATTTATATACAGTATATTCTTGTGTAATATTTTAATCACTTTTGAAAAGTCCATTATTTCTTTTTAAATCCAGGAGTCATTTTAGAAGTATGGGTTTAAGCAGACTCATAGGATGGCAGATGTCCTAAATAGCACTCTGGCCTCAGAATCAGCCCTTAAGATATTCAGATATGACTGAAGAGCCCATAAGAGTATTTTAGGCATGGAAAGCCAAGACACTCTGAAAAAAAAAAGAAGAAGACCTAAATGAAAGATCTCTGGGAGTGAAATCCCAGTGGAAAGAACGGGGCCATCAAAGAAGGAGGTACCTTTCTCTGAAGGGAGGAGAGAACTTCCACTTTGACTATGACCCTGTTGGAATAAGATCGAAGTCGGTGAACTCAAAAGGCTTGCATAGCCTTGGCAACTCATGACTAGAGCCTAGGGAGATTACTGACGCCATAAACAAGAGTGTCAAATTGTTCAGTCAACAACAGGAGTCACTGTGTACTTACGTCTCATGTGGGATCTGTCCTTAATGTGTTGTCCAACGTGAAGTAATGCTATAACTAGCACTGAAACAGTATTTTACACTTTGTGTTTCTGTGTGAGTGCAAACTGATGAAATCTTTACTTAATATATACTGAATCAATCTTCTGTATATAAAGAGAATTGAAAATGAATCTTGATAATGGAATGGGAGAGGGAGTGGGAGATGGGAGGAGTGTGAATGGGAGGGAAATTATGGGGGGGGGGGAGCCATTGTAACCCATAAACTGTACTTTGGAAATTTATACTTACTAGATAAACAAGAGAAGTGTGGGTTAAGCTCACAGACAGACGGGATCGTTGTAGTTGTATTTTTGTTGCTACTTTCTAACTCCTGGCTGTGAAGCACTCAGCACTGTCAGCATAGCCATAGACACTGCGTGAATGAAAGGGCATAACAGTGTTCCAAGAAAACTTTTTGAGGCCGGCGCCGTGGCTCAACAGGCTAATCCTCCGCCTTGCGGTGCTGGCACACTGGGTTCTAGTCCCTGTTGGAGTGCCGGATTCTGTCCCGGTTGCCCCTCTTCCAGGCCAGCTCTCTGCTGTGGCCAGGGAGTGCAGTGGAGGATGGTCCAAGTGCTTGGGCCCTGCACCCCATGGGGAGACCAGGAGAAGCACCTGGCTCCTGGCTTTGGATCAGCGTGGTGCGCCAGCCGCAGTGGCCATTGTGTGGTGAACCAACAGCAAAGGAAGACCTTTCTCTCTGTCTCTCTCTCACTGTCCACTCTGCCTGTCAAAAAAAAAATACATGATGAAATAAACTTGGACTATGGGCTGTAATTTGTTGAGTTTTGCTTTTCATTGCTTTTCCACCCACCATGTCCAGGAATTGTATAGTGCTGAAGACTCCAAAAGAGCAAATATAGAAACTGCGAGACCTCTCAAGACAAAAGCCTGGAACTCACACAACCCCACTTCCACCACCGTCTGCCGGACAAAGCAAGTCACAAGGCCAGCCGAGTTTCCAAGAGTGAGAACCCAGGTTCCACGCTTGGAGAGAAGGAGCTGGAAAAAAAGTTTGTGGCCATATTTAATCTCCTCAGGTATTTGGACTGCCTAAATGACAGAAGTAGAAGCTCAAGGGTTGTGTGTATACTCTAATATTAATTTTAAGCTATTTGTAGAGCAGATTTACAAAAAAAAAAAATGAGCAGAGGGTGCAGAGATTTCCCAGATGCCTCCTCTTCCTTTCCTTAGCGTTCTCCTAACTGACATCTTATAATGATGAATTTGTTACATTTGGGGAGCCAATACTGGTACACTATTGTTAACAAAGCCCATAGTTTACTCTTTGTGTCCTACAGTTTTCATCCTTGGGTTTTCAAGGATGTGTACTAACATGTATCCACCATGATGGTGTCACATAGAATAGTTTCACTGCCAGAGAAATGCCCTGGGATCCACCTGTCTTCCCTCCCTGCCTTGCACCTCTACCCCCACTGATATTTTTACTCTCCATAGTTCTGTTTTTTACTAGAGCACGTACAGTGTACCAATATTTCACATAACTTTATGGATTGAAATTTCCTCCATGTGGCTTAATAGTTTATTTCTTGATGCCAGGATCCCACATGCACACCAGTTCAAGTCCCGGTTGCTCCACTTCCAATCCAGCTCCCTGCTAATTGGTCTGGGAAAGCAGCAGAAGATGGCCCAAGTCCTTGGGCCCTTGCACCCATGTGGGAGACCCAGAAGAAGCTCCGGGCTCCTGGATTTGGTCTGGCCCAGCCCTGGCTGTTGCAACCATTTGGGGAGTGAACCAGCAGATGGAAGATCTCTCTCTCTCACTCTTCTTCTCTCAGTAACTCTGTCTTTCAAATAAGCAAAAATAAATAAAAAGATAGATAATAAATCTTTTTAAAAATTCAATTCTTTTTATCATTGAATATTGTTCCAGTGAATGGACGTGCCACAGTGTGCTTATCCTTTCACTTATTGAAGGGAGTCTTGATTGTTTCCACCTTTTGGCAACTAAGAGCAAAATTGCTACCCACATTCATGTTCAGATTTTCAAGCGGTTGCAAGTTTTCAAGACATTTGAGTAAATACTTAGATGCATGCTTGCTGGGTTATGCTAGGGCTTTTTTGCTTTAGTTTTGAGAGAAAACCAGCAAAAATTGTCTTCCAAAGTGACTGCTGCATGTTGTAATATTCTCACTAGGATTCCAGCAGCAGTGAATAGGAGTTCTTGCTTCTCCATATTCTTGCCAGAATTTGATATTGATTGGTTTTTTAAGTTGTTCTAATAGGTGTATGGAGGTATCTCATTTCAACTTGCAGTTCTCTAATGATGTGTGATGTTGAATATGTTTTCATATGCCTGGGTGCCATTTGTATATCTTCGTTGGTGAGGTTTTGTTCTTATTGTTGAAGTTTCAGAATTCTTCATGTATTTTGGATAGAAATCCTTTTATCGAGGGACACCTCTTTGCCTCAGACAAGAATGGCCTCATTCAATAGAGTTGTAAAGAGAAGACTCAGTTTCCAGTTTTGAATTTCAAAATGAGACTTGAGTCCCCAATAAGGCCTTAACCTTGAAGCCTAGCTCTGCTGAGAAAGAGATTATTTTGAAGGTCCGTAGGAGCCTATGAATTTATCCAGAGCCAGGAGAGATCCTGGAAGGAAGCTCCCAGCACACAGGAAAGGGGGAAACACCCACTACTGCCACTCTTGTTGAGTTATGGAAGGAAAGGAATGGGAAGGAATGGCCCCCATGGTCACTGCCTTTCCTCGCTTCATGCTACCCCAGTCTATCTGATAAACCTCCTTCCTTCCCACTCCCATACTTACCCCCTCTGGGCAGCACAGCCCGCTGTCTGTGCTGTGCACCCACTGTTCTGTGCACACACGTGAATTGTTGAAAACATTTCCTACTACTTGCATGAGTCCAGTGAGACTGCACTCTTGCACAGCTCAGGCAAAGTAGATTTATTACACACAGATAGACAGCGAGGATGAGCAGAAGCCTAGGATCTGTGGGGAACCACTCCTTAAAGATTTAAGAAGGCTGCACAAGGTAGATGGAGCCCCTTGTCATATCACACCTGAGGGACCCTAAAGCGCTCTGTTCTGTGCTTATATCCTTTGTGCCCCTTGGCTTACTGAGCACAAGCAACACAGTACACGCCCTTCTAACCAGGAATGAAGGCACGACTCAAATTGTTTCGGACATTTCTTTCCTTATCTCATGCCACTGCATTCTTTGTTCAGTCTCCTGAGAGTTGCAAGCAAGAGGAGGGAAAAACTGAGTTAGCCAATGACATCCAGGGATCTGTCCTGCAATTGTGATGCCGGAAAACTCTGCTGCAGTTAGTCATGTCCAGTGTGTTTCCCCAGACTGTGGGCTCCCTGAAGCCAGGACCTTTTATAATTTATCTCCATATCCACGTGCTAGCACCATGCCTGGCTCATTCAGCTCATACTGAATGTAGATGGTCAAGTGAAAGCATAAGAGTTGGGCAGGAGATTGTCTGCCAGCGTGAACAGTCAGGTGGGAAGCTGAAGACGAGAAGCAACGTTTGAACTTGAGTACTTGAGGCATCACTCGGTGACAGCCACACAGGAGAGCGAAAGGAATGACACTGAGAATAGTACTAGTGAAGGCAGAGACGAGAAGTAGCACAGGGTGTCTAGACAGCCATAGATCAATGGCTCCAGAGCCTAGCAGAGTGCTTGACTCGCTGAGGATACTCAATAAATGTTTGTGGATGAATGAATGAATGAATGAATGCATTGATATTTTTATTCCCTCACTTAAGAGATATTCTGGTCTATAGGGCTAAATATTATTTTAATAGATCAAGTCTATCAAAATGTTGGTTTTATTGCTATTCAGATATGGGGGGCAACAGATTATCAGACTACTGTTAATGAAAAGAGAATTTATTACCACAGCCTCCAAGAGAAAGGGTCAGGCTATACCTCCAGTGGGCAGGACACACAAGGAAGCACTAGGATTGGTCAAGAGGCAGAGAACAAGTGGAAAACATGGGCAAGTGTCTACTCTGGTTTCTGGGGGAAGGAATGGGCAAGGCAGGGTAAGCAACATTAGGATTGATCACTTTGAGCAGTTTTTCAGGCTCTGGGGCCTAGAGGCTGTTTCTAAACCTGAGGGTGATTAGGCAGGTGGGTAGTGGCCCTGAGTGTGGGAGATCAGTAAAGCCGATGGTTGGGGTGTGTGCTCTGGATTGGTCGGTTTGCATATGAAAGGCACACTTGTGGGCATCCTTTGCTCTCTCTAGGTATTGCCTGACCCTGGGAAGGGCAGTCTCTCCAGGTTCAAGAAGGCTTTAGGAAGTCCAAGGAGCAAATATAGAAACTTGAAAATGTGGTCATCACAGTTTAACATTTCAGGAACCCTGTCTCCTGGGCACTTGAAGTTAGGTTTGTGGCTGCTAAGAACGTCTCACGACCTGTCTTGTTTTGATACGACTCTATTTCATGCCAATGTTTGCCACACTTAATTATTTCAGTCATTAATTCACACACTCATGTAATATGCCCTTACTGAGCAGGCACTGTCAACCAGGCTCTGTGTCGGACAAGCACTGGCAGCGTGGTCTGAATGGTGTCCTAGGAATCAAATGATCAGTGTTCTAACCTCCTCTAATGTCCAACTGCCATCAGAGGCCTCTGCCCTCTCCCTGGATTCCTATGTAGGAAGGCACCCTGGTGACAAGTTCATTGCCATGTATGGAGGCATTATCACATCTTAGTGGAGGATTGACTTTTAATCAAAGCGAGGACCTTGCATCATTCTGAGAGCTAGGTCTTCCCTGTGACTTTCAAGGATACCTGGAAGACAGGCAGTTAACAGGAGCAGGTACTTGGCTCTCGGAGACTAGGCTGTGGCCTTAGATAGTGGGAAGACCCGAATGGCTGGACTCACCAGGGAAATCTGAATATTGGTCATGAATTTTCAAATGGCTTTGGAAAGTGCAGCATAATTTTAGGAGAGATTTCTGATTAACTTGGGCTGTTCAAAGCAGCTCGATGCTGGGGAAAGAGAATGCATTAGAATTTTCCAAAGGGCTTTATCTCTTCAAACAGAAAGCATAAATGTAGTTGGGGGAAATCAAAGTTACTGAATATGGAAATCACCACTTTGGGGTTTCTGAGAACCGCACTCGGCTAACTCCCTGCTACGCGATGGAGCTTTCAGAGGCAATGAGGCAAGTTCCCTGTGTCAAATGTCTGCCTGGCTTTATTCTTCTGTGGACTCTTGTCCTGGTCCTCCCGCTGGTAGGGTACACGCTCAGCCCAGCCAGAGAGGGTGTCTGCCTCCTCCTCCCAGTCCCCTGGGGAAACCCTGCAGGCAGCAGACACAGTGAGATGGAATTGAAGAGAAAAGCCACCTTTTCTCCCAAAGAAGGCAGAGGGACAGGTCGCACACCTCCACTTACTTGGTACTCTGCTCTGAACCGGAGGCAGATTCGGCCCCTCTAAGCCTACAGGTTCAGGCCTCTTCCCGCTGGGTGTGGGAAGGAAAGCCGCTCTTACTGAGCCCTTGCTGTGTGCCTGGCATGGCGTGGGCACCACACAGCACCACTTCGCCCATCTTCCCAATAACCCTTTGTGGTTGGCTTTATTGTCCCTAAAATGAACACAAGAAATTGCAGACTTTGTTAATCAAACTCTCCTGAATGGTTTGCACTGGGAGGGTTTCCAGACCCCATATGTCCATTCCAGCAGCCCGAGACAGCCACCCTGACTGGCGGGACTCCACAGACACTGCCCTCAGAAAGTACTGAGGGGCCAGAGTTGTGGCGCAGCAGGTAAAGCTGCCGCCTGCAGTGCCGGCATCTCGTGTGGGTGCTGGTTCGAGTCTAGGCTGCTCCACTTCCGATCCAGCTCTCTGCTATGGCCTGGGAAAGCAGTAGAAGATGGCCCAAGTCCTTGAGCCCCTGCACCCATGTGGGAGATCCAGAAGAATCTCCCGGCTCCTGGTTTCGGATTGGCACAGTTCCAGCTGTTGCAGCCAATTAGGGAGTGAATTAGTGGAAGGAAGAACCCCCCCCCCCCCCCCCCGCCGCCGCCACCTCTCCTTCTCTCTCTGTGTAACTCTTTCAAGTAAAATAAATAAATCTTTTTTTTTTTTTTTTGACAGGCAGAGTTAGACAGTGAGAGACAGAGAGACAGAGAGAAAGGTCTTCCTTTTTCTGTTGGTTCATCCCCCAAGTGGCCGCTACAGCCGGCGTATTGTGGCCGGTGCACTGCGCCGATCTGAAACCAGGAGCCAGGTGCTTCCTCCTGGTCTCCCATGTGGATGCAGGGCCCAAGCACTTGGGCCATTCTCCACTGTACTCCCGGGCCACAGCAGAGAGCTGGACAGGAAGAGGAACAAGATTTCTTCCCTGATAGAAAGTGGCCCTCAAGCAAAGCTCTGTTTCTCCCTTGCGTTCCTTTCTGCTTTGGACAGTCTCATGGGATATCTGCGACTGTGTTTGTGATTAGGAGAAACTACATATGTGTCTGTCCTAAGGATGGCAGAGGGGGTGGCTGATGAAGTGTGGGTTCCTGGTGACGTATTCAGAGATTGAATGACTTCCTTCTTCAGCTGTGTTGTTTGTTGAGTGCTCTGAGTTTTCTGTGAAGCCTTCCCTAAAAGCATCCTACGGCTGAAATTGTCGGGAAGTGACAGGTTCGGAGTGATCACATTGCTGGTGCAGGATGGGGTAGAAGGTTGGGGGAGGGTTACAAACCCAAGCTGAAGCAGAGGGTGATGGTGATGTCAAGTGCAGACAAGAGCCCAGAGAAGGAGATGCTTCCATTGAAAAGACCATTTTAGGCCAGCGCCGTGGCTCAACAGGCTAATCCTCCACCTTGTGGCGCCAGCACACTGGGTTCTAGTCCCTGTTGGAGTGCCGGATTCTGTCCCGGTTGCCCCTCTTCCAGGCCAGCCCTCTGCTGTGGCCAGGGAGTGCAGTGGAGGATGGCCCAGGTGCTTGGGCCCTGCACCCCATGGGAGACCAGGAAAAGCACCTGGCTCCTGCCATCGGATCAGCACGGTGTGCCAGTTGCAGCGTGCCAGCCACGGCAGCCATTGGAGGGTGAACCAACGGCAAAAAGGAAGACCTTTCTCTCTGTCTCTCCCTCTCTCTGTCCACTCTGCCTTACTTTTAGTAAGGGAAGGCAGAATACTGCAATAGTGAGTGTGCAGGCCACGAGATCTATAAGTGGCTCGGTGGTCAGGTGGGAAAAACTTCCTTTTGTAGAAGGAACAAGTAAGTCTAGAAAGACCCCAGTGTAGGGAAACAGGAGGAGTGCGTCGTGTTATAGGATAAAACATCAGCGGTGTTTTACTCTGAAGTGGGCTGACTTTCCTGAAGGGTCCTTTCCTGATGGGTTGTTTCCTGTTCCAGTGCTCAAGGGTGGACCAAAGTTCAGGGACAGGAGGCAGAAGAGATGCCTGGGTCAGGTTTGGTCAAGTCAAGTTAGCGGCATTGTGTCCAGCTGGCTCCGTGGGGTGAGCAGTAGTTCATTGCTTATGAGCCAAAGCTTGGGCAGGTGGAGGTCTGTGTCTGGCCTGTCACAGGTGAGTGAATAATGTGTCCAAATACCGGCAGGAGGTCTCCTGGCACCTCAGATCTGCCCTCAGGTGGCCTTCCACACTCAGATTCTATTGTCCTAGGACCACCGAGACCCACGCACTGCTTGCCCTGTGGCAGATCTATGTGCTCCGGGCACGTTTGCGGAACCCGAGAGAATGAAAAGCAGGAAAGAGAGTGGCTCTCCAGAACTCAGGCCTTGGGTCTTTAAAGGGCTTAAAAGGATCAAACCACTCAGAGCACACACCCTAGGGGTCCTCTCGGGAATGCTGAATCTTGGTTTCGCTTTCTTCTTCTGAAGAGCTCCTGGGAACCCTCACCTGAATCCTCATCCTTTGGCCTAAACAGCACAGATCGAGATCCACGTCCTCCAAGAAGGAAACCGGGTGCCCTGGCAGGTGCCGTCACGGTCCCTAGGCAGCACAGCGGCTCACTGCCCAGACTTCAGAAAGCTGTGGCATGTGAATGAAAGTGATGTGCAATGTCTGGGAGTGCAAGTAAAGAGAAGAGGCGTGCCTGGTCCTTGCTCCACTCCTTTCTTTCCTCTGTTTGGCACATAGATGTGATGGCAGGAGTCAGAGCAGCCATTCCAGGCTGTGATATTGGTCCCTGTTCTGAGCAGAGGAACATAATAGAAGGAGCCTTGGTCCCTGGTATTATTGATATAATGAACTAGACGATCTCCTAAGCTTTAAGTAAGAGAGGAGTAAACATCAGTATAGCTTAAGCTACCAGATGCAGGCATCTCTTTCCCACAGCAGCCTATCACATTTCCTAACTGAGGTGCAGGGCCGGCTGGGTTGGTACTGTTTCCTCCGAGCTGGCATCTTTGAGGTCAGCTGTGGGCAATACCTCAGATGGAGAATGAATGAGCAATGGACAAGAAACCAACGAAGAGCTGATTTGTCCATGAGTTCTGCTCAAGAATCTTTAGGAGCTGAAAATCTGAAGAAATGCCTGGCTCACTGGTGACACCTGTTAGAAGAAATGTGGAGTGGAGCTGTTTCAATGGGATGGAAGGATCTAGAAGTCAGACCTAAGCATGTATTATTGGCTCTGCGGTGTTGGGTAATTCTTAACAACTTTGATCAGTTTCTCTTTTTTTATGAAATGGACACAGTCATCCTTGTCTGGTTCCTTTGAGAATCACCTATGGTCCCATGTTGAGAGATGAGCACAGTATGGATGAAAGCCAGGTGGATTTGCGTCCCGTCTGCCCATTGACTTGCTGGGTGGCCTTCAGAGATGCTTAGACTAGATTTTCCCTGAGGTCTTTTCCTGCTCAGCCATTCCCTGGGTTAACACATCAGGCTGTGCTACTCTGACGAGAGGGTCAGACAAGAAAGCAACTCTTGCCAGAGCTGGATTGACTGGTGCTGGTTCCTTAGAGCTCACTGTGTCTCTTTCCAAGGCTGGAGTCGGTGAGGTCACAGGGCAGCCGGAAGCAGGCCACGCGGGAATATCTACACCCTAGAAATAGACTCACACTAGGGTCAGGCCTCCCCAGCCCTGCAGCACGCCAGCGGTGAAGCCAAGGAGAGAACAATGAAGGCTTTGTGTGTCTTGGCGCAGAGTAGCAAATGCAATCCGTAAAACTTAAGGTGAGCACAGCCCAGTCTCTGCTAATGATGAAGCCCAGAGGCCCGAGAGGGGAGAATTAAGCGTTTCCCAACTCCTGGATCCCGGGAGTCCTGATCCAGCTCCAGTCTGTAGTGAGTGAGCCCCCTGGGGCACGGAGATGGCAACAACTCTCCCTCAGTGACCAACTTACCGGGCCTTGTTGTGCTGTTGTGCCCTCAGATGCAGTGTTTTGTAATTTAATTAAAACCAGAGGCTGGAGATAATGGTGCGTGGTACCCGAGGTGCACCCCAGGTACAAGTTGGGCCTCCAGGAGCAGGAACAAAGGTCTCCCAAGGTAGCAGGTGGTCAGGAGCAGCTGCTAAATTATTCTGGTGAACCCAGGTGGAGGCGCTGCCTGAGGCCCTGGCTCATCTAGCCTGGGGGTGGGGGGGCTGTGGCTGGGAACCTGCTTGGAGATTTCGATGCCAGCGTTTCCCACTCACACACTCTTCCCATCACAGTCCCTTGGTGTGCTAATGCCACTGCCTTCTCCACCCGCAAAGGCGTTCCTGGCTAAATCAGCTCGGGGAGCCCCGGCTTGAACAAAGCTAAGCAGGTTCTTTATGGCAGGACTTTGCAGATTTTTTTCAAACTTAATTTTATTTGTTTGAAATACATAGAGACAGAGACAAATCCAGGGGGATATTCAATCTGGTGAGTCACCTTCCAGATGTCCACAGCAGCTGGAGCTGAACCAAGGTGAAGCCAAGACCTAGAACCGCCATCTTGGTCTCCCTTGTAGCTGGCAGGAACCCAAGTACTTGAGCCGTTTTCTGCTGCCTCCCCGGGTGTGCATTAATAGGACACTGAACCAGAAGTGTAGCTGGGACTCAAACTCAAGCTCTTCAGTATGGGATGTGGGCATCCCAAGCAGCGTCCTAACTGCTGCACCAAATGCTGGCCCAGTGTCTCAGAGATGTTTATGGACTTAAGTAGTGCTTCTGGAACCGTCTATGGTGATGGACCGGATTTTTAAATTTCCAGTCAATACTTGGCTTTATTGCCCATGACTAAAGCCTGTTGTGTCGTGTGCAACTTGCCGTGCAAGGGCAGATAACCAACCGGTCAGGCTCGGTTCAATAGGTCAAGTTCACGGGTCACGCACTGGGTCGCCCTAGCAATGGGTAATTGTTATAAAAGCCGCCAGCTACTTTCTCTCTGGTTGTGCACTTACCGTGTGGTGGTCCAGTGGCCAGCACCGTGTGGTCCAGCGTGCGAGCCTTACTCTGAACAGCTCTGTATTGGTACTGGGAGCGCCTGCTTCTCAGGACACAGCTGCTTCTGTCTGGGAGTCCTCCTCCCTCTCTGGGGCTGCGGAGTTCCAGCGGTCAGTGAGTCGTGTGTCCAGCTGCCACGGGCAGCACAGCTCCGTCAGGACTCAGCGGCAGTCCCGCACGGCAGGGCACTCCTGGCTGCCCCAAGGCGGCCACAGCCTCGTCTGCGGAGTCCGAACAGGCCGCTGATGTCAGAGGCTGCTCGCCGGCTGGGGAGGGCCACGGGAACACCAAACACGAGGGAGAGCCTTCCTTCTGTCCTCCACAGTCTTGAACACACACAGCAAAGCTGCAGCCTAGGAGGGTCGTGCTTGACACTGTCTGGGGAATGGTCTGTCCTCCCGCCCCGAGATCGGCTGCTTGATCCGTCAGACCCGGGCAGTGCTCAGTGTGCACAGAGGTAGCAGGGCCCATGTCCACCTCGTGGTCTCAGCATTATGTCTGTACAGCTTGGCAGGTGGATGCCTGTGCAAGATGTCTGCCCCTTCCCTTCCCTTCCCCTTCCCTTCCCTTCCCCCCTCCCCCCCCTCTCTTCCGCTCTCTTCCCTCCTTCTCCCTACTTCCCCTCCTCCTCCCTTTCTCTCCCTTTCCCCATGCTAATTCCCCTCGTGCAGCCCCATTGGAAATCAAGTGCAAATAGAAGGCTCCAAGTCCCAGGTCAGACTGCTGTCAGAATTCCCCCTTCCCTCTGAAATGCTCACTGTCCCTGCCAACCCTTTCTTCTGTACCTGTCAGAGCCGGCTCCCTCCCATCCCCATACGGACAGATTCGCTCCTCGGGGAGCAGTGCCAGTGACCCGAGAAGTCCCTGGCATCAGGCTGTCTCTTTCTGTGCAGAGGCAGTGGCAGCTGGGTGCTTCCCCCACCGAGCCAGAGTGCAAGGGACTGTTTGCTCACCAGGAGGGGCCGCGTGCCGGGGACAGGGTGGGAGCTGCTGGGAGAGGATCCTACCAGGCAAAGGAGCCAGGACCACTCTGATGCCACGTGTCTTGCTTCGTTCCTGCCACCGTGACCCCAACACTGGTATAGACGGAGAGAGACCCTGGGGAGGTTGGGCATTAAGTAGAGTTAGGTTTTGGATTTCTCTCTTATGCCAAGAGGAACTGTCTCGCCTACTTGGGGTAGGGGTGGGTGGGGGGAGGCAGCTCTCCTATGCCAGGGTGGACGTGAGGGTCAGGGTGGAGACGTGCAAGGTAGGCTGTGTGGAGCCCAGGGAGAGGGTAGGAGAACACCCCAGTCCCCGAGAGGGTGAGGCCAGAAGGATTAGGAGAGGAGGATGAGAAGGAGAGGAGTGACAAGAAGGAAGGCATTGAGGACGACACAGCATCTCACCAAGTCAGGGAGAGAATGGACAGCGTCACGGTGTTGAGGGATCAAAGAGGATGGCTGGTGCTGAAGAGGGCTCCCGGGCCAGGAGGCCAGGCAGGGCCCTGCCAGCTGCACAGTGCACAGCGCACGGTGCACAGCGCACGGGGAGCCACGCCCGCCCTCGGCTGCAGGTGCAGTGACCCCAGAGTTACAGGTGTCCCTCTGTGGGGGGATGAGTACGTTGCCAGTCAGGGGGTGAAGGCAGACGCCCCTGGTGAGCAGCTGAGAGGCAGGAGCCAAGCCAGAGGCGAGAGGAGTTTGGGAGTGAAGGAAAGGGGGAAAAACGGTGACTGGAGAGGGATCAGGCTTGAGAGCAAACCATGCTATTTTCCACTGGAATTCAAGCAGGAATTAGGCAAGGGAAAAAGAAACATAGCAACCAAGCAATAAAGCAGGAGAGAGGAGAGCTGAGCGTGGGGGCAGAGAAAGGAGCCCCCTGGCTCCGAAACAGGCACTTGCGCGGGCTCCTGAGCTCTCAGCGGCCGGTACGCAGCCGTGGGCACAGAGCAGCTCTCTCGGAGCTGACGCTGAGTGACAAGGGACGTGACACGGGGGACCCAGTGGAGGGCGGGTGGACTGTGCTTAGATTTGGGAGTCAGGGAAGGCTCCTCCCAGGAGGCAGCCCACAAGGATGAGAGGGAGCCCACTCTGCGGAGACCAAGGACAGGGCAGAGACAGCAGCCAGTGCAGCGGTCCCCAAGAGGGAAGTAGCTCAGCTTCACAGAGCAGGGGGAGTCTGGGTGGCTGGGACAGAGACACAGGAAGGGTGTGGGGTGTGGTGGAGGGCAAGTGAGGCCGGTGGGGGGCCTCTCATGCCTTGGGAAGGTGTCCCTGTGAGATGTCTGGTGAAGTGTGCGCATGGCTACCCTGCAGCCGGGGGATCTTCTTGAGGCTGCTAATCAGCTCCCTAGCATGGCCTGGAGCAAAGCGATTATGGCTGGAATGAAAGTCTTCCAGGTCAGCCACCAGGAGCAGCAGGCCGGTTGGCTTCACGCCTTCCCCAGAAGGCCAAGGCGGTAGGCACCTCCACAGGTCCCTGTGAGTTCTGCAGCGGAAGGGCAAGGGTCCTGGGGCCTTTAGGTGCGCTTGGTTATGTCTCCACACCAACACCTACTGTGTGAAACTTCCCAGGCAGATGGGGGTAACTCGGGGCTCCTCCTGCCTGTCCTCCCGGAATCCTGCATTTCCCAGTGGCACCGATCCTCCAGCCCAGAAGCCCTCGGGCTGCAGCTTGCTGCTGGGTGTTCTTCTGGCTGATTCCTGCCTTGACTCAGCTCAAGAAGATACATCTGTTATTTCAAAACAAACATCCCTTCATATTCAGCCTTTCTCCCCTCCCCAGAAAAACAGCCATCTTACAAGGAAGGCAATCCGATTGGAAAAATTCATACTAAGGTATTAGTGACTGATATTACCATCACATTCATGGGGGTGTTTGATATTTTACAAGGGAAGTTCATGCACCCAAAATACAGAATTCACTGCGAGCATTTGGGACCCACAGCTGCCGAGGGGTGAGTTTTAGAAAGGTGGGAGAAGGACTGAGGAATGAGAAACCTCTGCAGATCCCCCTAGAACCTATGAGGTGGAGGCCTGCTCACGCCCGAGGCTGGCTGCGCTTCCAGGTCTGAAAGTACAGGAAAAGCCATCCTCCAAGCGAACAAGCCAAGGCCAAAGGCAGCGTGCGGGGACGGCAGGCTGGTGACAAAGCATAGGCTGATTCTCACAGAGCCCGGGTGCCCACTGTGGGGTCGGCCCCGTCCCCAACCAGCTCTCTGCTTGGCTTTAAAACCAACACCAAAAACAAACAAAACGTATTTCAGATGCCTTCTGTGTCTGTGTTAGTTCATTCATTGTGCATCACGATCCCGGGATGTAGATGCTGTTGTCCCACTCTCAGGTGCATGTTTGGTGACTTCCCCAGATGACACAGATACACTGTGGTTCAAGCTCACGTCTGTCTGCACTCAAACCTCTTGGGCCTGGGGTTAAAATTCTGTCCTGAGGCAGTGGCGGTTTTCTCCAGGCCAGGACTTTCTGGAGAATCGGGTTTACAATTTCCTTCCTCTTCCTGGACCTCAGTCTCCTCATCTGGAAAGAGGATTTAAATGATCTGAGAGCCTCTCCTGCCCTGCCCATCACCCCGCTGGGCCATTTCTCCTTCGCTAAGGACATGGCTCATTTGATCTGCAAAGGGCAGCTGCGCAGGGAGCCCTCTAGCACTCAGCTCCTGGGACAGAAGCCACGCCAAGGGTGGCGAGAGCTGGCCACCTCGCCCCAGCCCCAGGCAGGGCCACAGAAGCCAGCGGGGATGTGACCCCCTGGTGTCGGCAGGCAGCCAAGCATGGAGAAGGGACGGTCCACGGCCACCTTGGTGATCAGGCCTGGGCCCACACCCCGTGGGTCCCCAGAGACTTCGCAGCCCTTGGAGAGTTTTTTTCTGTCTCCGTTTGAAAGCCCAGGGGTCAGCCCGAGTGTAACTCTGACAGATGAACTCGGCTCCTTGTTTGGAAACACCCTTTTGAAGCCCAGCCCGCGACGGGATTAAGAGAACAGCTTTGGCTCGTTTTCAAGACTGTCACCTGATGCACATCTCCAGGCTCGTTTGCAGGAAGTGACAGGGGAATGCGATTTCAAATCAGGGAAACTGGCGACAGGCTTGGCTCACAGGGGCCTCCCCACCTCCTCCAGCCTGCGGCTTGCAGAAAACAAAAGCTCTGAGTAGGAAAGTGACACAGCGCCACCTCCCGGCCGCTGCCCGGCCGTCGAGGCCTCTGGCTGAAGCGAGATCTCCCCTGCTTCAGGGTCTGCCCAAGAGCAGGAGGAGGAAGATGAAACAGAGGGGTGGAGAGTCACGTGAGTTCTCAGTCCCCGGCACGTGTCCAGGTGTGTCGCCACGTGTCTTGTGCACGCACACACGCTCACATAGATGGCAATTGGAACGCTGAGTGGAAAGTACTTGTCTTAGGACAGGCAACCCTCTCCTCCACCTAATATTAGACCATTTTTTAAGAAAAAAATTATTTTAGTTATTTGAAAGGTAGAGGGACAGGGAGGAGGGAGAGAGAGAGAGAAAGAGAGAGAGAATCTTCCATCCACTGGTTCACTCCCCAAATGGCAGCAATGTCCATGGATGGGCCAGGCAGAAGCCAGGAGCCTGGAATTCCATCCAAGTCTCCCACGTGGGTGCAGGGGCCCAAGGACCTGGGCTGTCTTTGCTGTTTTCTCTGGCACATTAGCAGGGAGCTGGATCATAAGTGGAGTAACCAGGACTCAAACCAGTGGTCATTTGGGATGCTGGCATGGCAGGAGGCATCTTAACCCATCAATTTTAGGAAATTTTTAGCCACAAGCTCATAGTGGGTAGGACATGGACTCTGGAGCCAAATTAGATGCAAACCTCAGCTTTGTCCCTTAACAGCTGTGCAATCTTAGGCAAGTTACTTAGCCTCTCTGTGTCTCTGTTTCCTCTTCTTTAAAATAAAAATAATAAACCTCAGAAGGTCTCTGCAAGAACTGAGTGAATACATGTGAAGCACTTAGCACAGTACCTGGTCCAGGATTAGGTCTAAGCATTCACAATTATCATTTACTTAAACAGAGCTCACCTGTATTGCTCCTATGTATAGATCCATTTCTAATTTCTTGTTGGCTGATATGTCCCAAGCAGGTGTTTCTGACTCAAGGAAGTTGATGCTAACACCACAGTTTTGCTGAACTAATTGACCCTACCCGAACTCACACCCTAAACCTGCAGATTTTTAGGAAGCGCCCCCCTGGGGAACTCCCATGACTCTAATGTTTTGAAAATCAGCCTAGCTGGGCAGCTGGGTGGCTGGTGCCTCAGAAGTCATCCAGGAAAGGTTGGAGGGCCTGTGGGTGACACATACGTTCTGGAGGAGTTGGCTGGAGCTCCACTTCCACATTGTCTGCAGGCACTTCTAGGGTGCTGGGGCATCAGGAAAGGGCTCCATGCCAAGGCTTTCTGACGTACCTGTGGCTCTGGGGACCCCCACTCTGGGGTCAGACTAGCGATGCTCACGGAGCGTATGGAAAGTCCCCCCAACCCAGAGGGAAGATGGCGCAGTGACAGGCTGCCAAGGTGAGACCCGGGCCTTTCCCAAAGCCAACCATGAATCAAAGCCTGCAAGATGACCACGTGTCAGAGACATGAGCTCCGGAGTCTCCAGGGGGTGCAGGGCTGGATGACAGGAGAGCACCTCTTCCCAGCCCGTCTGCTGCCAGGGAAGACGAGCATGGGGGCCGTTCATTGCTGCTGAATGTTCAATCCTGCTATTTAATGGGGTTTACCTTTCCCTGTGAAGGAGGGCCTGGCCTGGCCGAAACATCTGTTTCATCTAAAGGCGTCCGAGTCTTGGAGACACAAAAGCTTCTCTGAGCGCCTCTGTCCTCTGGCCTTCGTCACTCCCAGGATGCAGCCCCTGAACGTCGAAACCCCCACGACTTTGCCACCTCGCACATGTCTGGGAGGCACAGCCAGTTTTCAGGGCAAGGAAGGGAGGAGAGGAAGGGAGAGGCATCCTTTGAGTCTCCTCAGACGTTACGCTTGGCTTCTTCACATGGGCAAGACTCAACGTGGACTCAGCGGCTGCAGGATGTTCAGTTAGGCGGCCCGTGTTCTACTGGAAACCTCCAAAGTCTCAAGAAAACAGCCCCAAGGGAACTTGCAGGGGTTTAGCAGGCCCAGTGGAGGACAGCAGGCAGCCAAAACCATGAATTCCGGGACTCTTCATCCTAGCGGCCAGGCGCTTGGACGTTATGGGTTTTTTTGAAGGAAAGGTTCATGTTTTAAGTTGAAAGGATTGGATTAGATACATTACCTAGGGCTACATCTGGCTGTGGAGCCACAGAGACCCTGACCACATTCTGCCACATTCTGCTGCCTTCAAACCAGCTGCTTCACATCTCTGCATCTCAGTTTGCTCATCCGTCAAATGGACTAACAGTACTAGTATGAGACCCAATTGACGGATGGTGATATGTTTTATCCCCTCCAGGGCTGGGCACATAGACAGTCAATGGCAGCTGAATGAGAAAGAGTTAAGAAAAATGTTTCAAGGAGGATGCTGACTTAAGAAATACCTTTCGTTGAAATTGTCATTTGTAAAAAATTTCGTTTTTATAAATTGGGAAAAGATTGCTACAGTTTGATGATAGTGGCAGGTATGCCATGGCCCAGCCAGCCCTGGGAGCCCTGGAGCACAGGCAGTGTTGTGTTGGGCCTGGATTGTCCACCTTCCCAGGGTAAAACAGCATACCTGGCCGCTGGCATGCCAGTGCTCAACACACTCCCGGGAACACAATCAGTATCCCATAAATGACAAGGTCAGATCCCAGCTCCTCCATGCATCGGTCACACCATGGTGGGCAAGTGAACCAGGGAGATCAATACTATCTTCCAGACAGGTTTGGGAGGGGGTGCAAATGGGATCGTGTAGACAAAACACTGAAGTCAGCGTTGGCACAAAGTAAGTGCTCAATTATACGGAAAAGCAGCGATGATGATGTCTGTGTGATTTTCAACCCCAGCTATAACCCCATCCCTTTTTCTCCCACTCAGGTAGAAAGTAGCATTGCTCCTGGGGTGATCTGGAACCTGCTCAAAAACTGATCAGATCTCCTTCACACACATATTTACTCATGACCAATAACACGTTATTGGCAAATAACCACATGACTGATGTTGATCACAAGTCTTTCAGCACAGGTAAGTGGTACTCTTTCTCCAGGCTGAATGAGATCCCTGACCGCTGTCCATGGTGGACACCAACACAGAGGTATTATCTTACACGCCTGGAGGCCAGAAGTCTCAAGTGGGTGTCCATGGATAAGAATCAAGGCATCTGCAGAGTCGTACATCTGCTGGAGACTCTTGGGGAGAACGGTTCCCCTGCCTTCTCCAGCTTTTGAAGGCCATTCCACACTAGGCTTGGGACCACCTCTGTCTTCAAAGCCAGCAGTGGAACTGGAGGCTTTCCCACATGGTGCTGACTCCTGTTCTGCCCTCTTTCTCATGTCAGGTCCCTCGTGATTACACAGGGATCGCTGCAATAAACCTGGCTAATGTCCTTATGTTAAGATCTAGCATTTGACAATGCTAATCTATGCAACCCTAGCTTCCACTTGCCATGTAACACAACGTAGTCACATGTTCTGAAAATTAGTAGGTAGACGTCTTGGGGGTGGGCATTATTTTGGCTTCCACTCTGGATAACCTTGAATTTGCCAAAATGATTTAAAAATCATCCACATATGTCGTGTGGCTTTAATCATTGTCAGTAACAAATTCTGAAAGTTAAGTTCACCCAGGGTCCTCAGATGCTGATGGGTACCAGAAAGGACAATATTTTCATAAAACTAGAGCCATGGCATTTTCCCCCCATAAAACTAAATTTACTCAGTTTAAAGAATTCTTCTTTTGGTATTAAAACAATGGGGGGCTGCTGATAGTTTTGCTTTCTTAACGTACTTAGCCAAACCACAAGTTGGTAGTAAGTCAAGCCCCAAATCCCAAAGGCTTGCGGAAGGAGGGGTCTCCACTGGCTTGTGCCACCCAGGGGTGGGGACCACTGCTGTCCTTTAGAAGCCCTGTCTGCAGTCCACAGCCCTGAAGGACTTGACACTCTCACCCGGGGGGCACGCCCTTCTCTGGGATCTGAACACGCCTCAGACACTGGACAAGTGGCTGCTCAGTTTCCTCCTTCCTAGAGTTAGAATGAGGAAGACCCACTACCCAGCTCACAGGACAGGCTGTCTTTCTTCCTGCAACGTCAACTCTGACTCTGAATCTCCGAGTTTTCTGAGGAGTGGGTGACAGAAAGGGAGATCACTGATGGGGTTGGGGGGCAGTTAAGCACCCAGGGAAAAGCGGCTGGGAAGATGACATTTTCTCTCCCTAAAAACAAAGCCAGACCTCTAGCTGTGCCTTTAGTGGCAGTAGAACACACGGAACTTGCCTTCACCAGCTTGACCAGTGTGCAGTGCGGTAGTGCTACGGACACACATATATTTATACAACCAATTCCCAGAACTTTTTCATCTTGCAAAACTCAGGTTCTGCACTCATCCAACAGCAACCCCTTCACGCTCCCCATTCCCCAGGGTCCCCACCCCACTTTCTGTCTGTCAATGGGACTGCTCCAGCCACCCCATTGCGGGGGTTTTCAGAAAGTCCACAGAGAACATGCAGTATGAAAATGCCATGCACGCATTTCAAAACTTTTTTCACCACCCCCCCCCAAGCAAACTTTAGATTCCATTTTCCATGAACATGAAATCATCTACTATTTGTCTTTCTGTGATGGACTTATTTCACTTAGCATGAAGCCCTCAAGGTTCCCCCGTGTTGTAGCATGTGCCAGACTACCCTTCCTTGTAAATCAGTAATACTCCGTTGTATGGATACATTGCGTTCTGTCTATCCATGCACCTACTGGCGGACACTTTGGCTGCTGTGAATAATGCTACTCCAGGTCTAGGGTGCAAATATCTCCTTGAGAGCGTGCTTTCAATTCTTTCGGGTATGTACCCAGAAGCGGCATCACTGGATTAAATGGCAATCTTATTTTTAGTTTTTCAAGGAAACCCCTTACTGTTTTCCATAGTGGCTATACTGTTCTACATGGCCACCAACAGCGCATGAGAATCCCAGGCGGCACAGAGGGTTAAACTGCTGCATGGAATGCCCACACCCCATATGGGAGGGCCTGGGACTGAGCCATGGCTCTTCTTCTGAGCTAACTTCCTGCTCTTGTACCGGGGGGTGGGGGGGGCAGC
Source organism: Sylvilagus floridanus (assembly GCA_949820135.1). NCBI lineage: Eukaryota > Metazoa > Chordata > Mammalia > Lagomorpha > Leporidae > Sylvilagus > Sylvilagus floridanus. The sequence goes on from OX463224.1 coordinate 93,107,029, forward strand.
AGATAATGGCTCAAGTACTTGGGACCCTGCCACCCACAGGGGAGACCCAGATGGGGCTTATGGCTCCCGGCTTCAGCCTGGCCCAGCCCCAGATATTTTAGGCATTTGTGAGTAAAGCAGCAAATGGAAGATTCTCACTCCATAAAACAGAAAGAAAAATTTAAAAACAGAATTACAGTTTCTCTACCTTGTACCCAATACTTGTTTTCCGTTTTTTTTCATGGCAACCATCCTAATGGGTGTTGGGTGGTCCTAAGTTCATCTTTTGCATGACAAAACCTCAGCTCATAGTAAAAATATTGAAAATGTGCAAAAAGGAAAAAATTGAAACAACACTCAGCAACTTGCCCTTCCTTCTTCCTGTTTTTCAGAGGAAGCTACAACCATACTTCTGCTCAGTGTGTCCAGAAAATTCTACAAATATACATTTTAATTAGTTATTTAAATTATTTGAGAGGCATGCTGCACACAAAGTGTGAGATCCCAACTACTGGTTCGTCTCCAAAATGCCCAGGAGCCAGGAACTTAATCCAAGTATCCCATGTGGATGACAGGTACTTAATTAACACTGGTATCACCTGCTGCCTCCCAGTGGGGCATTCATAAGAAGCTGGAACTGGGCACAAGACTGGGATGCTAACACAGGCACTCCAGTCGGGCACATAGGCATCCTAACTGGTGTCTTAACCTCTGCCCCCAATGCCCACCCCTATATATTTTTTAATTGCACAGATACATGTGCCATTCCATATTTTTTAATTTTATTTATCTTGGAAGTCTTTCATGTCAGCTTCTACAAAATGATCTCATTTCTTTTCTTTCTTTTAAAATTTATTGATTATTAATTTATTTTTTAAAGATTTATTTTATTTATTTGAAAGACAGAGGTACAGAGAGAGGTAGAACCAGAGAGAGAGAGGTCTTCTATCCTCTGGTTCACTCCCCAGATGGCCACAATGGCTGGAGCTGTACTGATCCGAAGCCAGGAGCCAGGAGCTTCTTCTGGGTCTCCTACATGGGTTCAGAGCCCAAGGACTTGGGCCATCTTCCACTGCTTTCCCAGGCCATAGCAGAGAGCTGGATTGGAAGTGGAGCAGCTGGGACTGGAACTGGCAGCCATATGGGATGCCATCATTGAAGGCCAGGACTTTAACCCACTGCACCAAAGGTGCTGGCCCCTTTAAATTTATTTTTTTTTAAAGATTTATTTATTTATTTGAGAGGAAGAGAGAGAGAGAGAGAGAGAGAAAGATCTTCAATTGCTGGTTCACTCCTCAAATGGCCATGACAGTCTGGGCTGGGCCAGGCATCTGGCTCTCTAGTTTGGGTGGCAGGGGTCTAAGTATTTGAGCTGTCTTTTGCTATTTTCTCAGGCTCATTAGCAGGAAGCTGGATCAGAAGCAGAGCAGCGGGGGTTGAAGCAGTGCTCTGACATAGGGGTCACAGGCAGCGGCTGAACCTGTTGTCCCACAATACCAGCCCTGAAATACTTCTTATTCATGGGAACTTAACTGATTTGTAGAGCTTTTACTTCCCCCCAGAATTTTTTTATAAACTCAAAAATCCCAAATGACCACCCTCTGGAACCAATGAGAGAACGCAGCAGTGATTATGGGTGCAGATTCTGAACCCCAGCAATTTAGGTTGGGCAAGTGATGAACCCTCTCTGTACCCCGGTTTTCTCATCTCCAAAACATAACAACTACACCCTGGGTTATTGCAAGGGATAAATAAGTCAGTTCACATATGGTTCCTAAAACATAAGGTGCAATGTGTTAGCTAGTCTCTGGCTTCCATCAACATTCTTGAACACGCATATCTTTATATGCTTTATCTGAGTATTTATGTAGGAAAAGTTGCAAGAAGCCAAATTGCTAGGCCCAAGAGTGTGATTTTTTTCTTTCCGCATGGATACTTTTTGAACAGATAGTCATTAGCAGGGAAGGTAAATAGCTTATACAACCTATGGCATGACAGAGATAACCATGGATGCAAGGACGCCCACTGTTCTCGGAGAGGGTGGCGCCAGCACACTGTGATGCTGGGGAGGCCCTGGCCTCCAGCGCTCCGTGGGTCTTATTGCTTCTCTACTGTTTCTGAATTGTCTTTGCTTTTTTGTCCTGTCCTGTTTAAAATGAGGAGTTGGTGAAAACGGGCTATGCCACACCGTACCCAGGGGCCTTACTGTGGTTGTGGGCATGTGCGAGGCCTTTTCCTGTGTGTTGACAGAGGTTCAGTGTGGATCCCAGCCCTGCGCCCTCCACATTCACATCCATTTCCATAGCAAGAACTTGCGTGCATACACACACACACACACACACACACACACCTCTTCTTGCAAACTTCAGCCTGATGGCCCTGATGATTCCCCCATGGGACTTAACTATCTGATGATGCACCAATGCCTATCAGACAATTATGAGAGACAGCTTCATTTTCTCAAGCTCTCTTGGCCCAGTGTTCTCTCTAGAAATATAGATTTATTATATTGGATGATTTTAAATGCAATGCCTGCTTCCTATAAAACAAGTAGAGGGACAGTCAAGGTCAAAGCAAAAGCTTTTCCCTTGTCTCATGTTACCAGAAATAATCACCATTAGCAATTTGCTAAATGCTCTCCTAGACTTTTAAAAACACCCACAATTTTATTTGTATTTATTTGAACAGCAGAGCAACAGAGAAAGAGAGAGAACAAGAGAGAGAGAGAGAGAGAGAGAGAGAGAAAGGGAGAGAGCAAGATTTTCCACTTGCTAGTTCACTCCCCAAATGACCACAGCAGGCAAGACCAGGCCAGACCAAAGACAGGAGTCAGGAACTCCATCTGGGTCTCCCTTGTGGGTGGCAGGGACACAAAAGCCTTTATCGGCTGCCCCCCAGGGTGCACATTAGCAGGAAACTGGATCTGAATCGGAGCAGCCTGAATTGGAACCAGGCACTTTGATGTTGGGATGTGCAAGTCCCAAGGAGTGCCCAATCTACTGCACAGAATGCCTGACCCATTGCATCTTTTCCATGGCAGCGTGACTTCCTGGAAGTTTCTTTGTGAAGGCAATCCTTCTTAATCTTGATTCCCAGAATTCGAAAGACTGCATTCATTTTTAAAGAGGCAGGAGGAGTGGCAGACAATGGAGCAGGGAGCTGGATTGAAAGTGGAGCAGCCAGGTCTCGAAATGGTGCTCATATAGGATGCTGGTGCTGCAGGCAGTGACTTAACCTGCACACAGTGGCTCACCCCACTGCACACAACGCTGGCCCCAGATGAGTACCTTCACTGTGTTAGAAATGGAAGAGGATTGTGTGTGTACAAGTAAAAAGCTACCTTAAAATATCTACATCTACAAGTATTGCTTTCCTGAGACCAAAGTCAGCTTGGGTAAGATGAGAACACAACACAAGATGGTCAAGTGTTTGTGTGGTCACAACTTGCGGCATCCCCCAAGGGACAGGTGCTCCTGTTTTTCCCGACAATGGAGCTGCCTGAAGATCACAGGGAATGCAGAGCCACGGACTCGCTGCACGGGAAGACAGAAGGAGAGCAGAGCTTACTCATCCCGCAGCCTCGCAGGGCTCTCAGGGCAGGTGCTGACAGAAGGCACACCACAGCCCAGTGCTCTCCAGCCCTTCCACGCAGCCTCTCCTCTCGACAAGCGAGAGGGCAGATTCTGGCCAGATCTGAGGCGTGGGCAAGGGGGACTGGATGCTTTGAGGTCATGATATCCAGGGCTCAAGCATAACTGTGGGGAGCGAGACGGCCTGAGTCAGAGATACGAAATCTGTTTGTTTTCCTGCCTCTAACTTGGGTTGAGTTGCTATGAGCCGGAGTGCTCTCATCTGTGAGATGAAAGGATTGGGGAAGTATGAAGCCCAGGCACTTTCATCAATTTGTTCAGCACCTAGCTACCAAAAGCCTGCCCTAGCTAGGCTCTGTTCAGCCTTTGAAGACACAATGAATTATTTTTAAAGGAGAACACTTTTGAGTACTTACCATAGCAGATCCTATTCTAATACTTTTATGTATATTCATCCACGTAACCTTTAGAACAGTTCTATGATATAGGTACTAGTAACACTATCATTTTATAGATGAGAACACTGAGACAGAGAAGTTAAGTTCCATGGCCAAGTTTATAGAGCAAACTGGGTCTGGAGTCAAGATTCGAACTCAGCACTCCAGCTCTGGGCTGCGCTCTTACTCCCTAGGGTCCGTTCCCTTGTGACGCTCCCAGCCTAGAGATAACAATGGCTCATTTATTGGACATCCACCACGGGCTTCACTGGGCCAAGCACTTTGACACTCCTTGCATTTCATTTTCACAACCAGCTCATGAGGAAGGCAGTAATGCTGCAATTTATAGGTGAGAAATTTAATACTTCAAGGGGCCACATAACAGCTTAGAAGTGGCAAAGATGGATCTTGAACCCAGGTCTTTTTAACTGCAGAGTCGGGGCTGTGAAGCACTGTGCTGTTGTTCTCTAATCCGGCCTTCGGATGTGGCAGAAACTGAGACAAGTTCTGGAGGTCTGGTCCGGGCAGCCACAGGCAGCCTGGCCACCCCTACTGGCCTCAGGCCTGGGTTTGCCCTCTCCCTGGCTCTGGGGTGGGGGCCCAGCAGGCAGCTGGCCCCTGGGCTGTCCTCAGCTGAGCAGGAGGCCAAGAGCAGAGCCCCTTTTCCCCACCTGCACTAAACTTCAGCTGCAGAAGCCTCAAGCGGACACTGGACGGAGGCCACTTCGGACACTGGACGGAGGCCACTTCATATGTCAGTTTCAGAGACCCCTCAAAGTCTCCCCCAGCACGGCTGAGCGATCCCGGTGTGGCTGCTGGGGTGTTTCCAGTGACAGCAGCTTCCAGAAAGACTGCTCTGCACTTCCCATGTAAACCACCTGCCTGTTCTGATGGAGAGATCGGGGCTCAGGCCATGCAAACCTCAAGGAAAGATGGAGACCCAGAGTGGGCTTCAGCCAATGGGTGGGTGAACAAATGTATGGATAAATGATCTAACTGGCTAATGGACAAAGGAGAGGGGCCAGCAGCCTGGGAAGGAGTGAGGAGGCCAGGCCAGCCCTTTCGTCACAGCCTCAGGCCTGTGTGTGGGCGAAGGGCAGAAGCTGAGGAGCGGGACACAAAGCACCCAGAGCTGCCTCACTCGAGATGTCAGACAGGGGACCCTGACTGGCCTCCACCTCGTCTGTCTCATCGGCACTCCCCTCTCTGGCAATAGCACCACACTCCTGCCCTGTTTGCCCCCAGGACTGGGACACGGATGCTCAGGGCCCGCTCTCATTGGTACCCAGGGGGAGGAGAGCAGCATCAGCCCGTGTGAGGGGAGGGTCCCAGCCCACTCCCTTCCCCCTCTGGGAAGCCACACAGAACTCCAAGTTAATTAAAGCCTCCACTCTGAGAAGAAGGGAATGTTCCATTTGGTAAATTTAGAAACAGCTGGTTAGTTTTACCCATTACTTTTGTGCTAACATCAGTGGAGCTCATTCAGCTCTGTCTTTATGAAGCTGTGCTTCCAATGCTACCTGATAGCTACTAATTGCTGCAACTACATTTCTGAATTGCAAATTTTCTGCACTGATAAAAACTTTGATTGCCTGTCAGCTACACATAAGGAAAAGATCAGCAGTGCTAAATGAGGGGTTCCACGCTTGGATAATAATGCCTAATGAATTATTCAGGAAAGAATGCTTGAATGAAACAAACAATTTGAAGGGTTACTAGCAGCCGTAACAGTTCAACAGGCAAAAGAACAAAAGTATCATCCTGAACATTACACTAATGATTAAAAAATGCGTATTAATTCTAGATTTGGAGAAAAAAGAAATGCCAATCTGATTTTAAAGGTTAATCATTATTTTCTCAGTAATGTGCCGATCTCTAGTGGGGGTGGGGTGAGGAAGGAGGAAGAACTCTTTACCAATATTTTGGGATGTGTAATATTATGACATAATAGAGTCATATAATTTCACACACATCATTTAAAAATGGTAAATTTCAAATTTCATTGGAAAAGATAACACCAAAAGCTAACAGTGCGGCAGCAGACTGCACGCTCAAGAGAACTCTGCTGAGCGCGGGCAGCACTAACACCAGGGACCCCCTCCCTGCAGCAAAGCGCCCCGCAGAAAGAGCAAAATGAAATAAGATATATGTGATTACGCATATGCAAATACATATCATAATTAGTGGCTCTTTCTGGTGGAATTTGAATGTGTTTTACATATTTTCCAAGTGCGCTGGTGATGCGAACGGAAAACTCTTCCAAAAGCCTGTTGAGTTCAAAATCTAAGAAAACAAACCAATAAAGCCGGCTTTAGCTGCTGTCCAATACTGACACATTTGCTGCTTTCATAAAAAAATATTTCTACCACCCAAAGCGCTAATTTGTTGTGACAGATGCTGTGGAGTTGCCAAATATGAGGGGGCCGGGGGGAGCTGTGGAAACTGTACCGCAAAATAGTATAATTAAAGATGTTAAAAACTACAACTGTAACAACTGTGATATTATGATGTAGCTGACTATTTAAAAATAGCTCTTCAGGGCTGTGCTTAAAAACCTCAAGGCAACCGAGATCACCTGGAGAGCGGGTAAGAAAGCCGTGGCCTGGCACTGGTGGAATTCTAAGAGTCGTTTTTAATTCTGGAATACTCGGCCAACCACTGAGCGCCTCAACGAGATGATTTTGTTCTCAGCTTAAAAGCTGGTGATATTCGTCACCGATTAGTGACTTTATTATAAAGACGTTCAAGGCCAAGATAGCCCGCTTCATCCCTGGCATTGATGCTGCACGGAGGCTCCGACATCTGACTTCAGAAGGGCTGACCATCTGCGGGCTCACACGTGACTACTGTTTTCCCCGGAGGATGAGGCTCCCTGGGTCTCTGTTGCTGTCTTTCTCATATCAAAGCAGGGTTGATAAACACATTCAAGTCACAATTAAAAACCACTGACCAGTCGCCACTGATGATTGCACCAGACGGCTTTGGTTGTTGTAACAGCGCATTTCACGGTGTTGACGCACAGGCAAGAGGAAGCCTTGGTCTGCTTCTTACCTAGCTCTGGGATTCCTTAGTGACATTCCGAGGCACCAGGAGTTTCACAAGGAAGCGTCCTGTGGAGGAACTCAGGCAGGGACACGGAGACGCTGGGATTCTCTGATGAAGGCAGCAGGGTGCAGGATCCGTCCAAGCTGGGACTCACTGAGCAAGGTACGCAGTAAGGGGTTCAGACCAAAGGCAGTCAATGAGCTGGTCAATTTTGGCTACCCTAGAGTTGTCACCAAGTGCAACCTGGGCTGTAAAGCTGAGTGCTCCACTTTTTTCTAGTTATGACAGAAGGCCTTTCTCCCCCCACTTCCCCCACAACCCCTGAAACCTTTTATTTAAGGAATGCAAACCTCATGCATTTCATACATAGAACTTTAGGAATATAGTGATTCTTCCCATCGTACCAGCCCTCCCACCCTGTTCCTCTTCTCCCTCCTATTCCCATTCTTATCCAGGCCTTTCTTCCACATGATGGATGGATGGATGGTGGGAAGAGAGGCTAGCAAATGGTGTAGTTACTAACATTATTAATCTCTATGCTGAACACTGTTCTGGTATTTCACATCACAGAATCTCCACCACAAACCCTGAAACATATTGTATGAAAAAATTGATGCTTAGAGATGTTACCTGCCAAGAACTCAGTGAGAGCCCTGGGATTTGAACCCAAGTCTGTCTGACTTCAAGGGCTACACAATTACCCAGCGATACACTCTCAGGTTCAGAGGGGCGAGTGTTAAAGCTGGAGGAAGATTCAGAGGTCATCCAGTCTCCTATTTTGCAGGCAGGGGAGAGAGGAACCCCATTCATACCGCCAGCTGGCGGCAGGGCTGGGACTCACACACGATTCCCCGTACACTGTCCCACACCCTCCTTCTTCCTGGAGCACCACAGGTATGGATCCTACCGCATCCCACCACTGTGCCGCCTCAGGACTCCCTGGGCTTTGTCCAACCCTACCTGGGGGTTCCCCAGTTTTCTCTGCCGTCTCGGCATTTCTGGGCCTCTGAAAGTCCTAGGGCACAGCATGGGTCTGGGGTCATCCTTCTGACACTTCTCAGCCCTGGTGCTCTCAATACCATACCCACTTCACATATCCCGTGAAGAACCACGGCCAGCACTCACGGCTGGGCATGGCTTATTGGTCACTCTTTGAAGATGTCTCGCCTTTCAGAACAAAATAAGAAAGGATGTGCTAACCAGTGAGGGAAGGGTTCGGTTTTGATGAAAGCTATGGAAGCTTGGCTTACAGTGGAGGGGTTGGCAGAGAGGGATATTGTATGTTGTAGGTAGAGCCCTGGATTTGGGTCTGGTGTCCTGGCCCTGCCACACAGCCACCAGAATGTTACGCAGGTCTCCTCACTTGAACCAGTTTTCCCCACTGTACAAATGCAGACTCCGACAGCCCACCCCTCCCAGGCTTCTAGTGCATGCGTAGAAGTGTAGGACCAGTAAGCTCTTTGAGGACTGTCTAAGTACAAGATTCTGTTTCAGGTTTCCATTGGTGATATGCAGAGTCAGTCTTCCTGTCACTTAGAAATTCCAGAAGGAAAAGCAAAATTCACCCATCTCCAGGGCCCAAGAAATACCTTCAGTGTTCCTTAAGAGCTTTCAACTGATCTTGGGTTCAGTCCTTGTATCCAGTGGGATGAATTAATCTAGGCCACGGTGCTTCAGAGCTCTGAGCTGTAAAATGGGGACCTCAGGAGCCATCAGAGCACTCAGTGCTTACCGAGGGAGATGGAGCCAGATGAAACATCACGGCGCTTCAGCTTCGGCTTTAAAACACATTTTATTCTGGGGGTGGGGGTGGGGTTCTGTGGTGACATCCACTGATAGTAATGGGCGGGGGGGGGGAGGACTGAGGAGAGAGAGGACAAGCAGGGACAACAAGAGGCCAAGAAATTCAAGAGAGAAGAAAGAGACTGAATGAAATTAAGTCCAAGGCACAGCTGGGCTCTGCCTTGCTCTTCATTTTTTTGTCTTACTTTTTTCTTATCAATGTCTAAGTGCATCAGCTTGTCACCCTTTGTACTTAATATTTATTGCATTCCCACTCCCTGCCTGGCATATACTAAACACTCTACACATTTTAACTCATTTGAGCCTTCCAACAGCCCATTGAGTTAAGTAATGCTATTAACCTGCATTCTACAAGAGGAAACCGAGGGACAGATATGCTGATAAACTTGTGGGAAACAAAGCACAGTTACAGCAACTGGCAGAGGCAGGATTGAAAACAGGCCCAACGTGTAACCACCAGCGTCCACTGGCTTCCATAAAATGACACCCACAGGGTCCGATTATTTTTTCTGGTGTAGAATCCTTTTCATCAAACACACACACACACACTCAGTAAATCTTCAGCTATGTTCCAAGCCTGACCGTAACCAGACTCAGAGAACTGAAGGAATTTTTCCCTGTCAATGATATAACAGAATTTGTGTCATTAAGAGCGGGGCCATCAGTCAGATCAATTTGCACTTGGATGAACTGCATCCACCAACGAGACTGAGTCGCTGGACTTCTGCAGCTCCTTAATCTGTAAAATGATGTGTTTCAGCACTCTTTAGGAAGGAAGAACACTTTAGAATGATCTTTCAAAAGCTCATTAACCCAGGAGCACAATCCAGCTATGGGGTATTGCTGCTGCCCCAACCGCCGGGTTTGACTTTTCTCCCTCCGGCTCCTGACAAGCCTGCTCTGAAGCCAGAAGGCATTGTGGGGGATGGGCAGCTGTCCGTTAAAGTGCCAAGTTCATAGCCCCACATCCATCCATTTCTTCGTGCAGAGGATTTGAACCTAAGCTGGGCAAGTGAATTAACCACATGCCCTCTTGCCACCCCCCTCCACCCTCACCCCAGCCCTCTAGGCAGACCATGATTCAAACAGAATCTCCCTCAAGCTAAGGGGCTGCCGAGCTCTCATTCCCTGGTGCTTCCTCGGGGTAAGGGGTCTCTGGAGAGGATCCAATGAGCAGGGCTCCCAGGGCTGAGGGAGCCACATCACCGAGTGTCCCCAGGAACACAGCCACCATGGAAACAGTGCATGCACTGGCGTGTTCCTGGGCAAATAACAAGATTTTCTATTTGCTTGTGTAATGCAGGAAATGTCAAAGCACACTGGGGAATAACAGGAGATTGTCAGCACCCAGGGGTCCACTTTCCTAGGAAGCTGAGTGAGCCCTTCTGCTGTCGAGGGCGCAGGGGGGATTTTCTGGGTGGAAGTGGTGCCTCATTATGGCCCTTGTGCAAGCAAATAAACATCGCGAGAGCTCATGAAGAGACAAGGGGCGTTCTTGGAGGGCTGATGGGGCCCCTCTACCTGTCACCCCTCAGGAGGACAGAACAAAAGAAAGGAAGCTGCCTTCTTGCTGAGAAAAGGATGTGGAGCGAAGTGTAAAGGCCCAGGTCATTGCGGGCGTGGTGGGAACAGGCACCTCTCCTGCCCTTCCAGGTGCTGGCCTCTGCGTAGACGAGGCAAGTTCCATTGTGGGGGAGGAGAAGCAAGGGCCACCCAGAGGACCTCCCAGGCCTTTTCTTCCCCCTTCCACATTGCTATATTCATTTATTCAACAGATATGGAGTGCTTCCTTTGTATGTGACAATAGAAAGTAGTAGAGCTGTAAGATCTTGGAAACCTACCTATCCTTGGAAAGCCCCAGTTTCCACATCTGTAGGACGAATATAATGATATTTATTAAGATCAGCATGGAAGTACTGCTTCTAGCGTCATCTGTCATGGTGAATGCTGCTGAAGACACTCAGTGTTAAAATGAGAGCAAGTTTAAGTTTAAGATTTCCTTACGAAGGAGGGGTCCGGAGATGAGAATGGGTACGGGTCTGAGAACAGAGATTTGGGATCCAAAGATGCAAAATTCGATTCCCAAGATCTCATTTATAACTCATCCAAATTTCCATGAGTATCTTCTGGGGCTGCTAGTGTTTGCTTTCAGGATGAAATGCTGAGGCCTGTAATTAAATGCTATTGTTAGGAATTGCAAATACGCAATCCTCTTCAAGTAGTTTATATTGAAAGAGAATTATTCTGTAGTGGTAGGACCCAAGGGCAGGACCAAGTGGCTGGCCCAAGATACCCATAAAATCAAGCCCATGGTAACTGGGTGGTAGGAGACCTCTTAGCCTGAGAACACCCACATGTTGACCTGGAGGTATTAGAGCCAAGGAGCCCAGAATGCCCAAGTCTTACTCTGTCCTTTCATCAGTGAAAGAACTTCTCTTTAAGTAAAAAAAAAGGGGGAAAGAAAGAGGGGGGGAAGGAGAGAGGGAGAGAGGGAGAGGGAGAGGGAGAGAGAGAGAGAGAGAGAGAGAGAACTAGTTTTGTTGAAGTGAACACACAGTAAAACCCAATGGTAATGCTGAAAATAAGGTTAAAAAGTTCAGTCACTTAAAACATGAGAACATATTATTGTCAGGTTAAGGAAATGACAGGGATGAGTTTGCTGCAGGAGAAGGGAACCAATGGTGCTATATCCAAATTCACCTTACTCAATGGGTATGCCAGCACACTGTTGAATAATATCAAGCCAGGGCTCAGTAGCCCCCATATCTGAATCCTCGGATATGAATTAGGCTGAAGAAGTGTGTTAGGCCACATGGCCTCACTAGGGAATTTTCCCTAAGATCTAAATTTGGAAAGAATTCATTTATGTACTTAGCATCATGCCTTGGTGTATAGAATGCACTTGGAAAACTAGTCATTAATATTGTTGATAATGTAAGTCGTGCATTAAAGTTGGATTGAGCCATATGTCCTGAGAAAGGCTTGGAAAATCTGAAACAAATCATTTATTTATTTACTTGCTTTTTTTTTTACAGGCAGAGTGGACAGTGAGAGAGAGAGACAGAGAGGTCTTCCTTTGCCATTGGTTCACCCTCCAAAGAGACAGACAGACAGACACACACACACACACACACACATAGAGTGCTACTTTTTCAATGTCTGGTTATTCTCTAAATGCGTGCAATGGTTGGGATTAGGCAGGAGCTGATGCCAGGATACTCTTGCCTAAGTCAAGAGCCAAGGACTCCATCCTGCTCTTTCACATGGGTGGCAGGACCCCAAGTACTTGAATCATCAGCTGCTGCCTCCCAGGCACATTAGCAGGAAGCCAAATTGGAAGAGAAGGTGAACTCAAACCCATGCACTTGGATATGGACTGCAGGCCCCCAAGTGGTGTTTTCACCTGCTGCACCACCACACCTGCCACTTGTGGGGGTCTTAATCACTAGGCTAAGGTAGTAATTGCTAATCAACAAGTCCATTCTGTCCACAAGAGTTTGGTTCACAGCCTGAGAGATAACATCAAAGTTTTTCTGCCAACTGCCTGCACACATCAGCAGGACATCTCTCTGCCTTGCAGTTGAGAGCCCTTAAGCTTGTTCCCAGAGGAGCCCTGTGTGTCAATAGGAGCCTGAAAGGGAGACGGCAGGCAGAACTAAAGGGTCTACTGGCCTATTCAGCTACTCCAGAAAACCAGGAAGGACCTTTGAAATTTGATCTCTTGAAATTTGATCGACACAACCCTAGGGACATACAGGCCTGGAGCCCTTCTACCTGGGGCACCTCTCTGTCCTCCTGCTAAAGACATTTTGATGGGGCCAGTGCTGTGGTATAGTAGGTTAAGCCTCTGCTTGTGGCACCTGCATCCCTTATGGGTGCCAGTTCTTTCTCGGCTGCTCCATTTCCGATCCAGCTCCCTGCTGATGGCTTGAGAAAGCAGAGGGGTATGACCCAAGTGCTTAGACCCCTGCACCCATGTGGGAGACCTGGAAGAGGCTCCTGGCTCCTGGCTTCAGATGGGCTGGACTCCAGCTGTTCCAGCCATTTGAGGAGTGAACTAGCAGATGGAAGAGCTCTCTCTCTGTCTGTAACTCTGCCTCTCAAACAAATAAAATCATTTTTATTAAAGAGAGACTTTTTTTTGACAGATAGAGCTAGACAGTGAGAGAGAGAAAGACAGAGAAAGGTCTTCCTTCTGTTGGCTCACCCCCCAAATGGCTGGCGCTGCACCGATCCGAAGCCAGGAGCCAGGTGCTTCTTCCTGGTCTCCCATGCAGGTGCAGGGGCCCAAGCACTTGGGCCATCCTCCACTGCCTTCCTGGGCCACAGCAGAGATCTGGACTGGAAGAGGAGCAACCAGGACTAGAACCCGGCGCCCATATGGGATGCCAGCACCACAGGAAGACGATTAGCCAAGTGAGCCACGGCACCAGCCAAGAGAGACCTTTTGACAATAACCTATTTGATGTGAATCTATTTCCAGACTCTATCTCTTCCCAGAATTTCTACAAGTATGATCTGCCCTCCTTACACTCATACTTATGGAAAATGGTAATTGTAGATGAAATTGCAATTTTATTGGTCTAAAATGGGTGACTAATGGCAATATCACAGTGTTTAACCTAATGGTGACACTTACACATGGGTAGTACTTCCCAGTTTGCGAAATGCATTCTCTTATCAATCCTTATAACAAACTTGTGAAATAGACATTATGGTTTCTATTTTACAGATAGGAAAATTGAGGCTCACAAAACTCACCAAGAATTTACATTTGTTCTCTTTTGGCGGAGTCTTTTACAAATAAAACTAGAGGCAGAAAGAGCCTAACATCCTTATGAATTGTGGCAATTCCTGGAAAGCCATGCCTTATAAGCTGCAGAGGGGATCTGACAGTGTAGCACTAGTAACATTGCCTTTTAATCATGAGTGATCTGGGGCCAAACATCAGTGAATCAGGAGCTTCCACTCAGTGCCTGAATGTTAATCCAGTCCGTTCTGCACCGCATGGCGTCCCCGTCCCCATTTCCTGATTCCTGTCCTTTGTCGTGTCACTGGCTCATCCAGGTCACCAGAGCACTATGGCCAAGGTGTCAACACATCTAGAACGGTGGAGCCACCTGGCTGCATACACCAGGGTGTGCAAAGGAGCTCCCGCAGCAGTAACAAGACAGCACTCCTCTGTTCCTTTCCCACCTGTGCAATGAGGGGGAGTCACGCTGCCCCCATCCAGTTCTGAGTGCTCAGGGTTGTCTCACACTTACTCTCTTTTGCTGGCAGGCATCGTCCATGGATCCTGCTCCAAAGCTCCAGCCATTGGCGTAGTCCTTCAAAGGTGCCTACTGGATGGGCACCCAGTTCATGGACAGTCTTGCTGCGTTCTGCTAGGGAGTCATCTGAGGCCAGCAGGTTCATTGCACTCTGTGAGTCCTTCTCTCCCGCCCTGGATGTGCGAAAGAGCATGGAAGTGGTGACAGGTGGGGCCCAACTTTGCCCATCTGTCCGCAGCCAAGCTTGCTGTCTTTCCATCTGTGACTCGAATGTCATCAGGTTGCTTCACACCCGTCAGAGACACAGGTGTTGACCCCCATCCATTCCTAAGGCCTGGGCCAGTCTGAAGTTCTTGGTACAATCTCTGCTGATTCCAAGAACCTCTGCTCAACAGTCTAGCTCCTGAGTCCATGTCTGCTTTTCCTAGTCTGCCCATGTCTCCCACCACCACATAGAGCTAAACCTCAGGCCCTCATCAACCTCCCTGAGAAGTCCTCTGAGACAAATGTGGTGCTTGCTTCTTTGACTGACTCAGCAGGTAGGGGACGGAGGTCCTAAATTCTCCTCCACTACCTCTCACAGTGCTTCTGTCTCCTCGGAAGCCTTGCTGTTGACCAATAACAGTGCCATGGCTTTTCTCCCAGGAATTCTGGAGAGCAGATTCCCCCATGGCACCCTCAGGATGGAGTCTTCCCACTGAAGGGTCTTGGCTGCTCCTCCACGCAGCCCCCAGGGAGCCACCCTCCGGTCATGCTCCTTCGGCAGCTGCTCCCCGCATGGCTTAGGCCAGGCCCTGGGACTTCACTCTGGAGACAGATTTGCGAGGATATTTTGGGAAGGTCAGAGCTTAAGAAATGTTTCCAGAGAGGGGGAAATAAAAACCGTCTGATAACTGTGCAGATGAAGATTAGCTCTGAGAAGAAACAGGCTCTTACGGTTCCTGCCTGAGGTCTCAGTGTGGGTCTCCCACTTTGTTTGGACTTCAATAAGGAAGTGCATGTGTTCGAGGACCCTGGCAGAACACATGAGAGCTTCTAGTCCTTTCCATGCCACTCACCGGCTGGTGTGCTTTGTGGAATCTGCATTTCCGCAGCCTCTGATGTCACAACTGGGTCACATTTGACACAGTCATTCAGACTGTTCCCACCCAGCCCCTCCATGCCCCTCCCCTGGTCCTCACTCCTAAATGTTCCCTAAGAGGCCTCACGGATGGTCACCTTGCCAGCTGTCTTTCAGGTATCTGGGGACACTACTTCCACTTCTGATGTCTCCCAAGGGTACATGGTGTCCCCCTGATGGCCACCTCCTGCTGCTGCTTTTTCCCCTGCCCCAGAAAAGCCAGGAGTCAGTGCCAGGGATTCCAAGCGCTCAGTCCTGAAGGGCTTCCTTCCCCAGCCAGCCACACTCTCTAAGCACTTTCCAAAAGCTGCATGGCCCCTAGAATCTTCCAGGCTTTTAAAGGCAGCTCTGTCTGAGGTTGGATGCCAGAATGCAGGTTTCAACCCCCTGGTGACCAACCAGTGGCTCCTGGGTCATTTGATGGTATGTGGGTCCCTCTTCCCACAGGGTGAGCTCCCTCCCTGAGATCTCTCAGCATCTCATGGAAATAGTCACGGCAGGTCGCCCCCAACCCTGGCAAATGTGTCCCATGGTGGGCACGCTGACAGTCCTTTCCTGACACTTGGTAGTATATAAAAAAGAAGCTTATTTGCCTCACAATTTTGGAGGCTGCAAGGCCAAATAGCAAGAAGTCTACTCTTCTGAGGATCTCCCTGAGGGCAGATGGCACTGTGGCAGAGGCATGCGTGAGAGGGAGAAACACACGGCTAGGCAGGAAGCCAGGGACAGGTGGGGTGTGACTACTCTTCCTCCTTTATGATAGTCTTTACTTAGTATAGCCTGCATCGATCTTATATAAAGATAATTGAAAATGAAAAAAAAAAACCTTGGTGTTAAATTGGAAATTGCATAGAAAATTAATCAATTTTTTAAAAAAACATCATGTAGGATCTCTGTCCTTAATGTGCTGTACATTGTGATTTAATGCTATAACTAGTACTCCAACAGTATTTTTCATTTTGTGTTGCTATGTGACGGCAAACTGTTGAAATCTTTACTTAATATATAGTAAACTGATCTTCTGTATATAAAGAGAATTGAAAATGAATCTTGATGTGAGTGCAAGGGGAGAGGGAGCGGGAAAGGGGAGGGTTGCAGGTGGGAGGGAAATTATGGGGGGGGGGAGCCATTTGAATCCATAAGCTGTACTTTGGAAATTTATATTCATTAAATAAAAACTTTTTTAAAAAAGAGTCCTATATGATATTTACTTAGATGGGGAACTTCCTTTGGGGCTTTCTCTGGGACTCTGATAAAATACAATGACCCTTCTTCCCACAAAAATTAATTGTCAAATGCAATGTATAAAAATATTTGCCTTCAATGTCAGAGGGTTCATAGATAATTAAAATCCACCAGAATCGACCTAGGGATAGCCCCACGATGCTGACGGTAAACTTCACTGATCAATTCAGTGCAGAGGCATAATGTACATGTGGATCAGAACAGCCCTGCAACAGCTCAGTGTTGCCAGAGGTTCATAATCCACAGAAGGGAGCCCTACCCAGTTCTGGCAGTCTCTGGGGCTCTTTCTGGCTCAACAAATTCTAAAATTCTCCATTCATCAGAAAGGCACTTAGATGCCCCAAATGTCACATTTGCCTAGTGTGGAGAAAAAAAAAATTGGATAAGCCAGGAAAATGTCTTATGCTTGTGCTGATGATAATCACAAGGACTGGGAGGAAAATACCCCCGTCCAGGATTCGTGAATCCAAGCTTCTCTCCTCAGCCCTATCTGCTCAGGCATTCGGAGCTGAGGTTCCCTCTCCAGGTGAGGTGATGGGCTTGGCTTCTGAATCAGCTGGTCCAGGCCTGCCTTCTTTCTCTGAGCCTTGCTGCAGAGGCAGCGCTTCCCATGAACACACTTAATTGGCCATGTGTCAGCTCAATTGCTAGCTGATCTAAGTCATGATGAATCTTTCGTGCTCTTTGCCCCTGGCCCCAGCTTGCCACATAGTTCTGTATCATCAGCACTCACCATGAATTTACATTTGTTCTTTTTTTTCTGGGTCATTTATAGAGCTAGAGGCAGAAAGAGCCCAACATATTGATTTGGAGGAGCTGTGTTTTAGCCTTCCCTGTTTGCCTTTGAACTTCCATGGCAAAAGTAACATGGATTTAGGAATTTGTGCCTGGAAAAGGAGTCGGAGTTAACAGATACTTTCTGTGGAGATTTGGTAATGGATGAGGAAGCCGTTGGAAGGCGTTAGGGTCTCCATGATCAGCTGAACAGTAGTGGGATAAATCCATTAGTAAGGAAGGTGAGGCTCAATGGAAGGAGGAGAGAGAGAGAGAGAGAGAGAGAGAGAGAAACTCATCTGCTGGTTTACTCTCCAAATGCCCACAATAGCCAGGACTAGCCCAAGCCAAAACCAAGAGTCAGGAACTCATTCTGAGTCTCCCACATGGGAGGCAAGGCCCAAGTACTGGGGCCATCACCTGCTGCTTCCAGGAATATGCATTAGTATGAAGCTGGATGAGAAGCAGAGCAGCCAGGTATCAAAACAGGCACTCTGAAATGGGACAGCAGCATCCCAGGTGGTAGCTTAGTTACTCTATTGAATGCCCATCCCTGTACTTCTTTTCATTATCTCTGGAAGCAAATCAATTATTCAAAACATTAGCAGTAAGTGTAGATTTTAATAAAGATGTTGATGAACTGGAAAAGGGGGTTTACATCCATTTACAGCAAAATTCTCCAAACGTCTTCCACAGATCTATGTGTTCTTCCCCAGGCATCTTGTCTTTCATCATCACCTGTGGTCCTTCTGCACTGCCACCCTTCCACCAGAAAGGCTCAGTCTCTTCCTTGTGGTCCCAGACGGTTCAGCTCTTGCTCGTAAGTTGCGATCCCATTCAATAAAACAAAGTCCTTGCAGTTCACTAGCCCCGCCTTCATATAAGCCAGGATGAGAGCAGAAGTATTGATGGAGCATGCCTCTTGGGGGAGCTCCTACACCTGCTCCTTAAGTAACAGGAGGCATAGTGTGGGATTACAGTCTGGATTTCTCAACCTTTGCACTTTTGATATTGTTGAGGGGAAGGCAGCAGTCTTGTGCATTGTGGAAGGTTTAGCAGCATCCTTGACCTCCACCCATGGCATCTACCCATGGCCCCTCTCCCAGCTATGTGTTCATTACTCCTTGGGAAAAAATCCCAACCCTCTGGGCTGGTGCTGTGGCATAGCAGGTAAAGCTGCTGCCTGTGATACCAGCATCCCACATGGGCACCGGTTTGGCTTCTGGCTGCTCCACCTCTGATCCAGTTCGCTGCTAATGTGCCTGGGAAAGAAGGAGAAGATGGTCAAATGCTTGGGTACCTGCATCCACATGAGAGACCCAGAAGAAGTTCCAGACTCCTAGCTTCAGACTGGTCCTGCTCCAGCCATTGTGGTCATTTGGGGAGTGAACCAGTGGGTGGAAGACCTCTCTCTCTGTAACTATGCCTTTCAAATAACTAAATAAATCTTTAAAAAAAGTCAACTCTCTCACTCACTAATTCTATGACTCTGGAAGAAGTATCTAACTGCTGTGTGCTTCAGTTTCCTCTTCCATAAAGCAAGGATAATAAAAAAAAAAACCTACTTCATAGAGTAACATAGGTAACATAAGTGTTACCCCTTGCTGTTATTCTAATGAGCGTCAAAGTACTCCTGACTCTATATGGAACTCTACCCAAGAAGAACTCTGGTGCTATGACTTTTTTTTCATATTTGTCTTGACAATTTTATTCTTACCCAACTGCGAAAGCCTCAGAACATGTAAATTCATCTCCTGTTTTCAAGACAGGATTTGGATTTTAATCCGGCTCACTGAACAAAGATCATTTTAACCATCTAGAGGTGCCCCTTGATTTAGGCTCCACACTGTCCCCTGGATTCTAATCCACCAGAGGGCGGGAACCTGACAAACTTACACCAGGCAGGTTGGACACCCGCCCTCTGTGCATCCTCCCCTTACCTCTCGGCATGTGTCTGTTCCTGTTGGACACCTTTGCTGGGATTTTTCCCCTGAATTCTTGATCTTCCTCTCACCTGGCACATTTCACCTGTTCCTTTGTTCCTACAGCCTACAATAAGAGAGGTCAGTTCTTTTCCCCAGCAGGTGTGTAGGGATTAGCAAAGGTTTTGCAGCTAATTCAGCAGTGATGAATAGCAAACCAGTTAAAACTGAGTGTTAGATATTTCTACATGCAAAAGTCTCTTAGCGGTGTCCATCCCCAGAAGTTCGGCCTGGTTCTCCCTGCCCCACCCCAGCCCTCTTTCGGGCTCCTCACCTGCTTCCTTCAGTGTATTTCTTGACTCTTTTTGTTTCACCCCTGTGCCAAGCAGAAGAATCCTAAGAGAGATCTTTTACAAAATGGCACCTCAAGGAAACTGAGTTTCAAAAGATAGTTATTTTCTTGCAGGAGTTCTCAAACAACCTTGAATTATTTTTTCTTTGTTGTATGCTTACATATCTCCCTGTAATGTTATAGAATGCCCAGCCCCATGTCCTACCACCATTGTCTCATATAAAGATCATTGCTGTTTTTGTAGATTTACTTCTAGGCTCTTGTTTTTTTTTTTAAGATTTATTTATTTATTTGAAAGGCAGGGTTACAGAGAGAAAGAGAGGAGAGACAGGGTGAGGGGGAGAGAGAGAAAGAGAGAGAGAGAGAGATCAATCTTCAATCTGATGGTTCACTTCCCAAATGGCCACAGTGACTGGGGCTGGGGCAAGCTGAAGCCAGGAGCCTGGAGTTTCTCCTCACAAGGGTCTCCCACATAGGTGCAGGGGCCCAAGCACTTGGGTCATCCTCCACTGCTTTCTCAGGCACATTAGCAGGGAGCTGGATCAGAATTGTTGCTGCTGGGACTTGAACCAGTGACCATATTGGATGCTGCAAGCCATGGCTTAATCCTTGGTGCCACAGTGCCAGCCCCTCTTGTTTTCTTTAAAACCAGTATTATTGGGACAAGACCTAGCTACAATGAATACATCATTTTAAGTGGATAGTGTAGTGAGTTCTTACAATTCCATGTTGCCCTGGAATCCGTTTTGAATGAAAGTCAGATTTTCTCATGCCAGAGCAGGGCTCAGTCACTCATGACAACATTTCCAGTTCTCCATCCCCTCCCTGCTCCTCGATGTGGCTGCTCCAGAGACCTGCCTTACACAACTTCTGCGTGGTGACCCCTTTCCGTGGGCTGGCTCCACCAGTCCATTGGTCCTGACTGGCCCCTGATCCCCACACCCTGTGTGGCCTCTGCAGATGGACCATCAAGACAGCCTCTGTAAGAATATAAGCCCTCTGAAACCTGGGCCTGCTTGCTGGAAACCCGCCAATCAAAACTCCCCATGGGGAACTTACTTGGCTTTTGGGTCCCTTTCTCTTGCCCTGATCTCCATGTGTAGGGGCTCCAAGTATGCCAGGTACCCTGTAAGTAAGACAACTTTGTTTTCATCTGTGTCTCTCCCACATTGAAAGAGTACTTTTGGGGCCAGTGCTGTGGTGCAGTGGGCTAAGCCTCTGTCTGAGGTGCCGGCATCCCATATGGGCACCAGTTTGTGTCCCAGATGCTCCTCTTCTGATCCAGCTCTCTGCTATGGACTGGGAAAGCAGTGGAAGATGGCCCAAGTCCTTGGGCCCTGCACCCACGTGGGAGACCTGGAAGAAGCTCCTGGCTCCTGACTTTGTCTCGGCTCAGCTCTACTGTTACAGCTATTTGGGGAGTGAGCCAGTGGATGGAAGAACTCTCTCTCTCTCTCTCTCTCTCTCTCTCCTCTAACTATGCCTCTCAAATAAATAAATAAATTTAAAAAAATAAAAAGAAATAGCACTTTCCATCTTCAAGATCCTATATTAAAACATGCACTTTGATGATTCTTGACAAACATCCACATAAACATCACCGCAATCAAGTTAGGGAAAATCTGCACGACCCACCACAAAGATCCCTCCTGCTTCTCTGTAACACTCCAGCCTCAGGCAACGCTGGTCTGCTCTCTGTCACTATAGATTAATTTTGCCTCTTCTAGAATTTTGGGTAAATGGAATCATCCAGAATGAACTCTTTTGTGTCCAGCCTTTTCAGTTGGCAATGAGAGCCATCTGTGTTCCTGTTCAAGTTCTCTTTTAATATGGACGAATATTTTCCATTGTGCAGATATATGAAAATTTATTTACCCAATCACCTGCCAGGGGACACTTTCAGTATTTTTCTACATGTATATTTGTATTTAATCATTTTGAAAATGTGTCTAATTGTTATGTAGAGAATTTGGGGAGCAAAGCAAAGCAGAAAGAAACAGAGAGGAAAAGTTAACTAATGCTATGAATCTGTGGCAACATTTGAATATTTTGGTGTAGTTCCTCCTGGTGTTGTTTTCAATTGTGCTCCTATTTAAGGTAACATACCCTCTACATATTACTCATATACTGTTTTTGTCACTTAAGTTTACATCAAAAGCTTTTTTTCCTGTAAGTATTGCCAATAATAGCTGTTAAAAAGAATGGGGTAGATGGTGCTGATGTGAAAAGATTGTGAAGATATAGTGTTACATAGAATTGCTGAATGGTGTATTTATTGTGATCACTTTTGTAAGGGGACAAATAGTGGATATTTGTGAATGGGGAGGTTGTAGCTGAGTCAGAGAGTTAACCTGAAATGGGACTGTGCCAGGTCTCAGAGGTCACAGGAAGGACTTTGGATGGATTTGGAGTGAAATGGGGAGTCACTGGAGGATTCTGAATGAAGAGATGACACGATATGTCATGTGTTTTAAAAGGCTCTCTCTGGATACTGTAGAGAATAAGCCACAGGAAGACTGGATTGGCAGCTCTTAAAAGAATCCAAGTGAAAGATAGCAGTGGCTTGGACCAAGGTGATAGTGGTGGAGATCATGGGAGATGATCAGCTCCTGGATATATTTTAAAGGTACACCTCATGGATTGGATGTGAACTGTGTGTGAGAGAAAAAGAAGGAAGTCAAAAGTGACTTCAAGAGTTTTGAGTTTGATGGAGTTGCCATTTGCTAAGTTGGAGAAGACAATGGGAAGCACATGTTTGGGAAGAAGGGGTAGGGGAGGTTGATTTGGGCATGGTAAGTTTAAGAAATCTTTTATGCATCTAAGAAGCAATGCTGGCCGACACCGTGGCTCAACAGGCTAATCTTCCGCCATGCAGCACCGGCACACTGGGTTCTAGTCCCGGTCAGGACACCGGATTCTGTCCCAGTTGCCACTCTTCAGGCCAGCTCTCTGCTGTGGCCAGGGAGTGCAGTGGAGGATGGCCCAAGTGCTTGGGCCCTGCATCCCATGGGAGACCAGGAGAAGCTCCTGGCTCCTGCCATCGGATCAGCGTGGTGCGCCGGCTGCGGCAGCCATTGGAGGGTGAACCAATGGCAAAAGGAAGATCTTTCTCTCTGTCTCTCTCCCTCTCTCACTGTCCACTCTGCCTGTCAAAAAAAAAAAAAAAAAAGAAGCAATGCTGAGTAGTTGGGTATATGAATCTGGAGCACTGGGGAGTTATGTGAGCTGAACATATAAGTTTTAAATTAGTCAGAATATATACATATGATTAAGTGAATTCACCAAGGTAAGTGAGTTTAACAACAACAACAACAAAAAGTCCAAGAATTAAGCCCTACAGCACTCTGATGTTATGAAGGCAAAGAAATAGAGTAAAACAACAAAGGAGACTGAGGAGTACCAGTGAGATAGGAAGAGATTTGGAGAGTGTGGGTCCTGAAGCAAGTGAAAGGCAGGTTTTAAGAAGGAAAGAGGGATCAACTCTGCCAAAAAGGATTTGTTAACTTAAGTAAGTTAAGACTCTGAGAATTTGCCCAAGGGAAATTAAATCAGCATATGAAAAAGTTATCTGTACCCCTATGTTTATTGCAGCTCAATTCACAATGGCTAAGATATGGAATCAACACAAATGTTCCTCAACTGAAGACTGGATAAAAAAATTATAGGATCTGTACACCATGGAGTACTACCCATCAGTAAAAAAAAAAAAAAAAAGAAAAGAAATCCTGTTGTTTGCAACAAAATGGATAAAACTGGAAAACATCATACTTAGTGAAATAAGCCAGTTCCAAAAGGACAAACACCATATGTTCTCCCTGGTATGTGGTAAATAATAGAGTACCTAAAAGGTAATCTATAGAAGTGAAATCCACATTTTGTAATGTGATGACTTTGAATAACCCTTGTCTCAACTATTGAGGAACAGTTTTTTTTTTTCCATAGTATTTGTTGAACTCTTTATTTAGTATAGAGTTAATCATATGTGTGTAAAATTAATTGGAAATATATCTTCGTAAAAAATAGGAATGGGACTAGGAGAGGGAGGAAGAAGAAGGGTGGGAGTGTGGGTGGGAGGGTGGGTACGGTGGGGAGAATCACTATGTTCCTAAAGTTGTATTTATGAAATGCTTGAAATTTGTATACCTTAAATAAAAAGTTTCTGGGTAAAAATAAACAAATAAATAAAATAAAAGCAGTTTAAAAAGTAGTTAAAGACTGAGATTTGATGACTGGATTTAGCAGTACGGCAGTCTTGTGACCTTCACTGCAGCAGTTAGGAAAGACTGATGGGGTGGAAGCCCAGCTAGAGAGAGATCAACAAAAAATGATAGGTGACAGTTCAGATGAGAACAAAAAAACAGCTCGAAGGTTTGTACAACAAAATGTATGAAGAAAGATGCCTGGAACCAGACTTATTCCATCTTAAGGGGAAGTTGTCTTGGTCAGTTCAGGCCGCTATAACAAAGTAACAAACTTATTTCTCACAATTCTGGATTTTGGATGTTTTGAGTTTGGGGTACCAGCATGGTTGGGTTATTGTGAGGGCCTTCCTTGTGGTTGTGGACAGTCAAGTTCTCAGTTGTCTGCAGCCAGCTGTCTTCCCTCCTCTGCTAAGGGCACCATCACGCACATGAGGCTCTACCCTCATGACCTAAACCTTCATTTCCAAAACCCATCACATTGGGATTGGGTTTCAACTGATAAATGGGGTGGGAAAGACAAAGATTCAGCCCATTGCAGAAGTTAAAGTGACAACAGGACACTAACAGGAAGTAAACTCTAGAAGCAAAGAGTAATAAAAAGCACCAGAATGAATGGACCTCATACTAAGTCATTGTCTGATTTCTATCAAGATTGGATTTCTCTGGACCTAACTTATCACATCTGTAAAAAATGTGAGTATTGAACTTAAAAGCCGTTGAAATGGTTGCATAATCCAATAATACTATGAAAACTTCTAATTTTGACAATCTTTTATTTATACAAAGTAAAGTACATTACACACCAGGCAAATGGCCTTTTTCTCCTCCAGGTCTTTGTAGATCTCTCCCCAGGACCCCACCTCCTCATCACTCTCACAAACCTGCAGATGTCTTAGCTGCATTCTTTAGTAAGGAGGGAAATGATGACATTTTAACTCACAAAGCCTCTGTGCCTCCTTCTTTCCATCTTGTGCCCTTAATTTCATCACTTCCCACACTCCTCTATGAAAGTTGGACTTGAAACCTCTACTTCCACAGAGAAGAGTGAATGAATTTTTTTTCAGTCCTGGGAGGATTGAGTCTATCTATTTCTCAGATTGTAAAACTGAAGGTCCAAGAGTATAAAATAGCTGCCGAAATGTACACCATGTAATGGGAGAGGTGTACAGCTGAGACCTGGGTGTGCCTGACTGCACAGCTCTTCCATACCACCACAGTCTTCATTGGATGCAAGACATACATAAACGAGGGACTCATTCTGCATCTGTTCTGTTTTTCCCAACAGCCTGAACATCCTCATACTGCTACGATTGTTTGTGTTGACCAGGCTAGGGATACGCCTTGGCCACATGCCCATTTGAAAGTCTGTTTACCTGCTTACTATTGGGATTTTTTGGAAAAATTCTTGGCTTAAAGGGTTCTTTTCAATCATCGACTTTGACTTTTTCCAATTCTAATGCCAGCTATGCAAAATAATTCACTGATGTGTTACTTTTTATATGAAGGTCAAAAACATGCAAAACCAAACAATATGTTTAAGAACATAGAGGTAGCAAAATCATAAATAAAAGGAAGATTGTGTATAAATTGCTAACTGCCATAACATTTTTGTGTAAGGATTACACACACTTCAATGTCTTAAAGCTAGTCACTCATTCTCATGATACTGGGGCGTGGCTGGGGATTGATTGGCTGAGCTGGGTTCCACTCCACCTGTCTTTCATGATCTTCTTGACCATCACACAAGTCCAGGCAAGTTCTTTTCATCATGATGAAAAAGGTGTCCAAAGCAAGTGAAAACATGGGAAGATTACTGAAGCTTGGGCTCAGGACAGAGATTATTTCTGCTTCCTTGTGACTCATTTCCAAATGAGTCACATAGCCAAACCCAACAGGGAAATGTTCCTTCTGCATAGGAGAGCTTTGCAAAGTCATATTGTAAAAGGTATGGATATAGGGAGGGGTGAAGACTTGCGATCATTGATGTAATCTACTGCAATAACAAAACACATTTTTTTTTTTTTTGACAAGCAGAGTGGACAGTGAGAGAGACAGAGAGAAAGGTCTTCCTTTGCCGTTGGTTTACCCTCCA
The DNA here is from genome assembly GCA_949820135.1 of Sylvilagus floridanus. Classification (NCBI taxonomy): domain Eukaryota; kingdom Metazoa; phylum Chordata; class Mammalia; order Lagomorpha; family Leporidae; genus Sylvilagus; species Sylvilagus floridanus. The sequence goes on from OX463224.1 coordinate 93,132,860, forward strand.
ATGGCTGCTGCGGCTGGCGCGCTGCGGCCGGCGCACCATGCTGATCCGATGGCAGGAGCCAGGTGTTTATCCTGGTCTCCCATGGGATGCAGGGCCCAAGCACTTGGGCCATCCTCCACTGCACTCCCGGGCCACAGCGGAGAGCTGGACTGGAAGAGGGGCAACCAGGACAGAATCCAGCGCCCTGACCAGGACTAGAACCCGGTGTGCCAGCACCACAAGGTGGAGGATTAGCCTAGTGAGCCGCGGTGCTGGCCCAAAACACAAAATTTAGAATAGAATTTATATCTGGAGTGAGGAAGAGAGGAGTTGTATTCACGGAGTGATGTACAATAAATTGCTATGAAGTTCTTAATGTGGTTACTAAAGCACAGTTGTTAAGTACATGGCTGTTTATTATCTTGCACTGTGTAGCCTCTGTATTCTGTGTATAAGATATTATTAGGTAATTTTAAAAAAAAAAAGATTTTTTTTTTTGAAAATGAGTTACAGAGACAGAGGGAGGGGGGAGAGAGAAAGAGAGAGAGAGATCTTCCATCCACTGATTCACTTCTCAAGTGACTGGGCCAGGTTGAAGCCAGGATCCAGAAGCTTTTCTGGGTCTCCCAAGTGGTACAGGGGTCCAAGCACTTGGGCCATCCTCTGCTGTTTTCCTGAGCACATTAGCAGGGAGCTGGATTGGAAGTGGAGCAGCTGGGACTTGAACTGATGCCCATATGGGATGCCAGCCCTGCAGGCAGCAGCTTACCTGCTATTCCACAACACTGGCTCTAGTTCAGTAATTTTTTAAAGTTACTGGAATCAGATCATTAAATAATAAAAGTTACAACCTTGAGAGTCTCAGTTTCTATACTATTTCAGCTTCATTTTTAAAAGTTATGTTTACTAATTCTTGATTTTCTAATTTGGTATAGTTTCACTCTCTAATATACATAAGGTTTGGTTATCCAACATCTGGACATTCATATCATATACATGCATATTTATAACCTGAGTATGCTACCTACTTAAAAAAAAAACCACAGCCTTTACATTTTAACAGAGTTCATTTTCCTTAGTTCCTTTCAAAGTAAACTCATCTAAAACCACAAATTGTTGTCCTGGCAGTTATTAGTCTGGATTGATTAGGTTTGATCTGTGGGTTAATTTCACATGTAATCATATTATAGTTAGTCACACCTAGTGGCTCTATTAATTCAGATGTATTTGCACTTCCTTACCTATTAATTACAACCACCTCTGAAGACTGATTGGGTCTCAGCCACTGAAGAAAAGCAATCCCCATATATCAGGGAACAAATTACCGCTTCCCACACAAGGAGAACTCACTTGACTTGGAGCCTCTGTGAGAATATTATTGATGACATCTTTATTTTCTTCCTACTTTGCAGATGAATGAATGGCATACCTGCTAAATGAACCAGCAATCTCAAGCAAGGTCTACACAAACTGACAGAATCTGCTTGACCATGATCTGAGCATGAAGCAATAGGCAAGTGACATATGGCAACATTGATGAAAATTTTATTTGTAAAAATTCAAAAGTATGTGTTTGCTTGAAGTTCACTTCACGTAACTTTTATTCACCTTTTTTGATTTGAATAATGTTCACCACATAAGGAAGTTTGGCCATAGGCTGGATAGCAAGTCTGAGGCTGGCTCTGTTCTGAATCAGCAAAACACAGCTAATATTCTGCAAACCTGAAATACTTGCTCAGGGAGCATTCTTTGAAGGACATGCAAGTTCATCTATGTCTCCATATCATTTATGCTTTATTTCTATAGTCAGTGGGACCCTCGGCATCATGCCTACAGGCCTCCCAAAGCATTATTTTCAATGGGGTGCAGTTGTGCAGGTTAAGTTGCCAGCTTATCTTATGAAATGACAACTACAGTGAATTTATTGTAGAACTTTTATCAAGGATATTACAATCACATTTTTATTGAGCAAAGCTCCACACAGAAAATTCTTTGTTTTAGGTTCAGAGAAAATCTCAGCATCTACTGAATAATTTAGTTCCTCCTCATAGAAAGCTGGACTCATAAAATGGCTGGTGCTTCCCTTTTTGTTCTGACAACCAGGCAACTCAGAAACTCAGAATTAGTTTTTTTTTTTAATTTATTTGTTTGAAAAGCAGAGCAACATAGGGGCTGAGGGGGGGAGGAGGGAGGAGGCGACAGAGAGAGAGAGAGAGAGAGAGAGAGAGAGAGAGAGAATCTGAATCTTCCATCTGCTGCTTCACTCCCCAAATGGCTGTAAAAGCCAGCTCTGGGTCAAGCCAAAGCCAGGAACTCTATCCTGGTTTCTTACATGAGTGGCAGGGGTCTAAGCACTTGGGCCATCATCCACTGCCTTCCTAGGTACATCAGCAGGAAGCTGGATCAGAAGTAAAGTAGCTGGAACTTGAACTGATATTCCAATATGGAATGCCATTGTCTCAAGCAGCCTGTTGTGCCACAGTGCTTTCCCCTAGAGTAGTTTTGAAGCTCAAATTGAGTAGCTGTTTAGAATGTTGTACCCTGTACACCTGAATTCCGACTTCCTTCCCCACCTCAACTACGAATTTTATTTTATATCTTTGGTTTTTAGTTTTAGTTTCTGTTAATGACTTTTAGTTTTAAGTTTTTGCTAACATCTGACGTTATTGCATGTCCAACACTAAAGAACACAATGGGATGTGAATAAGTACTAAGTATCAAGAGTAACCTGGAAGATAATAACTGCAAAAGGGTGTGGGAATGGAGGATAGGGACTTGGGCTGGGCAGCCAGCAGGCTGATTGTACAAATGCGAGCACCCGTGGTCTTCAACATCACCCAAATGCAGAATCATTAGCTCCTTAACAGGTAGCGGAGCCCTCCTTCCTTGGCCCCAAAGTCAAGTGGCTCCTATTTCCTCTAGCCAGAGATCCTTACCCTTCACACCCCTCTAACTCCAGGAAACCCCTGGGAACAAATTGAGGTCACAGCAGCCAGGTGTGATCTGTGCTGCTCTTGGACCACCCACACCCAGTCTCTCCTCTGACCTGCACTGAGTCCTTTCTTTGCATGGCCACTGGCTGGAGGTAGCCCCAGGAAGTTCTTCTCTGCATGGCTGCAGGGACCCCTGGATGTTCTGGAAGGAGCAGAGAGCGAAGTGCAGGGGAATGGTTACCACAGCACAGGGCTGGGCACTGCAGGGTGAGGCACAGCAGAGAGGATGAGGCTCGGGTCCCAGGAGCTACTGATTTGCAAGCAGCACAGCTGTGCAATTATCTACCGAACTGTCTTGTGTTAGTGCCCTGGTTTTCCGTTTTCTTGTGCGCATGTGTGTGTGTTTGCTTGCGTGAAGGAGGGCAATGGATACTCTGTCCAACAAAATCCTGCAGATTCCCTGTAGGGATAAGAGCAGAGCTGTCTTGGTTGGAGTGGAGAAGGCACTCAGGCCTGTCCAGCCACATGTCCCTTTGCACATGTCCTCCTGGGGCTCCCAGGAGAGTACTCTGAAATCCAGTTACATGGCAGCACCTGGCAGTTAACTGGATTTGAATCCTTTCTAGGACTCTCAGTTTCTTCATCCGCAAAATGGGAGCACAGAATTACACGGTTTCATTGGAGTTGTATTCAGGTTTCAATGAGAAAATGCACATAATGTACTTTTTAAAAAATATTTTATTTCTGTATTTGAGAGGCAGAGTTACAGAGAGGCAGAGAGAGAGAGAGAGAGAGAGAGAGAGAGAGGTCTTCCATCTGTTGGTTCACTCCCCAGATGGCTGCAATGGCCAAAGCCATGCCGATCCAAAAGCCAGGAACCAGGGACTTATTCCGGGTCTCCCACACAGGTGCAGAGGCACAGGGACTTGGGCCATCTTCTACTACTTTTCCAGGCCACAGCAGAGATCTGGATTGGAAGCGGAACAGCCGGTACTCAAATTGGCTCCCATATGGGATGCCAGTACTGCAGGCAGCAGCTTTATCCACTACGCCACAGTGTTGGCCCCACGTAGTGTACTATGATTGACTGGTGCCACTTAGAGGGATGAGGACTAACAAATTGCAGCTATCAGTCCTATCAAGGACTTACTGTCCTTAGTCTTGTCAAAGGATTGAGAGCTACTGGGGTCAGTAAATGAGGGAGATCAAATTGTCAACCATATGCCTCTAGAGGAGAAGATGGCAAAACGGTCTGAAAATGTTTTAAAGATGTATTTTATTTATTTGAAAGGCAGAGTGACAAACAGATGGAGAGACAAGGAGAGAGCTATCTTCCACCCGCTGGTTCACTCCCCAAATTCCCATAACAGCCAGGCTGGGCCAGGCTGAAGCCAGGAGCCTGAAACTCCATCCACACGGGTCTCCCACATGGGTGGCAGGGATCCGAGGATCTGGGCCTTCTCCTGCTGCTTTCCCAGGTGCATTAGCAGGGAGCTGGATTGGGAGCAGAGGAGCTAGGACTCGAACCAGTGCTTCAACATGGGATGCCAGTGTTGCATGTGGCAGCTTAGCCCACTATGCCACAACACCAGCGCCAGCCTTAGAGTTACTCATCTGCATGTCAAGTGCCAACACAGTTAAGGGATTCTTTTTAAAATCACTCCCCAAAATCACATTTGCATTTTTCAAAAACAATGAAAACTATTTCTAGACCAAGTTCAGGTGGCTGACCTTGGCAGGCCATAGTGACTGTTTCCTTTTGTGAAAAATGGAGGCAATGGCCTCAGTTCCCAGAGTTTTGGGGAGGCTCTGAGAGCACCAGGCATCCTTCAAGCTGTTTGTCATTGAGCCCCGAGGAGCCCTGGGCACCCGGCAGGCAGCAGTACAAATCTGCTGCATCTCGACTGTCCATCTGGGAAGCCCCTCAGCGTCCTGGAATGCCCAGCTCTCCCACTAAGCAGGTCAGAAAAGCAACTTAAAGGATTTCTTTTGGTGTCCACTTCCTTGCTTTTCTTCCTAAAACACCACTTACAAAGCTGCCAACTTTCTCACTCGGCTCTTTCTGGCCTGGAGTCATTTTTTTTTTTGACAGGCAGAGTGGACAGTGAGAGAGAGAGAGAGAGAGAGAGAGAGAGAGAGAAAGGTCTTCCTTTGCCATTGGTTCACCCCCCAATGGCCACTGCAGCTGGCACACCGCGCTGATCCGAAGTCAGGAGCCAGGTGCTTCTCCTTGTCTCTCATGGGGTGCAGGGCCCAAGCACTTGGTCCATCCTCCACTGCCTTCCCAGGCCAGTGCAGAGAGCTGGCCTGGAAGAGGGGCAACCAGGACAGAATCTGGTGCCCCAACGGGGACTAGAACCCAGGGTGCCGGCACCGCAGGCGGAGGATTAGCCTAGTGAGCCGCAGCGCTGGCCTGGAGTCATCTTCTTAACCTCACTTCCTTCACCAGCATAAGGAGAACTCCATGCTGTCAACAGGAGGGGAAGGGCTGGACCACCAGGCACAGGGCAAGGCAGGCAGGGGAGAGGAAGGGAGGGGATCGAGCCCGGCACTGGGTTAATCACGAACGAGCTGCAGGTAAGAAGGCCTGGGATTTCCAACGAGCCCTTCATTCTCACAGTATCTGTCCTCCTCCAGCCCCAAGCAGCTACTCTGCTTTTCCATAGAGCCTGTTTGTTCATTCATTCATTTAACTACTCAATCATTGCTAACTCTTTCTCGAGTGCCCATTACCCACAGAGATTACAATGCTGAACAAAGGGGCAAACCCACTCCCTGTCCTCACTGAGCTTACCATTTGGGGTTGGGGTGGGCTCCCGTCTGAAATCCAATGGTCATAACCAAGCTTAGGGCCAAGGGGCCATGGTGTGTGTTCAGGGGGTTTGAGGACTGGACTGAGACCCTGGAGGGAATGGAGGGAGGAGGTCGGGCAGAGGATTTAAAAGGACATCACAGTAAGACACTTGCATCCCGTATCAGCAGTGCCTCGCTCCACTTTCAATTCACGCTTCCAGTTCCAGCTTTCTGCTACTGTGCACCCCAGGGGGCAGCAGGTGATGGCTCAAGTGACTGGGTACCCGTCACCTGGGTGGGCAACCTGGATTGAGGACCAGCACCCTGGCTTTCGCCTGGTCCAGCCCTGGCTGCTTCATGTACTTCAGACTGAATCAGTAGATGGAAAATCTGTTCTCTCTGCCTTTCAGATAAATACAAATAATAATAAAAAAAAAACACAAGGCCCTAGAGAAGGAAGAACAGTTTTGGAAAGTACACAAGCAAAATCAAGAAAGCTTGCTTGCTTTAGGCGGCCTTGGTCTCTGAATGCTCCGGAGCTGGTTCTGCTCCATTGTCAGTCAGTTTCTTCCCTGCCCTCGGTCCTCCAGCTGTAAAATGGGACGGAGAGCCTTCTCTTAGGCCTACCATGAGGATAAGAAATGCAGTCTGTTGCGCTCACTCCTAGGGAGAGCAGACGCGGTGGTGCCTTCTCCCCTGCATCCCAAGCACGCAGGTCTGAGCCGAAGATTTTGAGCCACGATGCAGGACGTCCACAGGTCTCGGGATGGCAACTGGCCGCCGCAGGGGGCTCCAGGTCGTCCTGACCTGCAACAGATGCGCAAAGGAAAGCGCTACGAACGTCAAACGGCCACCCCCTGCCAGCGCCATCTGCTAGAACTCCACCACAGCTGAGCTGCTCGCTCAACCCTCTGCTCACGCCCCGCGTCTCCATCACGCGCCCGGGTCGCCACGCGAGGGCCTGAGGCTGCAGGGCGCTGGGAAGAGGGACTCGCAGTGAGGCCCTGTGCCATCCAGGTTCGGCACCTTTGCTGAAAATTTCTGTTCTTCTCCATCGGGGCTGGAATTTGGACATGCCCTGCTCGGGCACCTGAAAAAAAGCCTGAGACAGGCCGGCTCAATAGACTAATCCTCCACCTGCGGCGCCGGCACACCGGGTTCTAGTCCCGGTCGGGGCGCCGGATTCTGTCCTGGTTGCCCCTCTTCCAGTCCAGCTCTCTGCTGTGGCCCGGGAGTGCAGTGGAGGATGGTCCAAGTGCTTGGGCCCTGCACCTGCATGGGAGACCAGGAGAAGCACCTGGCTCCGGATCAGTGCTGTGCACCGGCTGCAGCGGCCTTTGGGGGTGAACCAACGGTAAAAGAAAGACCTTTCTCTCTGTCTCTCTCTTTCACTGTCCACTCTGTAAAAAAAAAAAGAAAGAAAGAAAGAAAGAAAGAAAAGAAAAGCCCAAGACAGACACACCTGCGTTTTAATACTGACTCCAAAACTATTTGTGCGTTATTGGGCAAGTATGTTAACTTCTCAGGGCCACTGTTTTGTCTTCTGCAAAATGGGTATAAAAGGCCTGTCCTCTGTCGTCTTAGGAGGATGAAACCAGAAGTTCTACAAAAAGTGTGCAGCACAGTGCCTGGTGCATAACACAGCAAAACTGCTAGCAATTGGTTGTAGTCGAAGCTGCCAGCCTAGGATTTTGTGATCACGGCTGGAGATCTGCAGTCCTTGGAGTCTCAGCTTGCTGCCTGTGCCTCCTCGCTGCCCTTCCTCAAACATGGATGACGAGGCCCAAACGTGGCTTTTTTTTCCTCAGCATTTCCCACCCATGAGGGGCCATGGCATTGGGGGTGATTTCTGGATTCCCTTTCTTCCCCCAGCCATGCGTGAGACTCAGTCTGCAAATGCCTTTGGATGATTGCCTAGAAAACACTTCCCAACAAAGTCCTAGGCCATGTCCAGCCAAAGAGTGGCAGGTAGGGCAGTGGAAGGATGACAAATGGCAGATTGAGGACAGGGAAGCAGAAACCCCAAGCAAGGAGGGACCGGCCGCCACTACATTAAGCATGCACCATTCGGGGATTGACCTGGTGCAAAGGTGACTGGAAGGGGTAGCTTTAGTCTACAGCCCACCACTTACTGGCTCTGTTCCTTGATGCAGTTAACAACTGTCCCTTGAGTGGCTACTGTGTGCCAGGCACTGGGCACAGGGACTCCAAAAGTGGGCGAACCTAGACCCTGTCCCTGGAGTTTCAGAGTCCAGTCAGGATCAGAGAAGCCAGGCAGCTGGTGGGCGGAGCTTCGGGGCTCTCCAGCAGAGACGGGTCCACTTTCTAGGGGTTTAGGGCAAGTTGCTGAGTGACACCCAGCCTCGTTTTCCCCAACAGCGGCTCAGGGCTAACAATCCCCATGTACAAGGGTTGTGACAAGCAGCAACCAACCCGCCCTTCACTCCTGAAAACTGACCTCCTCCAACCTGCTCCACAAGCGAGCACTCGGCCCTCCTCCCCTTCCACGCAGCTGCCACACTCCTTGAAGACTGACAGGAGGAAAGCACAGAAAACACAGGACGCAGAAAGCCACTGCAGAGCCCAGCGGGGCGTCCGCACACTACACACCTTGATGCCGGAGGCCACCTGCTGCACTCTGCGGTGCTGAACAAGGTGAACGAAGACGATGATGGGGGCAGGGGGAGAAGGTGACAGTGGAAGAGGAACATTTGCTGTTGTGGGAGAGCCGGGTTATACTCATTAACTTGAACAATCTGTGATTCAAGAAATACATATTGAGAATATACTGTGTGCCAGTGAATAGACCAGTGTCTCTGCTCTCGGGAATGTATGCAGGCCTAGTGGGGTTCAGGATACAATGAAGTTACTGAAACATACGAAGTGGTTGGTGGTAAGTGCTCTGAAGATGGTAAAAGAAGATTAACGATCTTCTTAACAAAGATTAACGATTTAGGTGCATCGCTGACTATTGGCTTATGTGGCATGTGAGCATGTCCATCCTCAAGTTCAAAGAATTTTCGGTTGGAACGTAGTCCTCCTTCTGGAGGGAAGAAAATTGTAACTCTCTAACTCAAGGCAGTATGTTCTATTCACCCAACTGTTCTGAAACAACCTTATGTTAGATCATATAGGCACTCTTAATGCCATTCGGAATCAACCAATGCAGCATGTTTATTCACACACACATATATCTCCATCTTTTCTATCATAAAGTTTTCCCACTGATGGTTGTATTTCTGCAACATCATTTTAAATGACTCTACACTATCCCATATTTGAAAATCATAATCGAATCGCCAGTCCTCTGTGGTTGAGCATTAGTTTGAATCACGCTCCCATGGATCTCTGAATATTTGTCCAGCCCTTGTTTGTCCAGGCTCCATGTTGACAGGGTCATGGCTATCTTCCTGGGAACTTTGGAACTCTCCTGAGCAACAGAGGAAGAGAGAAATAAGATTGTGGTTTTGAGGGGAAGAGGCGTCACCTTTTGGGGGCTGCACCCTACAAAGAGGTAGCCCAATGCCTTCAATTGGGCTGCTTGAAGATAATGATCATTATCAAGCAAGATTTTGCCCTACTGTCTTAGTCCATTTGGACTTTTATAACAAAATGCCATAGACTGCATGGCTCATAAGCAACAGAAGTTTATTTCTCACAGTTCTGGAGGCCGAGGAGTCCAAGATTAGAATCTAGCCAATCTAGGGTCAGGGAGAGCCTGGTTCCTGGTTCCTGGACGGCCCCCTCTCACTGCATGCTCCCACAGCAGTGCAGCTAGCTAGCTCTCAGTGTCTCTTTTACAAAGGCACTAATCCCATTCATGAGGGCTCTACCCCAATGACTTAATCATCTTCCAAAGTCCCTATCTCCTAAAACATCACCTTAGGGATTAGGTTATTATCATATGAATTTTGGAGAGACACAAAGACCATACCAACTAGGAAAGATTAAATTTATTTTTAGGTCCATAACTCATTGTTTTTTTATTAAATTACCTAATAGAGGGTTTTTTAGACTTATTTATTTGAAAGGCAAAGTTACAGAGAGGCAGAGGAAGAGAGAGAGAGAGAGAGAGAGAGAGAGAGAGAGAGATCTTCCATCTGCTGGTTCACTCCCCAAATGGCTGCAATGGCTGGAGCTGTGCTATGCTGGTCCAAAGCCAGGAGCCAAGAGCTCTTCCAGTTCTCCCATGAGGCTTCAGGGGCTCAAGCACTTGGACCATCTTTGTCTGCTTTGCCAAGCGCATGAGCAGGCAGCTGGATGGGAAGTGGAGCAGCCAGCATTTGAATGGGCACCAGTATTGGATGCCAGTCCTGCAGATGGCAGCTTAACCTGCTAAGCCTTAATGTTGTCGCCCTGATAGAGTTCAAGGGATCCAGAAGTTCCCTGCAGGAATCTTGGGTCCACTACTTACACTTTGTATGATCTGAAGCAATAGCTTAAGGTCTCTGAGGTGTGATGTTCTCATTGATGACTGGGGATGATAGTCATAGCTGCCTAAGGCTTCTTGCAAGGAGGAAATGAGATGATGTGCACAAATATACTATGCCAAAGCAAGAGGCTATTTTATTTGCAATAGTTGAAATATTCCATGTCTTTTGTATTTTTAGTCCTCAAGAGAGCTTAGAGGGGTATAATCATTCCCATTTTGTATATTTGGAAATCAAGATGAGACAGGCTAAATAATCTGCTCAAGATATGGAACAAGGGAGCAGGTGTTTAGCGTAGTGGTTCAGACAAGCACATCCCTCATCAGAATCCCTGGGTTCAATTCTTGGCTCCAGCTCTTCACTCCAGTCTCCTGCTACTGCAGACCCTGGGAGGCAGCAGGTGATACTCAAGTGATTGGGTTCCTGACACCCACACAGGAGACCTGGACTGTTTTCCCAGCTCCTGGATTCAGCCCTGACCTGACCCTGACTGTTGTGGGCATTTGGGAGAATGAGTCAGGAGATGGGAGTTCTCTCTCTCTCTCTCTCTCTCTCTCTCTCTCTCTCTCTCTCCCTCTCATAAAAAATTTATACAGATAAATGGAAACCAGTATTTAAAGTCCATGCTCCACTGTACCTCCACTACTACACGACTTAAGTAACCACCACAAACCAAATGTCCCTTTAGTATTTTAATACCCAAATCCCTATAACTCCCAGCCTTGTCAGCACACATTGGAAGTCCAGGCCCCTGAAGTTCTCCTGCCCCTGTGCTCCTGGATCCCTACGAAGGACTGAAATGAATTTTTCCTGGAAGATGCTTGCTGTGGTGTGCAGCCAAGCCCGTCTCTAGCCTGTGACAGGCCCACCATGAGCTGGAATGCCCCATGCACTCTCTTGTTGTGGCAGATCTTTGGCAATGTCTCAGAGATCCTGCTGCTTCCTCCCCTGCATTGTAGATTCCTCCCCAGTTAGCTTAACTTGCAAAATGAGCAAGAAGAACTTTACATGGGTTATGTCCATTAGGGAAATGGAGACATCTTGGGAGGTAGAATCCCAGAGTGTCCCACAGCTTAGTAACACAGTTCTTGTTGATCTGACTTGAGCTTTGCCTCTCCTCCTGTGTGCTTTACATGGATCACCGCATTTGTGCAAGTCAGGCTGCAGTCATGGTTCTGCTTGCTAGGTTTATATACTACAGCATAGCTGAAATTCCCTTGCCATTGGTTCTGGCCAATGTTGATTGATGGAGATGGTGTGGCTAAGTTATGATGAGAGTCCCACAACAGAGAGTCCTAAACATGAGAGTTTAGGGAGATCCTGTCTACACTAGGCTGTTTTGGCTCCTTTTCTCATAGAATAGACATTCTGCCATGGTGGCTAAAACAGGATGGATTCTGACATCTACAGCTACTCTGGAACCCTCAGTCCCTTTAATGTTTAAGCATTTGCAAACTATGTCTCCACCAAGCAAGATTTAACCAGTCAACACAACTCTTCATTGAGTGCCTATTCTGTGTCAGATGCTATTATACTATTCTAGGAACTAGGGGTATACTTGAAGGACACAGACAAGGTTTCTCCCAGAAGGAGCTTAAAGATACCAGTTTTCCTTAGGAAGGATTTGCTTTCAGGACTCCAGTGTCCTTTCTGGCCATTTGGCTTCCTTCAGAACCCTTGAAAATCCATCAGATAGATCTATGTATATCATAACCCCAACTGTGCACTGAGTTCTAGTCCTTTTGCTCAAAAGAACCTTGGCTTTCACTGTATTTGGCTTTAAGCTTTGTTCTCCACTGGTCATTCACCTTGGCCAAACTCCTTGACCTCATGCATTGGTTTTCTCACTCGCAAAGTGGAATAATAATCATGGTTAACACTGTCGGTGTTTACTATACTCAGGCACCATTCCAACTGCTTGAGATGCATGACTCAAGAGTCTCACAGTCATTCTACATGGTAGGCAATTCACTTACAGAAAACTCAACAAGAGATTTCAAGTAATTGCCAATTATGGAAGGGATTTTGTGAGATTGCTTAAGGATTTAAATAAGGGACGTAGAAGGTGATCAATAAATTATTGTTGTTACCATTGTGAATGATGACTTTTAAATGGAAAAAGTGAGATACTAATTACTAGCAGTAGAAAATACTAACTAGGAGGGAAAGCACATAGACAAAATTAGAAGAGGATATATTAAAGTACAAAAAGGGGTTGCCTAGGGGAAGTGAGATGATTGTAAATGACATTTGTCATGCCTTTTGAGGCTTTTCAAAATAAAAGCTTTCCAAATCTTTTCCTTTGAGTGTACATTTTTTAAATATTCAGGAAAAATGATGCTAAGACTCCTGGGAGGACATAAACCTGAAACTTCTCTTCCAGTCCTTCCAGGGCCACTTCCTGTTGCCGCAGGTGACAACAGGTCTGCATTCTCCTGTTTGGAGCTTATGGGCCCTGGGGACTCCCAAGGCCATCTGATTTGCTGACAAGTCCCAGGGGTAAGAGGAGGCTCTCAGGCGACCTACGCTTCCCCTGGGAATCACACATCCCATTACTCACTTAGCTTCATTATATCTTTAATTATGACCTTCTAGTCTGAGTGAAAAAGAAGTATAATTTTGCTCTAAGAGATATGCCAGGCCTACGCTCTCAGCATTTCCTGGTTTCATAGAAATTGCAGGGATCATAGAAATTTAACCTGATAATTACTTCAATATTTCAAGGCACACACTTTTACTCTCTTAGAATAATTATGGGTTGTTGTTTTTTCTCCCAAATTCTTTTATTTCTCCCTTACAGGTTATGTTCATTTCCTCTGCATTTGCCTGGAGTCAGAATAAGGCAGGGCATCTTTGCATGCTCTGGTCTAGGGCACCCTATTGTTAAAATGCATTGCTCTTTTATTTCCCCCATTACTATTTCTCGTAGACTGTAAACTTCATGTGGGCCAGAAATATATGTCCCGGCTGAGTATCCCTTATCCAAGGATGCGTGGGGTCAGCAGGGTTTCAGATTGTGATTTTATTTACTAGGATTTTGGAATATTTGCACATATACAATGAGATCTCTTGGGAATAGGACCCAAGTCCAAACACAAAATTCATTCATGTTTCATACACACCTTATGCATGCAGTGTGAAGGTCATTTTATGCAGTATTTTTAGTGCACCCGTGTTTTGGCTTTGACCTCTCACATGAGGCCAGGTGTGGAATTTTCCACTCTCATGTCACATCAGGCACTCAAAAGGTTTCAGATTTTGGAGCTTTTGGACTTTTGGATTAGGGATGCTCAGCCTGTATTTGGTCCGTTCCACCTGTAGCGCCTAAGATGGAACCTAGCACACAGTGAACTTGCAGTAAGCATTTGTTGGGTGAACACCTGCATGAATGCATTTAGAGACATTGGTTGCATTTGTGTGTTGTAAAGCCATTTTGATTTCACCAAATGTCTGTCCAGTGCCTACACTAGGAAGGCAGCACAGGCCCATCCCGTCATGGTGAAGCCCTTAGAACCAGAGGTATTGCTGAATTCAGAATTTCCAAGTTTTATAAAGGATATCTTACCTAATGCTCCCAGGGGTGGCTGGGGCACCCATGACCAAACAAGAAAGTTGATATATTTTGTAGTGACAATTTATGAATATAAACATCAAGTGGGACCAATAAAAGCCATAAATAAGCCTAAGTCTGTTCAGGTGAATCTTTGCTTCTAAATGAGTCAGGTCAGGCTTGGTTCTGCTACGTAACGAATTAGGGACACTTCTGTTTTCAGAGATTTTTGGAGTTTGGAATTGCAGGCGAGCTGAGTGCTGCTTAGGCTGGTACATAGAAGAGCCGACTTTGCTTCACCCAGGCCTACCACTTACTCCTAAGTGAAGATAAGAACAGGGTGTAACCACAAGGTTGTTATGCGGGTATCAGAGTTGTTACAGGAAAGCTGACCCACAGGAAGTGCTCCATGAAGATGAGCTACTAACATAGTAGCTTGGTACATGATGCAAATGAACAGTTTGTGAGACAAGTGTTATTTTGGTCCTTTGCCAGATGAGCAAATGAAACTGGATAGATTAAGAATTAGACCAAAGTGACACAAAGAGGGGCCAGAGAATGGCCTTGAAACTCCAACTGGTGCATCCTCTCTGTCCAAGACAATAGCTTGTCTACATTCTTGCTGTACCTACTCAAGATTCATTTTTTTTTAAATGATTGCTCTCTGGTTTTCGTTCTATAGCACAGGATTTCTCAGCAAAGAAGTGAAAAGTCCAAGGAAAAATGGAAAGTGTTTAGATCTGCATTTTCTGAACAGGTTCAGAAACAGGTTCTCTCTTCTCTTTCTTCCTCTTTTTGTTGAAAAGCAAGAGGCAAAATAACTTGGCACCATTTTCATCATGTCGATTCTTCTGGGTTTCTCGAATGTTGTGATCCCTAGAAAGCCAAGATTCATGCTTACTTCCGCTCTTCATTAAGGCGGCCGTGGCTGGGAGCTGGGAAGGCAGGCTGCTGGTGCCGTGGGTGGGCCTGCTGAATAACCCCTGAACCACAGCTGTGGCTGCCCTTGTCAGAGTGCCAGCCTGCCTTCCCCAGTCTGTTCTTGCCTGCTACCTGGCCCTTGCCCATCTGCTGCAGAATTCATAAAGTGCTGAAGATCACAAACATCTGAACCTATTATAGGTAACATACTTCAATTACACTCTGATTGTGAACTTGGCTTCGCCCAAGCTTGGTTGATAATAGTGCAATGAGCAAATTCTCCCCACAGAAGAGGCACTAATCTCTAGGTCGTTCTGTCATTTTGGGTGTGCTTAAGAAGGAAGCAATTCTCTATGCTGCCTGTATTTCAGTTATCTGGCTAGTGCTGACAAGGGTATCCTCAGATGGAAGAAGAAGAGAGAAAGAGAGAGAGAGAGAGCGCTGATTTGACTCAAAATCTTGCAAGAGCTCATTGATCTATTGTTTGTTTTCTCCATTTCACCACAAGTGATTTGTTAAATGACCTTCACTTTCCTGGATGTTGACTTATATTAGCTAAATTACCACCACTCTTCCAAAGGTTTCAAGGTATAAGCTGCCCATATGTCCTCACACCACTGTTCCACATGTCCCTTGCCTTGTGCTTCCAGGGAGCTCTGGTCAGCATCTATGGGGGGAGTACGGGGCAGTGGGAAGCCACAGGTTGGGCTAATCAGAGGTGGCTGAGAGAACATTTCAAACTCTATTCAAGGCTACTTTAATGTCTGTTTTCTACTGAACTTGCCAACAAGTGATTAAAAGATAAACACCAATGCTCGAACTGTGTTGTATTGGAGACTGCAGCAAAAGGCTGTCTTTATTGAAACGTTTGATATTTTGCAACTCCAGAATATTTGTATTAATTTTGATTTTTCAAATATATTGCATCAGGGTGAAAAAGCCACTGCTTGGTACACTCACATCCTATACTAGAGTGCCTGGGATGCAGTGTGCATCCTGGGAGGCAGTGGGTGAGGTGGCTCAAGTAGTTAAATCCCTGCAACTCATGTGGGAGACCTGAATGGGTTTCTGACCCATGCCCAGCCCCAGCTGTTGTGGGGATTTGGGGAATGAACCAGTTGATGGGAGCTTCTATCTATCTATTATCTATCATCTATCTATCTATCTATCTATCTATCTATCTACCTACTACCATCTAGTTATCTCTATCTTTACTTCTCTGCTTTTCAAGTAAGTAAAAAATTGCATCAAAGCCTGGTTTGTCTTGATTATCGAGGTTTTATTGGTGCTCCCTTAAAATTTGCACCAAGACCTGGCCCCAGTACACAACCCCTGAGAAGTGAAGAAGCTGGAGTACTTGGGCACAAATTCCTGCCTTCACTGGTTGACAGCTGTTTGGGGAGGGTCAGTGAACTCCATGGCACTTCCAGCCCATCCTGTGTATACAAACACCTTCAGCACTGCCCCCACATCCATCTGGGACCAACCCCTGTGGCCAGGGAAGCAGAGTGTGCTCTGTAGTCCTTTCCAAATGCTATGTGGCTGAAAGGTGCTTTTCCCAAGGCAGACATTACATTCTGAGCAGCCCTGTGACCCAGGAGAACCCGACACAGCTCAACATAGTCCTTCCTTGGATGTCACAAGCACCTGATAGCTTGAGTCTTTGTCACTGGAAATGAGGCAGGCCAATGCTGGAGACCCCATGGCTTTCATAGGGTCCAAATTCACTAGAGGCAATGTAGAGGTCTGGGGGTGGCTGGTAGAGTGTTCCTGCACTTGGAGCATTCTCAGGGCTCCATGTCTTCAAACTGTCAAGGGAGGCTGGAAAAGAATTCAGAGGCTCCAAGCTCTCTGACTTTAATCAAGGCTAACAATAGCGACAAGCTTTGCGTTCCTATGGCACTTTAGGGTTCCAAATCAAGTTCACTTGGCCTAAAGATGCAGCCAATGAAAGCTGTGAAAGCCCCATTTCACAGAGGAGAAAGCAGAGGTTTCAGAAGCCAGTGACCCTCCTATACGCAGTTCCTAGCAGAGCGTCTAGTCTCTTGCCTTCACCAGACTCAAGAGAAGAGAGAATCAGAACAACCAGGCCTAACTTTTTTTTATTTGACTGGTAAAGTTACAGACAGTGAGAGAGAGAAACAGAGAGAAAGGTCCTCCTTCCATTGGTTCACTCCCCAAATGGTCACCACAGCCTGAGCTGGGCCCATGCGAAGCCAAGAGTCAGGGGCTTCCTCCAGGTCCCCATCTTCTACTGCTTTCCTCAGCCATAGCACAGAGCTGGAGCAGAAGTAGAGCTGCTGGGACTCGAACTGATGCCCACATGGGATGCTGGCACTGCAGGCGATGGCTTTACCCATTAAGCCACAGCACTGGCCCCAACTGGTTGCTTTCTTTTTCTTTTGTCCATGGAAAGTTTTGGTTCATCATTT
This sequence comes from Sylvilagus floridanus, assembly GCA_949820135.1. Lineage (NCBI taxonomy): Eukaryota > Metazoa > Chordata > Mammalia > Lagomorpha > Leporidae > Sylvilagus > Sylvilagus floridanus. The sequence goes on from OX463224.1 coordinate 93,149,898, forward strand.
CCACTCTATGAATCCTGCAAAAAGTAACAAGTGACTGTCCGTGCTTCTCAGGAGCAGGGGCTTTTCCTTGTCACCTAATCTGCAGCTCCTGGCCAGTTCCAGGCAGCAACAGGTGCTCTGCTCATGCTTGTCAAGTTCAGTCAACACAGAAGAATGGCAGGAGCTGGTGGAGCACTTAGAGCGCAGACTCGAGTGGTGAGAACAGTTCCACTTACTGACCTCATGAAAAGCCTGGTTGGCTCCTTGCCCATTTAGCAACCACATGAAATAAACATTCTCCCTGTTGCACAGATAGGGAAAGCAAAGTTCAGAATGGTGAAGGCTTCTCTACTGTTGTTGTTTTAAAAGATTTATTTATTTGAAAGGCAGAGTGGCAGAGAGAAAAGGAGAAACAGAGAGAGAAAGAGAGCTTCCATCCACCGATTCACTCCCCAAATGTCCAGAGCTTGAGCCAGCCTAAAGCCAGGAGCTAAGAACTCCATCTGATCACCCATGTGGGTCACAAGACCCCACATACTTGTGTCATCTTCCACTGCTTTCCCAGGTGCATTAGCAGGGAGCTGGATCAGAAGCTGATCAGCCAGGATTTCAACAGGCACTTTGATACAGGATGCTAGTGTTGCAGGTGGTGGCTTAAACCCATTGCACCACAATGCCAGCCCCAGGCTGAAGGATTTTACCTAGTGGCAGCACTGGGGCAGAAATCCAAGTCTGCCTTAATCCCAAACCAGTGTTCCTAAACCACTGGCTTTCTGTGCACCTGGAAGTGTTGCTAAGCCATGTTACAGGTCTCCATCACTAGCTTGGAAGAATGGTCTGCTCTTGTGTGAAGAATTCCTTTGCCTCTCCTGCCCTCCAGGAGATCTCCAGACTTCTTTATACATCTGCAAGTGTGAGGAAGAGAAACATCAGAAGTCCTGGAGTTAGAGCAGGTGGGAGACACCTGGGGAGACTTTTGAGAAGGATTCCTAAGGGAGCATGGGAAGGCAGGCGAGCAGGAGAGGGAGATGGGGATACAAGAGTGTTGCTGGGGTTTGCTGTTTGAGATTCCCATTCCATTGGTAGACACACGCAGTTGCATTCTGTTCATTTTGGAGGTGCATGTTTAAATGTCACAGCATTGGGGACCAAAGATATAGGGCAGTAAGGGGGTCATAGGAAGGTGAGCTGAGCTTCCCTGGAGGTGTCCAGGTGGAGGCAGGGCAGGCCTTGGTGGGGATGTTGGAGAGGGGATCTCAGCATTGATGGAGGAGGGTTGGGCCCCCAAATCTCTGGGAGTCTGTGTGTCTCCGAGAAGCCTGCAGGGAACTGCTGCCTTGCTCATCCCTGCCACATGCTGTTCCCCTCCTGCCTTATCAAACAGTAATCAGTCCCCACTGCCCACCCCATCTTAATTATTTGCAATGATCCGTGATAGACACATAAACAACTCTGCAGCTTGAAATCCCTCCATCAGGCAAAATGAAATTATTCACATTTTTCTTCCAGAATTTTCATGCAGCGAGTTGGTGATGAAATGCCTCACAGACGCCTTCCCCATTTTACGCTGGGGAATCTGCCCTTCCCCTCTAATGTGTGTGTGTCTTCATGCCTCAGCTACACTGAACATTCTCCTTCCCTGTTTATGTTTATTTTGGAAGCAAAATGTGTTTACAAAATCAGTTAAAAAGTGTTAATGATCAGTTTCCAGAATACTAATGTGAATTCAAATTACTTTCACATGAATCAAGACAAATTAAAAAATGCCATTTGATCATAAACTGTTTTAAATTCGTGTTGTAAGTAGCGCAGCAAATCTGAATATATGCCTTTTTTTTAAGAGCAGTATAAAATAACCATTCCAATGGTGTGATGAAGTTCAAAGTATGAGGCGTCCTCCCAGGAGGGAAAAAGTGAACTTGTGGGTACTGACGTGAGAGAAGGTACAGGGTGATGTATGTCCCTACTTCCCAGAGGAAAAACATTGGAATTAGAATTAAGCTGTGAAACAGACATGATTTTCCTGTTTTGTTCACTATAATTTCACCAGTATCAAGAACAGTGCTTGGCACTTAGTAGGCACTCAATAACATTTTCACAACAAATGAATGACTCAAATCAGCTATATAAGTTCTTTTTTTTTTTTTTAAAGTATTTATTTGTTTGAAAGAGTTACACAGAGAGGAGAGGCAGAGAGAGAGAGAGAGAGAGAGAGAGAGAGAGAGAGAGAGGTCTTCCATCTGATGGTTCACTCCCCAATTGGCCACAATGGCCAGAACTGTGCCAATCTGAAGCCAGGAGCCAGGTGCTTCCTCCGGGTCTCCCACGCAGGTGCAGGGGTCCAAGGACTTGGGCCATCTTCCACTGCTTTTCCAAGCCATAGCAAAGACTGGATCAGAAGAGGAGCAGCCAGGACTAGAACTGGCACCCCCATGGGATGCTGGCACTTCAGGCCAGGGCGTTAACCTGCTGAGCCACAGCGCCGGCCCCTCTATATAAGTTCTAAAATTTCACCCAAGATTTTATTTGCTCTGAGCCAATATGCAAAATGAGAGTCACAGCCTGGAGAGACCACTGATTCCTTATCTAGATACCATTCCTTCTTCTTGGGATCTCCTGCACATGTTGGTGGCCAGGCAGATTACTCCTGCCATTGGTGTTTTCTGATGCTTTGAGGCACAGGAATGCACTGGCTTAGGTATGGCCCTTGCAGCGTCACGGGTGCTGTCCACCTGCATGATCCTGAATATGCTTTTTTCAGGGGTTCCCCCTCGTAGCTATAATGGAGATGGAGACTTCTGGGTGACCCTGTGCCACCTCTGGGCTGTTAGAAGGATCTTCTCTAGATTCAGGTGATCTAAGAGGTTTCCCAGGATTTCCTAGGGCTCTGGTGAGAGGAAGATAGAACTAGGGTTGGGGGAGCAAAAGGATTGACGTGGCCCATTGAACAGAGACTTTCACCTCTTACGCACACATCTCATACTTGTTTGGTGTGCACACTGTGTTGCAAGGCCAGATTTTGTTTGACGAAAGTCTTCAGGTGCTGTTTTTAAAAGGCAGGGGAGGGCTAAAACCCTTTATCTACACAGCTAAAGGAGCTAGCAAAATGGAGACTAGGGTCTGGGTCTGGTTCCCTAAGGGACCACCTGCCTCTTACTTAAGGCATGCAGAGGTACAAGCAGTGCCTCTCTTAGACAGGATACAACTCTGTGCTCTCTCGAGTGTCTTTGTGCCAAACTTCCCATGTCTCTGTTTTAGAATATGTTTACATCATGGGCTTGGTGCAGCTCAGTGGGACTTGCAGAAGGGTTGGAATTTGTCTTAGGGCTTGCCCAGTATCCTGAACATCCCTCTTTCTGGGTTGCAAAGGGCTCTTTGGCCCTTTGACACCAGCACAGAAGTTGATAAGCCCATTCGCAAGCAACGTTAATCCCCAATGTCTGTTTTCAAGGAGCAAAGAGTTGTTCTAGAGAATGGAGGAAACCAAAGTCTTTGCCATTTGGGAGAAGATGGTAACTGAGGAGCCTGGGGGTGGGGTGCGGTGGGATGAAGAATTCTTTCTAGAATTCTTGGGATCCAGAACTTGCTGCCTGTCCTCCACCCATCAGCTAGATATCTAGCAAGAAGGACCCAAACGGATGGATGCCAAGGTAACCCAATTGTTGCTCCTCAAACCTCTAGCAGCAGTGCAATAGGAGGGGAGCCAGCACTGGGTTCCAGCTGACTTGCAGCACATCCCATGTCTGCTGCCATCCGAGTCAATGACTCTGCTCTGGTCACCATTCTGAGCTTTGCTCCCCTTCACCTGTAAAAGTGCAGTGAGAATATTTACCCCCCACAAGGTTATTCCAAAATTAGGATTGATACCAAGAAAGTTTTGACACATAGCAGGTACTCAATAAATGATGCCTATTGCTATTCTACTTCATGGTTTTCACATGGCTTTGGAGAAATTTCTAGTGGAGCTTTCTAAATGGGGAGACACTTTGACTTTCACGGAAAATATTTACTGTGATAGAGACAGCATATGTCTTTAGCGAAAAATAAAATAAGCAAGGGAGATCAACAGTGTTGGAGGCTCAAGGGGAGCCCCATTTGTGGATCTAAGAGTGGGAGTTTCTTTCTCACACTCCTTGTCCATACTTCACCAAAGAGATTTTACTTCCCATGAAATGGAAACAGGAAAGAAGAATTGAGCCTGGAAAACATAAAAAAATGATGCTGTCTCACAGAGACAGCTGGGGTGTTCCCATGACATGAGACTTGGGGTCCTGAGTTTTGGTCCTGGGTTGTCATATGTAAAGAGAGAATTTGAAAGCCGGCGCCACGACTCACTAGGCTAATCCTCCACTTGCGGTGCTGGCACACGGGGTTCTAGTCCCGGTTGGGACGCCAGATTCTGTCCCTGTTGCTCCTCTTCCATTCCAACTCTCTGCTGTGGCCTGGGAGTGCAGCGGAGGATGGCCCAAGTCCTTGGGCCCTGCACCCCATGGGAGACCAGGAGGAAGCACCTGGCTCCTGGCTTCGGATTGGCACAGCTCCAGCCGTTGTGGCCATTTGGGGAGTGAACCAACGGAGGGAAGACCTTTCTCTCTTTCTCTCCCTCTCACTATCTGTAACTCTATCTCTTAAATAAATAAATAAATCTTTAAAAAATAACAAGTAATGGTAATTTACTGCATCCTGCATGATCTCCCCAGCCGTTTCTTGGACATTTCTGCAAGGTTCCTCACATGCTGGATGGTGTTGCTGACTCTCATTGCTCATGCAAGGTGCAAAATCATTTCTTCTCCCTAAACAGCCAGTCTCATTTTTTTCATCACGTTATAACCTTACTCCAATTCAACCTAAGCTTCTGAATACCATCAAGTATTTCAATAAATCATCTTGCATTCATTTGATGAAATTACATAACCATTAAGAATCATGATTTTGAAAGCTCTTCAACAATACAGGGGAAAAACTCACATGATAATGCTAGGTGAAAAAAGCAATGCAGAAAATCATATATCCAGGGGGAACCAATTTGGCCCACACATTTCTACACAGTTCTTCAGTGCACATCAAAAGAAGCAGCAATAAAATGTTCAGAATATTTTTTGCTGCGTGGATTGTGGGTGGTTTTTATTTTCTATATTTTTCAAATTTTCCAGTGTCTTTTTGGAATCTGAAAAATGGGCTAACTTTTTATTTAAAAATTTCTTCTTAAATGGCATTTTTATTCATTGATTTCAATATGTTATTTCGGGGCCGGTGCTGTGGCACAGTGGGTTAAAGCACTGGCCTGAAGCGCTGACATCCCATATGGGCGCTGGTTCAAGTCCAGGCTGCTCCATTTCCAATCCAGCTCTCTGCTATGGCCTAGGATAGCAGCAGAAGATAGCCCAAGTCCTTGGGCCCCTGCATCTGCATGGGGGACCTAGAGGAAGCTCCTGGTTCCTGGCATCGGATCGGCGCAGCTCTGGCCGTTTTGGCCATCTGGGGAGTGAACCAGCGGATGGAAGACCTCTCTCTCTACCTCTCTCTGTAACTCTGTCTTTCAAATAAATAAAATAAATCTTTAAAAATATGCTATTTCTTTGTTTAAAAACATCAACACTGAGGTAGGCACTTGACCCAGCAGCCAACATGCTACTTGGGACTCTCTGCATCCCATACTGGAGTGCCTGGGCCCAAGTCCCAGCTCTGCTTCTGCTTCTGAGTCCAGCTTCCTACTAATGCGTGCCCTGGGAGACAGCAGCTGATGACTCAAGTACTTGGGCCCTTGACACCCATGTGGGAGACCCAGATTGAGTTGAGGGCTCCTGGTTTTGGTTGGCCCACTCCTGCCTGTTATGGGCATTTGGGGAGTGAATCAGTGGATGGAAGATCTCTCTCTCTCTCTCTCCTCTCTCTCCCTCCCTCTCTTCTTCTCTCCCTCTCTCCCTCTCTCTCTGCCTTTCAAAGAAATTAAAACTAAATTTTAAAATAAATAGATAAATGAAACAAAGCAGAAAACTCCCAGCCCTGCTCTCTGTGCAGTGGTTGCCAAGCAGGGAGCTCTGAGCAGCTTCGGAGCAATCGGCAGGCTGAGGCTCACTCCTGTTAAAGGCTGCTTCTGCAGGCTCCTTGGTTTGTTTTGTTTTCCCTCTAAGCACGAAGCATTCTATCCACAGATCTCCCCGGCCCTGCCTAGTTAGACATATGAAGTGGGTTTTCTGTTTTCAGATTTACATCCACCTACGAAATTACGGGAGAAGAGCCCATCACTCAAAGAACCCAGCGCTCGGGAGGAGGGGACCATTTTATTTAGCGGATTTTTAACAAATCTCAGACGTTGCCCACATCCCCTGAAGCCCGCAGGGAGGATAATCAAGTCAAGCCCCATTGACTAGGAGAATAGTGAACTGTGGAAAATGAGTTCTCAGCATTCCAGGGCCACAGCTCCATTTAAATAACACGTTCATTATTCAGATGCTCGGCCTTCTCACAGGGCTGCTGGCCCGCCCCCGGGGCTGTCCCACTTTCTGCAGGCCTCGCAGCCTCCTGGGCCAGCCTCACACGTGTCTGCGCCTGGCAGCTGGCATGGTGCAGCTCCAGGCGTGCCCACTGTGGATGCTTACTGCAGCACCGACAGGGGCACAGCAGTTAACTTTTCATTTTCCAGATGGGGAAACTGAGGCTTTAACCAGCGGTGGAGTTCGCCAGGGCCATGCAATCAGAGATAGCTGTGCCTGGGTGTTCTCACTCCAAGACCGTTGCCATTTCTTCTTCTTCTTTTTGTAATTAAAAAAAAATTATTTGAGAGGCAGACACATGTGAGCATGTACACAGAGAGAGAGAGAGAGAGAAAGAGAGAGAGCTTCCACCTGCTGGATTACTCCCCAAATGCCTGCAATGGCCAGTTCTGGGCTGGAGACAGATCCAAAGTTGGGAGTTGGGGACACAATCCAGGTCTTCCATGTGGGGGTCAGGAACACAATTATTTGAGCCATTATTGCTGCCTCCTAGGATTCGCATGGACAGGAAGCTGGAGTCGGGAGCAGGGGCTCAGAACTGAGCTCAAGCACCCTGATGTGGGGCGCAGGCGTCTTAACCCATGGGCTGTATTCCTTCTGCCCCACTGCCATTTCCAATATCTGAGAACATCTCATGAGCCCAAACTCTCTTTGCTGCTCCGTCTTTAGAGGGTGTGATTCTTACCAGATAGCCTATTTTAGCACAGATGTTTAAAGGCAGAATGAAAACAAAAATAATAACAGAACAACACGAAGACAGACCACCAAAAATGTTTAAGACAAAATAGGAAAACAGACTACAGATTCTGAATTTCAGGTAACTTGCTAGGAGTGGCACCCGACTTCCTGAGCAGACGAGGTTGGATAAAGTTCGATGGTAGAGTGTAAATGAAAATAAGAAAAACAAAATGCTCATTTTAATTGAGCACTTACTGTGTGTTCTAAACACTTTACATGCTTTAGCTCATTTGTCCTAACAACCACCTTGAAAAGTAGGTTCCATTATTATGTCCATTTTCAGATGAAGAAACTGAATGACAAGGTCATTCATTGAGAAGATAAGCAGTTCTTCAATGTCTAAATGAGAAACCAGCATAAAGGCACACGGAACTTGCACTCCAGCTCAGCCGCTTCCTAGCTGTGTGACCTTAGGTGATGTACTGAAATCTCTCTCAGTGTCAAATCTCTCCATTGCAATACGGAGATTGTAATGTGTTTACTACAGAGGTTAGCAAAATGATGCAGGCAAAAACCTAGATGTTATGCCAAGCCCTTACTGGACCCTCAGTGAGTTGTAGGTGGTTTCGAAGTTCTCTTCCTCTACCTTCTCCCTTATTGCTTATTTTTCCTACCTGATTCTTTCAGAAGTTCTGAAAAGGGGAACAGGTGCAGTCATATGTTCAGCAAATATCTAAATGCCAGGCTCTCTTCTGCATGCAAGGGCCAGCGGGAGCATACAGGCCAGAGTGGCAATCCCCAGCAGAAGTGCCACAGAGGCTGGCACCCTTGGGTGGGCACTTGATTTCTCTATTCTCTCTCCTGTAGGCATTCTGCTTATGAACCTGCTTTAAGGTGATATTCATCAAGAATGCCTAAGACTTGGAATGCTGATGGATTGCTCCCAGCTGGGCCTGATTTCCAAAGGGACTCCATCTGCATGACTCAAACCCATGAGTGCTTGAGTGCATCTCTTGATGAAGATGCCTGGGATGGGGAAAGCCCAAAGGAGCCAACCAGCCCAAGGCTGCTCCAAAAGACTAGCAATGAGGTGGTTGTCATTAATGCATGCAGAAGTCGGCCAGCTAACGTTTTCCCAGCTGCAGAAGCTCCCAGGCACGTGCAGGCTGCCAGGGATGTGCATTGATGGACAAGACTTTATCCTTGCTCTCAAGGAGCTCACAGCTGGTCAGGGATACAAGCTCACGGGAAATCACTGCAAGGAAGCATGATGCCCGGGAGTCCAGGGATGGGGTACAGGGAACTACAGGAGATGAGGCTGAAGAGACAGACAAGGTTCAATCGCACAAGGTCTTACTGGCCCTTCTAAAGCGCACAGAGGCTCCTAAGATACCACATAGGTGCTTTCAATAGGAAATGATTTGTCCTGCTCCAAATCCCCCTTCTTTCCATAGCTGAGGAGTTATTTTTCAAAAGCACCTCCAAGGGAACTTAGAAATCACCTCGTTCAGGGGGAAGCAAGCAGGATTTATTTGATGAACCACCTCTGATCAGGAGGTGGCTGCTGTCCGTGTTAAGAAGGATCCTGACCTAATCGAGGCTCAGTAAAGCTGTGATCGATTCACAATGTCTGTCTTCCACAAAGAAATGAAAAGTGGTGGCCTCCCGAGTAGTGCAGCTATCATCTTTTCTCAAATGAGGAAATTTATTTGCACAAGGTGGTGCCAGAGCCTGGCCTAGAACACCAAACTCCCAGGTTTGGGAGTTTCTCTAACCCACAAGAACTACCTTCACTCAGTCCCCTTTTGTGCCTGCAAAATAGGGAGCACGGTTCCCATGAAAACCAGCTTCCATGTCTCATGGGGTATCGAGTCCACTCAGCCAGAGAGTGCTAACGTCATGGAGGGTGTGCTTTCGTTAGTGAACACCATGTAACAAAGCACTCCAAACCTTGTTGGCTTCACGTAGTTTCTCATTGTCTCTCAGGATTCTGAGAGCTGACCGGTCTTCATGTGGATCTTCTGCCAGTCTGGCCTGGGGATTCGTCATATAGCTGCAACCAAATGGTGGCAGGTGATGGAGTGATCTGGAGGCCTGACTGGGTTGGATGTGAAAGTGGCCTCCTTACTCCCTTTGGGCACCACGGGTTTCTTTCTCCGTGTGGAGTCCACCTGCCAGGGCCTCTCTGTGGGGGAGCCATTCTTACAGGGTGATGGCTTCTAAGAGCCCACAGACAGAATGTGCCAGGCCTTCTTAAACCTAGCAATAGCCCTGTGTGATTTCTGCCTCATCCTATCGGTTGGTTCCTGGGAGGAGTGGAGAGGCTCTCCCAAGCTCTGAACACCAAGAGTAGTTCATGGGGGCCAGTGAGGGGGACAAGTCTCCACCAACAAGAGTAATGGAAACCCAGTTGGGTCTCAGGGGTTCTGCCAGCAAGCTGGCTGCCTAGGCTGAGCCTTCCAGGATGCCAGTTTCCATTTCTGGGTAGCAATCCCAAGGGGACAGGCTCAGGCCAGGGCGGCGAGTACTTCCTGCCCATTGCCTTTTTTCCAACTTTCCTCCCGGTCTTCTCTGGATATTTCTTTTTCAGTTCTAGTTCCCTCGTGGCAGAGTTTGATAAATGGAAATTCTAATTGGAAGTCAGACACTGATTGGTATCAGACCAAGCATTTTATTATATCAGAATTTATTGTGCCAGTCTAGGGGAGACTGAGATTGTTTGTAGCTGATGGCAAATCTTTTTGGCCCTTCCATTAACAAAACAAGGTGAGCTCCCTCCTGCCTCCTCCTTCCCAGCTCTGTCACTCATAAGGCCTCAAATCTGCTTTTCCTCCTATAAGAAACATCCAAATGGACAGTAGGAAAAAACCATAGTAATGAAGAGTGTTGGGAAGAGATAAAATGACTTGTAACCACGAATTCTTCAAAACCAACTGTCCTGACTTCTCAGGATAAACAAAATAAAATCAAAATGAATTAAATAAATTACAAAAGCATAAAAGTGATATAAATAAATAATAGGAGAAAGAAACAATCTTAGGATATTTAAGAAACCATTTGCTCTGTTTATGGATTTGAATCCATGCAATTGAGCTCTTTCTAGCATAAGGAACACTGGAGTGGGTCTCTGCTCTCTGGCCTTTGGTTGGAATATGCACTAGTGTATTATTCTCAGAAGTGAGCTGAGAATGATTTTGATAAAGACAGAGGTGCTGGAATCCTGAAGCACTAAGCACTGTCTGTTTATGGAATATTTATCAAACTTGAGCAAGCCAAAAAGAGAAACGTACTGCCCTCTGTCGGAGAGAGTTAGCAAAACCGGCACAGAGCCAGAAAGAGCTCTGTGGCTTCAGCTTCAGCCTTCCTGACCAGCTTCCCTTTGGGATCTTTCAACTGTGGGACACAGGTCGCCCATTCAAATGTGATTCAGGAAAAACAGAAGTAAAGTTGCTAGCGACACCACGCATATGGGATCTGCACTTCTACCGTTGAATCTGGCTATGTTCTTTTCCATTTTATCAGAGAGCAACATGTGACAAACCATAAAACGCAGAGTTTGGGGAGATAGGTGTGTTTAGCAATATTTTAAATTAGAGAACTAGGCATTGAGTTAATTGATTAATTAGTTCCAAGCTTACACAACACAGAAATGACTCAGCAGCCATGATGACATTCATTTGCAGGGGTTTTGGAGAACTGGTCAGGTTGTCACTGTCTCCCTCAGGAATACAGTGACTCAGCTTCAACAATGCTCCCCTCCACAAATCTCCATGACTGGTGATTGTCAGGATTGTTGTGTTCTGCTGGCCAGGTCACCTATGGAACATGTAGGAAAGCAAAGCCTGGCCTTGGCCCCCCAGGGAGAGTGGTGCCTCAGTGAGAGTTCACAAGGACATTGGCTCTAGGGAGAGGAAGAGACTATTTTTGTTTGTTCGCAGGCAACCAGGGCGTCTCTGAGCAAAAGGAATCCGGTTCTGTTCTACTTGTGCTTCCTTTCCAAACTAGAGCACCCTTCTCCTGAATACCTGTTACCATTTGGGTTTGCTTTAAAAATATTTTTAGGCCGGCGCCATGGCTCAATAGGCTAATCCTCTGTCTGCGGTGCTGGCACACTGGGTTCTAGTCCTGGTCGGGGCGCTGGATTCTGTCCCAGTTGCCCCTCTTCCAGGCCAGTACTCTGCTATGGCCCGGGAGTGCAATGGAGGATGGCCCAAGTGCTTGGGCCCTGCACCTCATGGGAGACCAGGAGAAGCACCTGGCTCCTGGCTTCGGATCAGCGTGATACACCAGCCACGGCGGCCATTGGAGGGTGAACCAAAGGCAAAAGGAAGACCTTTCTCTCTGTCCCTCTCTCTCACTGTCCACTCTGCCTGTCAAAAAAAAAAAGAAAGAAAGAAAGAAATATTTTTAGATGAATGGAAACAGGAAAGGGGGAGTTTAAGGGAGAGGAGCACAGAAAAGAATTTTAGTGTAGTGAAGGATCTTGGTACTTCATACAACACCCAATAAATGAACAAAAAAAAATAGCTCATCACTTTGACTTACTAATTCCACTTCTAGGCATGAATTCACAGAAATATTTGTAGAAATGCCCAAACTTAGCTACAAGGAGGTCCACTTAAGCATTGCTTGTCATAATAGTAAATTAGAATTGCCCAAAATATCCTGAATAGAACATGGCTGGCATAAATGATGCTATACAATGGAACACACTTAAACAAGGAGGTTATCCATGGACTGCTGTGGGAAGTGCCCCAAGATAGGTGAGGTTATTAAGTAATAGACACAAGTTGCAGAAGAGAGGTACAGTTTTCCACGTCTGTGGGCCATACTGCATTGTTGTGATAGCTTGTTACTAGAAAATAAACCTGGAAGAATACACACCAATTTATTCACAGTGGACATCTCTGGAAGCTGGGATTCTGAGAGGCTGTTACTTCTAAGATCTAATCGATCCGTATTGTCTGGCATTTTTCCTATGAGAATATTTTGCTTTTGTCATACAAACATAAGTAGACATTTGTTTAACTGGGAGGGTATGTCTTTTCTCTCAGCAGAAATACTTTCAGCAGCTACCATTCATACATAGGAAGCACTTCATATTATCACTCTCATGATGTAATTAAATTGTTCACACAAATCACAAAAAGAAAAATCAAATGAAATACATAATGTAACTGCTCAGTGTCTGGCATATAACAGGTGTTCAATAATGCTTGCAGAGCGATGGAATAAGTAAATGAATGAATGGAAACTGCTTTCCAGCATGCCCTATTTTACTTCGCCTTTCTTTTTTAATATCTGCTAGTCAATACGTTCCTTCTGAAAAATGTCTCCAATGGAGTTATCATCTCCAGTGATGATAGAATTCCCTTTATTTCCCTCATACATCATCAGAAACTCAAATGCTAGGGCAATGGTAGGCGGGGGACATGAAAATCAAGGTTTTAACATGAGGGAAAAGGGATTTTCACAAACCACCAAAGTGCTACTTCCCTTGAAAAAAGTGTACCCTGGATTTTTTCCAGCTGAATTCTGCAACAAAACCCAAGGAAAATGAACATTAATCTTTTATGAACTAAGCCCCCAAACGAACAGGCTTTGAGCTCAACCCTAATTAGGCTGCATCTCAATACAGAGAATCCTTAACGAATAAGGACACATAACAACACGGGCGAGCTCTCTGCTGGGACCAACTAAGAAATGAAGGGGCTACTCAGGCCACACTCAACTGCTGTTGTGCATTAGGGGCTTCCAACTTACCTGGGAAATGCATGGTCATCTTGGACGCAAAGCAAATGGAGTTTGCTCTAACTGAAATTCTTGGCCACCTTGCTACCTCCATGGCCTTCTGGGGGTCTGTAGATAAATGAGAAGAGAAAAGGCAAGAAGAAGGACTCAGAGTGAATTTCAGGAAGTCAAGATTTCTTTTGCTTGGTGCCCATTAGAGCAGCCAACTGTGGCTGTGCTAGCAACAAGATGATACACATATAGGATTCTGGAACAGAGGAGATGTGGGTCCAAGTCCCAGCTCAGCTACCTCTTTCTGGTCATGTGAAATGGAACAAGTGACCTGATCTGAGCCATCATTTCCTCATCTACAAAATGGGCATGAAGGTACAGCATGGTTGGGAAGATTAAATGAAACGTACTAAGCAGCTCTCAAATTGGTTATTGCTGATGACAATCTTATTTCTCCCACCAAAGCCTCCCTGAGCCCATCATCTCACATAATTTCCGAATCTCTCACTCAATCTTAACAACAGCTTTGGTAGATGAGCGTAATGATTGTCGTTCTATGGTTGAGATACTTGAAACTTAGACAGCTGAATTGACAGAGCAAGGGGCAGCAAAGCTAGGGTTTCACCTCAAGTCTCTAACCCAACTTTTGTGCTAATCACAGCAGTGAATCAACGGGGCTGATGTTGAGACATAGAGAACTGATTCTATCAGACGCCAGAATCCAGGAATCCTGGGGCCTAGCACCCACATAGATGCTGCAGGGTCACCAGAGAGAGGGAGGCCTTGTGAAGAGAGATTGCAGGATGGGCTCTGATTGAGCTGTTTTGGTTGAGGGTGTGTGGGAGAATCACTTTCCAGGGCAGCCAGTCCGAGGAAAGGCACCTGTTTGGGTCACCTGTACCTGGAGGGCTGTACAGGAGGGCCTGTGGGCACTCACAGCACTGATTTAAACCTGCCTGGTCTCATCTTTTCTGCACTGGTTCCATCTTGGGACATTCTCCCAACCCACTCACTTTCTTCCCCATGTTCACACATTGGGGTGGTCCTTGATCCCCCACAAAACAACCAAGCACATATCCCCTTCAACCTTCCTCACAAACTGCCCCTCACCCCAGCCCTACGCTGAGCTTCACTTGAGGAGACACTGACTTTGTCCTCCATGCTTCAAGGCCATTTATTTGGCTAATACTAAGTCCCTTCCCCTAAAACCTGCTATCCCATACTAGTCCAGCATCTCCCTGCAAGAATGCCTGATCCTATTACCATAATTAACTGGTACTATGCTAGAAAGCCGAGCCAGAATCAGAACTCTAGGGTGAAGAAGATTTGCCAAGGGTTACAATGCATGAGAATTGGAGTCGATAGAACTTGGCACTTGAAACCTCTTCCCTCCACACAGAACTCTACTCTAGAAACACATTAACTCTGAGCAGTGCAGTCATGTTTCTAGATGAAGCTGGTATCTTGGAATTCATTTGGATTCTGCAACTCTGCTCTTCTGTTTTTGCATTTTGTTATTGGAAAGGTAGAGTGACACAGAGGGAGGGAGAGAGAGGGAGAAAGAGATCTTCGATCCTTTGGTTCAATTGCTGCTTTTTTCAACCATCAATAGCACCATGTTTCCTTCTCTTCTTGCCCAAATGTATTGCTTTACATAATAGTATGTCCATTTGTTGTAATGTATTGTAACAATATTTTCATTAGCCAACACTTATTGTGCACCTACTATGTGCTAAATATTTTACACATGAGATCTCATTTAACCTTCACAAACAACTGTGAGAGGTAGTATGTATACCCCCATCTCGTAGACATGGACACTAAGCTCAGAACATCAAGCACCCTGGGTACCCTCTGAGAACCCTGGTCTATGCCCTGTGGGAGTCTAGTGGGAGTGAGGTGGTGCTCAGCCAGGAGAATCAAACTGAGCAGGTGCGAGTTAAGGTGAATACAGTCCAGGAGGATGGGCTGGAGCAAGACAGAGGGAAACAGGGAAGAATAGCTTGGTCGTTAGAGGGGCCAGCATGAGAGATGGCACAGAGATGGACAAGCTAACAGAGTGGCGAACACAACAGTGCCTGCCACAGAGGAGGTCTTCGAAATGTTTCTTAAATTGAATTCTGCTGAATTGCTAGGTTGGCTACAGCAAATGGAGCTCACAGGCTCATGTGCAATCTAGAAGCCATTGCATGAAGGGGAAGGGAGGCAAAGGTATTCTGTTTGTACATCAGTCATTCACCTAACTTTCTGTACAATCTGGTGTAGTAGCTTTCATGTTTTACAGATAGGAAAACAGTGTTTCAGAGCAGTAGTTTTCCAGAAAAAGTCAAAAGGCAAGGAAGTGTTGGAATCCACATTCACACCCTGCTCTGTCTTGCTCTGCAGCACTCCCGTCTCCCCTCCAGCCTGGCTTCCATGAGCTCCTTTCTGTGCTGACTCTGCACCTGGCGCAGGCTAGCTTTTTATCGACTCATCTCCTTTAAGAAGCTACTGTTTTCCACCTTCGTGGCATCCTCTGTGTGAGATACAGTGATGCCAAGGCTCTTGGGGCCCTCTGAGAGGGAGAGGGCTACAAAATGGCTCTGGGCAGGCGAGGAAGCACCCATAATGGGACGCAGCTGAAGCCAGGAGGGAATGCTGAGTTGCTCCAAGCAAAGCCCCAGATGGGGCCTCCAATGAGATCACCCCCATCATCCCTGGCTGCCAATGCAACATCTGCGCCCGACATATTGGCCTGCGAATATTTCAGATCCACATGCCCAAGTCCAGATGTGTTTATGTCATGAACTCCATACACTCTGCTAGAAATTACTGAGGTCTGAAAAAGGAAATTTAGAGTTCACTCAAGCGTACACGGACCAGTGACCTGAAATGCTCTGTGCAACTCCAAGATTTGGGGTGCTCACATTTAGGGACCCTGAATACCAACTTTCACCATCTTCTGGCCCACCTTATGTTCATCAGGGGTCACATGCAAAGGGATTGGTGTTTGCTTTCAATTTAGCACCCTGTGGAAGGCTGATGAACGTGGAAGTCTTCCCTAGATGCTGCCTTGCTCATATGATTAGTACATAGTCTGAAACTTCCACTGGTTTTCAATCACTGCATTTTCAATAATAGGGACACCACTGACTAATTAAAATAAGGAGCAGTGCAGCTCAGCACTGGCTATACACAGAGGCCACCTGGAGCTCTTGGAAACACCAGTGATTCAGTTCCCTAAAGGAACATCAGGGTTTTTTTTTGTTTTTTTTGTTTTTTGTTTTTTTGTTTGTTTGTTTTAGATTTTAAGTTGATTCTTTTTGTTTTTAAAGATTTATGTATTTCAAAGGCAGAGCTGCCAAGAACATGAAAGAAACACAGAAAGAGGGAGAGGAAGGGAGGGAGGGAGGGAGAGAAAGAGAGACCTTCCACAATGGCTAGTGCTGGGCCAGGCCAAAGCCAGGAACCTGGAACTCCATCCGGGTCTCCCATATGAGTGGCAGGGCCCATGTACTTGTGCCATTTTCTCTTGCTTTGCCAGGTCCATTAGCAGGGAGATGGATTGGAAGTAGAGCAGCTGAGACCAGAACCCACGTTGATATGGTATACTGGTATCACAGGCAGTGGCTTAACCCTCTGCACCACATCACCAGGCCCTTCCCCAGTTGATTCCAATCAACAGCTGACATTGAGAACTTCTAATCTGGAATATGCTCTCCAGAACAATA
The DNA here is from genome assembly GCA_949820135.1 of Sylvilagus floridanus. Classification (NCBI taxonomy): domain Eukaryota; kingdom Metazoa; phylum Chordata; class Mammalia; order Lagomorpha; family Leporidae; genus Sylvilagus; species Sylvilagus floridanus. Next base: position 93,166,504 of record OX463224.1, read on the forward strand.
TAAAGTAAAGTGCGGAGTGGGGGAGGGGGACAGGAAGGGCTGAAGAGAATTGGTTATACTTCAAACAGTTCCAAATCAATTCTCAAGTCTTCCTGTGACTAATGTGCAAGCTTGGCCAAGGCCTTTATTTTTTTCCATTTTTTAAAATTAATATAAGGTGAACAGATTTCATATATACATGCTTTGGATTGTAGGGGTATTTCCCACTCCGTGCCTCCCTCCCACCTGTGCTCTTACCCCCCTCCTCCTTCTTTTCTTATTCTTCATTTAATTTTCACAATGACATACTTTCAGTTTATTTTATAATCATAAGCTAAACCCTCCAGTAAGTAAAGAATTGAACAAATAGTAAGCAGAAAAAAAAAAAAACTGTTCCTCAACAGTGGAGACAAGGGCTGTTGTCTCAATAATCAAATATCAAAAATGTTAATTTTGCTCATATATATTACATTTTTTGTACAGGGAAAAATTTGATATTTGTCTTTTGGGGACTGGCTTATTTCACTAAATATAATGGTTTTCAGTTGTATTCATTTTGTTGAAAAAAAACAACCAGGATTTTATTATTTTTATGGCTGCATTTTTTAATGCAGTCATTGGTTGATGGACATCTGGATTGATTCCATATCTTAGCTATTGTGAATTGAGCTGCAATAAACATGGGGGTACAGAGAACTCTTTCCATTGGGTAAATTCCCAGTAGTGGAATGGCTAGGTAACACGGTAGATCTATTTTCAGATTTCTGAGGAATCTTTATACTGTTTTCCATAATGGTTGTACTAGTTTACATTTCCACTAACAGTGTATTAGGGTACCTTTTCCCCCACATTCTCACCAACATTATTGTTGTCTGTTTTTTTTTTGTATGCTAGCCATTGTAATGGGGATCAAGTGAAACCTCATTGTGGTTTTCATTTTCATTTCCCTGATTTCTAGTGGTCCTAAGTATTTTTTTATTTGTCCATTGGCCACTTGAATTTCATCTTTTAAAAAATGCCTGTTCAAGTCCTTTGTGAACTTTATTAACTGGATTGTTTGTTTTGTTGTTGTTGAGTTTCTTGAGCTCTTTGGCCAAGGCCTGTAACCTGGATGAGCCTGTTTTCTCATCTGTCATTGGAGATAATAATATCTGATAGGACTGGGAGAAATTTTAAATAAAAAATGTTGGGCAAGTGCTTTCCATAGGGCCTGGCACACAATAGGCATTCAGTAAATAGTAACCATGATAACCATGTCTCACATGTCTTAATACACACACACACACACACACACACAGAGAGAGAGAGAGAGAGAGAGAGAGAGAGAGAGAGAGAGAGAACAGAATTTTCTGTATCAAAATATTAAGATTAGAAAAGGGGATAGCAGATGAATTTTTTTCTATCTCTTTGTTTATTATATGCTCCATAATGACTTTTTCCTTCTAATAGAGGTCGTACAAAGGATTCTTTATGGAAATGATCATGATCAAACCATAAAAGACAAAGTCAGGGTACAAAATAGTACTTGTAACACAAAAGTCACTTTAAAAAAAAAGGGAGGGGGTGGAGGTGAAGGCCTGGAAGGAAATGTAGCACAGAGTGGAGGACAGGGTCCTGGCAGCCCTTCCTAGCTTTCCTTCCTTCCCTTTGTGTTCTTATTTTGTAATGAAAAGGCAGTAGTTTAATCCTAGAAAGAAGGCGCTTTCTTTCTTGGGGCTCTGCCCTCCTCCCCTTCATGAAGGTTTCCAAGGTAAAGCCCTTCCTAAGCCTCCCTCATCCTGCAGGACTGGATGGACTGGGGTACCCCACCCAGGCCAAGCTACAATGCTCAGAGGAATACTCGGGCAATGTAGCCACCACATGCCTACCAATGTCTCCAGCAGGGTCCTGGGGCAATACCTCTCCCTGTGGTTCCCCCCAAGGCTCAAGAGGTGACATAATGTGCCCAGTTAGCATGAGTGATAACAGCACAGCAGCCCCCGGACACAAGGATGCACGATCAGGAAGGCCAAGCAGCAGCCCTGGGCTGCAGCTGAAAAGCCACCACCACCATACCAGGTCTGTCCCCTGCTTAGCTGCTCTCCACGTACACCAGGCCTAGACAGCTACGGGGGCCCAGGGGGCAGGGGTCTTTGGTGACAATAATCCGTAAAACAGCTGAGCAGCTCTGGAGAAATAGAGGTTCCTTTTCAACAAGTGTGCAGGCATGAGCGAGGCACTGGCATAGTAGGAACCGTGGGCTATGGTTCCTGCATGTGCCAAGCACAATGTGGCCAGTGGGAAGACAGATCAAAAAGACACAGTCCTAACCCACACAGCAGAGGGAGGGAGGGTGGATACAGCATCCTGGATTGACAAGAGAGTGAAAGAAGCACCTTGATGGGGAAACTCTGAGTGCCACAGGCTCATAAGGGGCGGGGGGAGATGGTCAGGAAGGATTCTGGTGCCCACGGCAGTTCTTGTAGTGCAAGTAGGAATTTTCAGGAGACAGACAAGGACGTTTCAGCAGAGGGAACCACAAGGGCAAATGCTCAGAGTCACAAGGCAATTTCTAGAAACATCCATCAAGGTAGAAGTGACAGGAGCACAGGAGAGGAAGACGGGGAGGCAAGAGAGGACTCATTTCCTAAGTCTTGGTCACTTCTGCCCCTCCTCTGTGGATTTGCCACAGCTACGTCTCACTTATGTTCATTTTTAAAATTTTTTTTTATTTAGTAAATATAAATTTCCAAAGTACAGTTTATGGATTACAATGGCTCCCCCCCCCCATAATTTCCCTCCCACTCGCACCCCTTCCATCTCCTGCTCCCTCTCCCATTTCACTTATGTTCATTTTAAAAAATATTTTAAATGACTTATTATTTTTAAACTCCATTTAAATGTGCTACCAAGAGGATTTTGGTATTTTTACCATAAATAGAAAATAACACTTGCGTGCCGTAAGGACAAGGTGAAGACCAGGAGAAGTGGGAGATGCTGAATTCTACCCAGGTTCTTGTGCGGGGCCAGACATCTTCATCCTGTTTGTTGGACAGGAAGGTTTGCATGTGTTCCAGGGCATGAACGGCAGAGGGACACTCTATTGGACAGTCATGGTCTTAAAGGAGAATTAGCACTGGAGTTGGTTTCTCACCATATGATGCAAAGTCCCTAAAGGCCTAGCCACAGGGTGCCCCTAAGACATTCTGTCCTGCCCCAGAAGCGGCATCCCACCTTCTAGAAACTAGTCCCAGACAAGAGCCCTTCAAAGGAGGATGGCTGACTTTCTGGACATAGAAAGCCGGAGAAAGAGCAAAGAGAAGCCCGAATCACTCACCACAAACTCCTCTGGGCTTGCCATGAACTTGAGGAATGTCTTTGGGCAGTAACCTGTGAAAGCTGCCGGTGGAAGACTCTTGAAGCTGTCTCAGCATCTACCATGGTGCCTGGGGAGAAGCTGAGATCCCATGAGCACTCTAAACAGTCGATGTTGGCGACTCTCACCACTCCCTAATTGATTGTGTAAATATTACTCCTGATACTCCCCAAAGTGAGTTTTTATCTTATCACCACTGGGTAAATATTATGATATGTTGTGGGCTTTATTACCATGAAAGTATGACTGCCTGAGAGAGGTGCCCAGAAGGATGTTCAGTGGAGAGGGCTTTGAAAGTGGCAACACCCTCGTTGTTGGAACTTTGGCCGGTTATCAAGGGAGACTATAGCCAACCCACTACTTTGGTGGTGTTTCGTCCCCCAAAGTCATCCAAAAATTAATGTACCAGAAGGAAATAACATGTTTGTGTAAGGCATTGTGAGCACTGAGGCTTTCTCTTCGAGGGAATGCTATAGAAATTTCTGTATCAGTAAGGAGAAATGGCCCATTGAGGGAGAATGTTTGTGACCTCAGTTAATGTGCCTTTCTTTGAGTCATGCTACTTCTGATTTGGTAGAAAGCTCAGAAAAATTGGAAATATGCTATGTGTTTATGTATATGATAGATGATAGGGATGTGATAGATGAAAAATGAGACAAAGAAAGAGAAAAGAAGGGAGGGGAGGGAGGGAGGGAAGAAGGAAGGAAGAAAAGAAGGAAGGAAGAAAGGGAGGGAGGGAGGCAGGGAGGAAGGAAAGAAGTAACATGCTGGCATCAACAAAAATAAACTTCTCCAAAACTCATTTGAGAAAAATGAAGTAAGAATTTCCCTGCCTATCCCTCCCGTGGTCCTCTGCTGTGTGGTTATCTGAAACTTCGGAGACACAGAACGAAGTTTCACCTATTTAAGCCCTCTTTGATGCAGCTGTAGACACAGCCCAGTGTAAAACTGACTTGTTGGTTTTAGAAATGATCCAGCTGACAGTCATTTCCAGAACTCACTAGAACCTTAGGGACCTATACTTTGGAGAGGATTTCCCTCACTCTCAAATGGGGCTTGTTGTAACACAAGATTCAAAGGCTGGTGAGTTTTTATTTAAACTCAAGCTGTTCAGTTTGCTTTTCTCACATAGGACTTGGTAACTCATCCACAACCTGTCAGACACATTTGCTAGGTTGAGTGCCAAAGCCCTCTTTGCATTTTTACAAGTTTGACAACCTACTTAAAAATAAGAACAGTGGCGAAGTGCACAAAGTTGTATGCACAAAAATGTTCATTCCTTTGCCTTATTCTTAATAAGGAAAGGTTAGACATAGCAAAAATCATAGAAATTGATTTCCTATTCAGTTGCTATTAAAAATAGGTTTTCATGCATTGACATTGAGAGGGGTTCATCCAGGGATACCAGGAGAAAGTCCATCAGCTCAGTCTCTGGCTTGATGGAGTCCACCAAGAACTAATTAATCCAGGTAAAACTGGGTTCACCTATAAACCTCCTTAGAAGATTTAGTAGCTTCTGGAGTGCCCTGGGCATTTTAATATCAGCTGCCATCTATTAAGCACGGGGTATGTCCCAAATACTGTGCTAAACTGTAATGTGTCATTTTTCAGTCTCACAAAACCTTTAAAGGAAGAGATTGCAATTCCCACTTCACAGATGAAGAAACTGAAGTTCAGAGTGCTAAGTAACTGCGTAAAATTACAGACTCACAAGCTGCAAGGCTGTAACTTGATCTCTGCCTATCAGCCTCCTTCCCCTAATTTCTAGGGTATTTGATGCAAGGTGTTAGCCCTATTGACAAATGACCATGGAAAACTAATACCTCTCTCTCTCTACAAGTCTTCAGTGGACCCAAAGAGCTCCTCATTCACCTGCAGTATCTGGCCCATCAGTAATTTTTTTCTCCTTGGTTTGTACAAATTACCACAGCAGTCAAGATGCATGCATCCCATTGTCCTCTGACATTTAGATATTACAAGCCTTGGATAGTTTTTGAGCAAGGCAGCAAAATCCTTTCACAAATGAGTTCACTTCAGGGGGAAAAAAGATCTGTTGGCAAGAAATAAACTATAACTTGTCAAAGGCATGCATATTACATTTTTGCTAAATTCATGTTTTCCCTTGTCAACCAGTAGATGAGCACAAGACTTTTGTAATATTCATTCTGGTGATTCACTAGCAAAATCATTATGATATAATATTCTCTTATCAATAAAGAATAATTTACAGGTCCTGGAGATGAGATCTTGTAAATGATAGTGCTTAAGGGATGTTGACTGATGTAAAATTTTAGAGGTGGGAGTGTGGGTGGGAGGGTGGGTATGGTGAGAAGAATCACTGTGTTCCTAAAGTTGTATCTATGAACTACATGAAGTTTGTATTCTTTAAATAAAAGGTTTCTGGGGAAAAAATTTTCTGGGTTAAATTTTTCATTCTTTTCAATAAAGTCAAATCAAAGTATTATATTTTGTTTCTGTCTTGATCATCCAGTGCTCCATCCCAACTGTGTTGCAGTCCAGTGGTTGGGGGCTGACTCAAGCTCTAAAGGTGGACCCTGAGCCCACCATCAGGGGAGGCCCTTCCCCTCTCATTAAGGAATAAAGAACTCAGTTCCAACCCAGTCAGAAAGTGACATTCCCCTGATCACGGGAACTGATTAGGCAATGGTTAGGGAATGTTGATAGAGGCTCCTTGGAAAAGTTTCCTTGCTGTTAAGGAAGAAGCATGGAAAGTGCCAGACTTTCTATCTCTAGATATTGTCCTGTCTGGGATCAAGACCTGGAGCAACCACAGCCACCTCAGTGCTACTCCAAGAAAACACTGCATGCAGAAGAGGAATGAGACAGGAGAATCCTGGAAGTGAGGAGCTGGGATTCCTAGATGGGGCCTGTTAGATCTATGGCTGGGGTTGTTGTGCCTGTCAACACATTTTCTTTTTTAATTTTTAAAATGATGGATGGGCATTTGGTATGCTACTTGGGATGCCTTTACTCCATATTTGAGTGCCTAGGTTCATGTCCTGTCTCAACTCCTGATTCCAGCGTCCTGTTAATGCACTCTCTGGGAGGTAGCAGTGACGGCTCAGGTACTTGGATTCCTTGCCATCCACATGGGAGACCTGGATCAAGTTCTGAGCTCACGGCTTTGGCCTGGCCCCAGCCCTGGCTGTTATAAGCACTTGGGGAGTGAATCAACAGATGGAAAAGTTTTCTCTCTCTTTTTAAATATTTTATTTATTTATTTATTTATTTGAGAGGTAAAGATAGAGAGAGGGAGAAACAGAAAGAAAAGTCTTCAATCTACTGGCTAAGTCCCCAGCTGGCCAAAATGGCTGGAGCTGAGCTGATCTGAAGCCAGGAAACAGGAGCTTCTTCCAGGTCTCCCACAAATGTGCAGGGCCCAAGTACTTGGGTCATCTTATACTGCCTTCCCAGGCCATAAGCAGAGAGCTGGATCAGAAGAGGAGCAACAGGACATGAACAGGTACCCACATGGGATACTGGTACTGTAGCCAGTGGTTTAACCTAGTTAAGCCACAGTGCCATCCCCAACAAAGTAAATTAGTTAATTAAATTATTTTTTTTCTTGAGAGGCAGAGAAACAATTAGAGATAGAGAGAGCTACCATCCACTAGTTCACTCCCCAAATGCCCACAATGGCTGTTAGCCAGGACTGAAGCTAAAAACCAGGAGCTGGGAGCTCAATCCAGTGGGGGTGGCAGAAACCCGAACACCTGAACCATCACCTACAGCTTTCCTGGGTCTAGGTAGCCAAAGCATCTGTCCAATACTGGCCACAACCATTCCCTTGACACACTTCCCACTTTCTCACTTTTACCAAGATGTTGCCACAAATGTTTCAACAGGCTCCTTCTCTTCAGAGATAAGACCATCATCAGCCATTCCACCCCATGGGTAAGAAACTAAGACCCAAATCAAAGATGGTGGATGATTTATACTTACTAAGAAATTTGACCCTCTCTGGGTTTCAACTTTCTTGTTTTCTCCATGAGAAGGAGTATCTCACAGCCACCAAATACATTCAAACAGGGGTTCTAGAGTGTTGGTAGTCCACTCAGAAGAGTCTATGCTTTGGTCTCTATTGGTATAGTCGAGCTTAACTTGAGGCTCCAAATCATGCAACTTCCTGTTTAGGCCTATCAATGTAAAATAATCCTAATTTTGAAAACTTTCAGGTAGCAAGTTTAAGGCAATTTTGTTTTTGCAGATCAAGACGAGCGAGCGCGGTGCGCCGGCCGCAGCGCTCCGTCAGCGGCGGCCATTGGAGGGTGAACCAACGGCAACGGAAGACCTTTCTCTCTGTATCTCTCTCTCTCACTGTCCACTCTGCCTGTCAAAAGAAAAAAAAAAGAATATTAATGACTTAAGCTATACCCCTTACTTTTGTTAACAGTAATTTGAGTGTACCCCAGTGGAACCTGCATCTCCAGGTCTCTGCAGTTTGATGTAGCCAAGTGACTAAACTCTTACCAGTGAGATGTGGAGAAAAATGATACATGTGATTTTCAGATCATGTCTTTAAAAGGGAACTGCTAAAATCTTAATAATTTTTCCATCTTGATAATTATATGAAGATTGTTTTTACATTTGACATGTTCAAAGTTTTTCAGAATTATTTTAAAAGAAAATGGCTTATCTCCTAAGCTCTTTTAGTCAGCTGGAATGGAGATGTAGTACTGAACTAGCTTTGGCCACATATGGCCTGAGGAATGACTCCAGGGGTGGTAAAGCAACCGGAAAGAAGGAACCTGAGACCCTGGAAGAACTTGGGAGTAGAGTCCTCTCTGGATCATGAACTGGCTTGGAATTCTGCAGACAAGACACAAAATTTTCTACTTTAAAATACGGTGCTATTTAGTTATTTAGTTAGGTATCCTAACTAATCAGCACATTCCTTCAAACTTCACAAGTCCAGGAGTACAAAAAGAATTTCATTGTGAATAATGCCCAAGTGATTCTTTTTTAAAAATATTTTATGTATTTATTGTAAAATCAGAGAGAGAGAGAGAGAGAGAGAGATCTTCCATTTGCTGGTCCACTCACCAAATAGCTGCAATGGCCAGAACTGGATCATTCCAAAGCCAGGAGCCAGGAGCTTCTTCATGGCTACATGGGTGCCAGAGCCCAGGCAGTCAAGCCATCTTCTACTGCTTTTCCCAGGCACATTAGCAGGGAGTTGGATCAGAAATGGAGCAGATGGGACTTGAACCAGAGCCCATCTGGGATGCCAGTGTCACAGGTAGCAGATTTACCCACTATGACACAATGCCAGTCCCACTCAAGTAACTTTTTTAAAAATGTATAACAACTTCTTTTTCGTAAATAAAACTTTAGGAATATAGTGATTTTTCCTACCGTACCTGCCCTCCCATTAACACTTTCACCCCTTTTCCTCCTACCTCTCCCATTCCCAACCTTATTTTTAATTAATATCTATTTTCAATTACTTGATTTAGGTCTTTTATTTATTTTAAGTGGATTTTTGTGTAAGGTATAAGGTAGGGGTCTTGCTTCACACTTCTGCATGCAACTATTCAGTTTTCCAGCACCATTTGTTGAAGAGACTGTCCTTGTTCCAGGGACTGATATTAGCTCCTATGTCAAAGATAAGTTGCTTAGAGTCTTCATCATGAAAGGGTATTGTGTTTTATCAAATGCTTTCTCTGCATCTATTGAGATAACCATATAGTTTTTGTTCTTCAATTTGTTAATGTGATGTATCACATTGATTGGTACATGAATCTTGGACCATCCCTGCATACCTTGGTCTGGGTGTATGATCTTTCTGATGTGTTATTGGAGTCAGTCAGCTAGTATTTTGTTGAAGATGTTTGAGTCTATGTTCATCAGGGAAATCATTCTGTAATTCTCTTTCTCTCTTGTATATTTTTCCGGTTTAGGAATTAAGGTGATGATGGCTTCAAGAAGGAGTTTGGGAAGATTTGTTCTCTTTCTTTTTTTTTCTTTTCTTTTTTTTTTTTTTGACAGGCAGAGTGGACAGTGAGAGAGAGACAGAGAGAAAGGTCTTCCTTTGCCGTTGGTTCACCCTCCAATGGCCACCATGGCCAGTGCGCTGCAGCTGGCATACCATGCTGATCTGATGGCAGGAGCCAGGTGCTTCTCCTGGTATCTCATGGGGTGCAGGGCCCAAGCACTTGGGCCATCCTCCACTGCACTCCCTGGCCACAGCAGAGAGCTGGCCTGGAAGAGGGGCAACCGGGACAGAATCCGGTGCCCTGAACGGGACTAGAACCCGGTGTGTTGGTGCCGCAAGGCAGAAGATTAGCCTAGTGAGCCGCGGCGCCGGCTGCTCTCTTTCAATTGTTTTGAGTAGCTTGAGAAGAATTAAATGTCTGCATCAATTCAGCAGTGAAGCCATCCAGTCCTGAACTTTTCTTTGTTGGAAGGGTCTTTATTACTGATTCAATTTCCATCTTGGACATTGGTCTGTTTACTTTTTCTGTGTCTTCATGGCTCAATTTAGGTAGGTTTTACATGTTCAGGAATCTATCCATTTAATCTAGGTTTCCTGATTTCTTGGCATACAGCTCTTTGTAGTAATTTCTGATGATTCTTTTTTTTCCATCCTTTCATTTTCAGTCAGTTTGTATCTTTGTTGGTGAGATGTGCTTCTTGTAGGCAGCAAATAGATTTTAAAAAATCCATTCAACCAGTCTGTATCTTTTAACTGTGGGTACGATTTTCACTGGATAGTTGAGGCCATTTACATTCAAGGTGACTATTGATAAGTAAGGAGTTGGCTCTTCCATTTTTGCATAAATATTCCTATTGTTTCCTTTGATTTCCTTTGTACTTTTACTGGGAGACTTTCTGCCTTCACCTTCTTTCATAATAGTGATCATATTCCTATGTAGCATATCCTTAAGCATCTTTTGTAGGTCTGGACAAGTGGTGACAAATTATTTCAATTTGTTTGCTATGGAAAGTCTTTATTTCACTTTTATTCCTAAATGAGAGCTTTGCAGGGTACAGTATTCTGGGATGACAGTTTTTTTTCTCTTAAGACTTGAACTATATCTTACTATTCTCTCCTAGTCTGTAGGGTTTCTGATGAGAAGTTAGCTAAAAATCTAATTGGAGATCTTCTGAAAGTAATCTGGCATTTCTCTTTGCACACTTTAGAATCTTTTCTTTATGTTTTACTGTGGAGAGTTTGACTACAATATATTGCGGTAAAAAACTTTTCTTGTTGTGTCTATTAGGAGTTCTATGTGCTTCCTGTATTTGAATGTCCCTTTCTTTCTGCAAATTATGGAAATTTTCTGTAGTTATTTCACTAAAAAGGCCTTCTAATCTATTCTCTCTTTCCACATCTTCAGAGATTCCTAAGACCTGCATGTTGGGTCATTAATAGTATTCCATAAATCTGACACTGATTTTTAGTGTTCTAATTTCTTCTTAATTTTGGTCTGACTGTAAAATTTTCAGAGATTTGTCTTCTATCTCAGATATTCTTTCTTCTGCCTCATCAGGCTTTCCACCATGTTTTTTATTTGTTCTATTGAATTCTTCATTTCCAACATTTTGTTTTGATTTTTCTTTAACATCTCAATTTTGTGGAAAAAATTTTCATTCATGTCATGTACAGATTTCTTTAGTTCATGAATTTGCTTCTGATTACTTCTAAGTAGTCCTATGATCAATTTTTGAATTATGTTTCTGGCTTTTCATCAGTCTCTTCACCTTCACATTCTAGTATTGAAGTGTCATGTTCTTTTGGGAGTGTCATGTTGTCTTCCTTATTCTTGTTTCTTGAATTGCTGCATTTATTATTTGGCATTTGTGGTGATACTTGTAGGTTTCTGTTTTTTATTTTCTTCTTCCTTGTGATGGCTTTCATCTTTGGACTATGCCTCTGTGGCTTAGTGGAGTGTCTACTCTTTTAGTGAATACCCAGAGGTGTTGTTGGGTATGGTCAAGGAGCTCTGCTCAGTGTCCCGTGGTGAAGGGAGTGTCCAAGGTGAAACCCAAGTTGGGTGTGATAAATCTACTCTTTTTCTTTTTTATCAGAGGAGAGGTTTGTTCTGCTTTGTTGGTGTATTTTCATGCTCTCCTCCTCACTTCAAAGGAGACCAATTCCTGTGCATTAGCCATAGTGGGTACAATTTTCACCCACACTGCCCCAAGAACTGCACAAAGGATCCATGCAGTTCTCTGTGTGAACACATATCCTGAAGCAATGACCCTCACTAGTGAATCAGGGAGCCCCAAGTATGTGACTGCCTAAAGTCCCAGCCATACTCCGCACCCTCCCACACAGCCACAGTGTTTTCACAGTCCTGGCACACAAGGCTGCAACAGTCATGAGCACCCAGCCCCATGTCAATTCTCTCAGCCAGACTCAGGAGGCTCCTCTTGGCTGGTTACTGGAAGCTCGGACACGAGCTGGTGCAGCTATTACCAAATGTATGTCCAAAATGGCTCCTGCTCCCTCTCAGGTAGTTTCAGGATGCCAGTGCCAATTGATCAAGGAGAGAGAAACATGCCCCCTTTTATCCCTCTGGCTTGGCAGGTACACTGTCTCCCACAGGGCTCCAAGCCAGCCTACACCAGGATCTTCCCACAGCTTTATTGCCAGTGGCTTGGGCTACTACATTCTGGTCTCACCTCTCTCCAAAGGTGGTGCTGAGGCTATCAGCTGCTGGGGTCCTGAGGTGTGTGCATCCACACCCTCCACGTAGGTCTGCAGTGTCCTCACAATTTGCATGGACTTTCCTCTACCTTTTTTTCCCTAACCCTTCCCTGAGCTGGCACTCTGTCCATTATTTTTTAACTATTCTATTCTCTCCTAGACTGGAGCAGTAAGCTCCCTCCCCATGCAGCCATCTGGAAAACCCCGTAATTCTTGCCCCTACTTGCCATGGCCAACAAGCTCCCTGAGATTCCCCTGAGATAGTACATGTGTGTACAAAAAAAGAGGTTCAGCTCTCCTGCCAGTAACCATATGGCAATATCTGCTGTTTCTTCCTGGGCCCCATGCTCCTTCTGGTTGAAGCACAGACCCAGAGTTACAGAGTTCTGTTGTAAAACAGGACAGAAAGCCCCTCTTCCGTCTTCTGTGTTAAATTCTATTAAGGGTCCTCACAGCAAGGCTGCCTGTACCCTAAAGCAGGCCAGAGTCCCTATTTCTACTTGGTTCTTCTCCTTGGTTCTAAGGTATTTATTCCATGGGGCATAAAAGATAAAACCAATTGAAAGAGTCCTCCATGTTCCATTTCATGTTTTCCCTCTGATGACCAAGGCTATGCCGCTGGGCCAAACTTGCCTGTCACATTCCTTTTTTTCAAAGAGTGAATTCTCTTGGGAAGATATTGATTTCTCTTGCAAAGAAGTCTTCAGTAAAGTCCAGTCCAGTAGATCATGAGGAATACTCAAAACCCCTGCTACAAAAGCAACAAGAAACACAAAAATCAGGGTGACATCATAGGAGATAGAAGAATGAACAAGAACCAAGGGAGTTTGTGTGTTTGAAAAGGATTGTATCCTTGAACTCCACAATCAGCTGACGGTCCAAGAAAACAGATTATGGAGTCAAACTGCTTTGCAAAGCCAAAGCCTACAATTCCTCTCCTCCAACACCTACTGGCCCTTCACTGTGCATGTAGGCACCCTAAAGCCTCATACAAGCCCTGCAATGATCTTGTTCATTTTTGTTGAATCCATTATTTCTTAGGCATCTTTGTAAGTGAGTCTCCTCATAGTCCCCTGAAAAACCCATTAACATCCTGGAAAATCCTTGGGAAATATAATAAAGGCCACCCAGATCACTCACTTCCTTCCACTTTCAGCATTGTGATTTGGGGGATGGGAGAGGGGTGTGCGTGGGATCAGCTGTTTCTGGGGTGCTGGTGGCTGGCATAAGTAGCAGCTCTGAGAGTCATTTCTCTGCAAGCAGAGAATGATGGGAACAGGTCCCCTGGGTTGGGAAACATAACTGAAATATTTCCCCTACAGCATGCCAGGGTTTTGCTACTAAGAAAGTTGCCAGGGTAAGCTTTGGCACATCACACAGAACTGCTCCTTTCTGGAGCTGAGGAATTCACACCGACTTGGAGGCTGGTTGAGCACATGCCTCTCCCAGATGGTCCCTTTGGAGGAATCACAGTTTCCAGAATGTCTGAGCTGCTGGAGAGATACAAGAGTCTCAGCGACGCAGAGAAGCTGTTCCTGCAACAATGCAAATTCATGTTAAGGCAGATTGTGTGAAGAGAAAAAAATGAGGCTCCTGCACCTCAAAGCACCCATGGAAGAGGCTGTGGAAGCCAGAAACTACAGGAGGATCCAGCCAGGAGAATTTCTCCCATTCACACACCTGCATTTGGACACTAAATAGGAACAGTCTGCTAAACAATACAGGCAGGAGGTTTTCTGGTCAGAAAGAATGATGCAAAAGCAAACGCTGTGTCCCTTGGGCCTCATAGATCTCCTGAGATGTGTGATTCTACAGAAAGCTTAATTAAATTTAATGGACAAACCTCTTGGTGCTAGGAGGCATTTTAATGTGGTATTTCAGTTCTGGGTGGACAAGAATCAGTCTTCCTTGCCTCGTTGCTCTCCCCTGTAAATGCACCAAACTTTCTGATGAGTGCCATAACTCTCACGACCACCCTGTGCCTGCCTGTCTGCTGATAATCTCCACAGCACACCTGAGGGGGCTTCTCACCAAATCTGCAGGGCACTGGCCCACACAGACTGGAAGGGAGCTCCGCACATGAAAGACAGAGGTAGCTTCATCATCTAGGTACCAACAGTGTCTGTCTAGCCCACTGGCATAAAAGCTTTTTGGTGAACAAATGAAAGTAATAAATAGAGGGAGAAAGGGAAGGGGGAAGGGAAAGACGGGGGGTGGGGGAAGAATAGCTAGAGGGAAGGCATGAAGGAAACAAGCAAAGGAGGCAAGGAGGGGAGAAAATGCATCGACTAGGAGTAGCTGTAGCTGGGGACGGTCTCAGGCATAGCTCAGTGAGCGAGCAGGGAGAGGAAAGTGTGCTAACTTTGTATTTTGATTTTACATTTATTTTCTTCTACTCAAAAGGCAGCAGGAGAGGAAGAGAGGGAGAGATAGAGAAAGAGAGAGAGAGGGAGAGGAAGAGAGGGAGGAAGAGAGAGGGAGAGGGAGAGGGAGAGGGAGAGAGAGAGAGAGAGAGATTCTTCTTCCTAACCCCTACCTACCCACTTCTTCATCTCCTGCGCCTCCCCTGGGACTCCAGAGAAATTAACCTCCCTCAGGGGGCGCTGACTGGCTGCCGCTAATTCCATCCTCCTGCCAGTGATTGGTTCAGGAAAGGTCATGTGATCCAGTTGGGGCAATAAAATGCTGAGATAGTTCCTGGAAGGTTTTATTTTATCTTTATTTCTTTGGAGGAGCCCCCAGAAGTGACTTTTCTTCTCTTGAGGTCCAGAAAGATAGCTATCACCCTGCTACAGCCCTGAGGACAAGGTCAACAGGTGGGAAAGTGTAGGTGCCAGGGCACGTTGGGATGGAATGGCTCTGGAGGAAACCAGCCTGAAGCCCATCTGACTCCTAGACTTCCAGTCAAGGGAGTCTGCCAACAGCCTTGCTATCATGGCCAGATTGAGCTGGATGCTCTCTTACCTGTAACTGAAATTGAGAGCAATCCATTCTCCAGCACAGGCTGGAATTTGGATGGGGAGGAAATGAGGAAGTCGGGAGTAGCAGCTCTGCTGGTAGTGACCAGCCGCTCCCCTGACCCCACCATGCTTAGCCTTCCAGCTCTTCTGATGGATTTTCATTGGCCAAACTTTCTAGATTTGGTTCTTTCTAGATTGATAGTCACACTATGAGATTGGGAAAAATGGTCTTCAAACAGCTATACCAAGCTCTTCTGACTGACAGTGTGACCTTGAAAGTGACACTTAGCTTCTCTGAGCCTCAATCTGCTCGCTGTAAAAATGAAGGTTAAATAATATTCCTGTCTCTGGGCTGGTGCTGTAGCATAGTGGGTAATGCCACCGCCTGCATATGGGTGCTGGTTCATGTCTAAGCAGCTCCACTTCTGATACAGCTCTCTGCTAACGGCCTGGGAAAAGCAGAAGATGGTCCAAGTGTTTGGTCTCCTACCACTCACATGGGAGACCCATAGATCTTGGCTTCAGCCTGGCCCAGCACTGGCTATTGTGGCCATCTGAATAATGACCAGCAGATGGAAGATTCTCTCTCTCTCTCTCTCTCTCTCTCTCTCTCTCTCTCCCTCTTTCTGTAACTCTGACATTCAAAATAAATAAATAAATATTTAAAAAAACAACAACAAGAACAACAAACTCAAGTCTGAGTTTCTCAATAGCCAAAGCAAAAGAGGAAATTATTTTAAAGCCAATATCATGCAAAGTATCACACCCAGTGCTGTGAAAATTACAAACTGTGTAATACATGGCTCTTGTCCTCAAATAATTCACAAGATAATAAGGAAAAGAACTTATCAGTAATAAATGTAATATAGACAATATTAAGTTCAATACATGTATTATTATGATTTTTAAGTATTTTCTTTTATTTGAAAGGTAGAGAAACAGAGGGAGACAGAGAGATCTCCACCACCCAATTGTTCACTTTCTAAATGTTTGCAACAGCCAAGGCTAAAGCCAGGAATTAGAAACTTTATCTCTCATATGTACCTGCTGCCTTCCAGAGTGCACATTAGCAGGGAGCTGGAATCAGAAGTGGAGCTGGGACTCAAACCCAAGCATTCAGGTGTGGGATGTGGGGATCCCAAGCAGCATCTTAACTGTCACACCAAACACCTGCCCTCAAGTATTATTAATGACCATCCATAGAAAATCTATAGGAGAAGTCAGAGGAGATAAGTTCTATCTTTGAAAAGGTTTGATGGAAAAAGGGATATTTTAACTGTGGAGTAGGTCATGTTGGAATTTGGTGATTGGGATGGTAGGAAGATATTCTTGCATGAGCGAGAACATGGTACATTTAAGAAAGGGTGGGAGATGTTCTTGGGTTAGAGTGTCCTAGATTGTGGTACTTGTATGCCTGTATGCGTGCTCATGTCTATTTGTGTGCATCAGTTAGCAAATGAGATGAGGTTATGGAGGGAGACTTGGATCTGTTACAGCAGTCTTTGAATGTTATGCTCAGAAATTTCAACCTTACTCTGTACGAAATGGGTAAGAGTCACTGAGAGCTATTCAGTTGGAAATGACATGATCATAGCTGTTCGCCAAATAATACATTTTTGGTAGTGCTTTTCCCCCAGGAAAAAATTTGAAAGTGTGGTTCTGCCATGATCTAATACATCCCCATCAGAAACTTACCCTTCTCCTGTGCCATTCTGTGCTCACTTGACAATTTTTCATTACATTGATTCTAAGTCAGTTATTCCCAGAGAAAAGACAGAAATTCATCATCTTTCCCTTTATGATTTCCTCCACTGTCATCAAACACATCAGCAAGCATGAGTTTTATCATAATTCAATTCCCGCCTTCCACCCACCTTAATTACATGCATTTCTACTTGATAATAATTCACTGGGGTATTCAAGAAGATGAGGAAATTAAACTTCTCTTTGCCTTGGCAACTCTTTTGGGAAAGTTCCTCTAGCGAGGCATAGAACAGGAAGTTGTCCCTCACTGCATTTCATGGGCAGGAGCACACCTTGTGAGAGCAATACGGAAGGCCCAGAAACCCCCACTTGATGAAACTAGGAATTCTGCACTGGAGGAGGCTTTAAAAATCAGCCTTTGGGATACAAAGAGTTGAAATATGTTGGTCACTCAGGCTCAGAATCCTACAGTAAAACTCATTTGCCAGCTTTTCTTATGATGAAATTAGTCCAGGACAACTTAACCCAATGCAACGCACTGCTTGAACAGTCTCTAATCCAATGTTAGGTAAGGGTCTCTAAGGAGACTTCTGTGGTTCCTCCAGAATCAGGAATGGGATGGCCACCCTTCCTCTGTTCTTATAGGATGTTTTGTGCATCTCCCTACTATCACAGGACCCACAGATTATCATGTCTAACATTTTGATAATTAATGTACACTGCAAATTTTGTGTATGTTATTTCTTTCCATCTCCCTGTGATCCTCTGAGATAGGTACCATGTTAATGATGAGGAAGATGAAACAAAGCATGGATAAGTGACTTTCCCAAAGCCACACAGCCAGTACGTAATGGAAGCTATTTAACCTCTTATAGTCTGACTTCAAGCTTTGTTTTTGTTAGAGGACACTCCAAACACTGGTTGGAGGAATTGCTACTGAATCCCCATCTATTCACATGACATGGGGTAAGTAAACTTTGGACAGTGGGGTGGTAGAAAAACATAGGTATTTATTTGCAACGTGCCTAGCAAGGTGTCAGGCAACTAATGCTCACTTCCCATACTCTCCAAGTGATTAAAGGAAGTGAATCTTTGAGTTCAAAGTTAGAGATGAGCAACGCATGATCAGCCCACGTGTGGGCTTCTGGATGGCCCATAGTGTCCATGACCTTCCACTGACTGGTCAGCGATAGAGGGCAGCATGCTTTTTATGCAATGGTAAAGGTGATTCCAGTCTGTGTTGATCTAAGGGTAGATTGGGTATTATTTTGTTTGATCATGGCCTGTGAGTTCCTGCAAAGGCCTCAGAACAGGGGCTGGCATGGAGATGTTGACCACGTTAACTGTGATCCAAGGTCCTGCTTTACCTTTGTGTCACATCCTTAACTTAATGGAGTAATTACAGAAGAACTACAAGCAAAAGAAGATACTGGGGCCTGATAAGACTCACATCAAAGGCATTAGGGGTAGGAGCACTGCTTCACTATTAAGTCCTTTGTTGTGATGTTAGAATTATGTTTTTCTGTCTTCTGGCCTTCTAGTTCCTCCCTAACTCCACTTTCAATTAGGATGATTCCCTACTATAAGTTGGTTTTATTAATTTTTATATCCCCATTGCACAGCACATAGCAAATAATGGGTGTTCAACCAATCAAAGGTAGATACCACGATGAATGCATTAGAAAAATAGAGTTCAAGTTCTTCCTCCCAGGACTCACTGGTTTGCATGAAATCTGCATTTTAATTCTGGCTCAAGCTACATCAACTCTTCAGGGAGGCATAAGAGGACACCTTAGTCTACATCTCTCCCAACTTCAAAATTCAGACACAGACAACTTCCCAGATGACTCAGTGGAGAGGGAATTTTAAAAATAATGTTGCAAAGAGAAGTTGAAAAAAAGCTTTCAAATCATTTTTTTTTCCAAGCTTTTCCCCAAGAAAACACATTTACAGCTAGATTTAACATCTATTTGTTTAAGGGACCTAAATCTGAAGCCACATGTCCACGTTTTTGCACAGCAAGATAACTTTTTTTTTTCTCACTGTCGTGCACTTCCCACCACCACTCCCTGAAAGAGTCCAGGTCTATGGCAAGGCCTCCACTCACACAGGTGAATCCAGGGGAATTTGAGCCAATATTTCCTCCTTGCATTTCCTGGACGTTGTGTCCAAGGTGCACCATAATTTGGTGCCAGGGGCAAGAAGCAATTCTGATGTATGTATCAGACTGAGGCTCCAAGTAGTCATCTGAGCTCAGAAGGTAACTGGCTGCTTGGACATGAGATGCCTGAAATGGGGCAACTGAGGATGATCTGTCTTACCAAGAATACTGAGACTAATGACACCAAGAGTCTCTGAAGTTCAGTCAAAACCAAGGGAACTGGGCAGTGTCTCAGGCCCCTCTGCTGGACACCAGGATGTTGAGGGCCCTCCTGTACTGAGGACCCACCTCCTTTGGAGGAACATGGGAGTTTCAAGGTGAGAGCAGGAGCAGGTGTCTGGCACAGCAGTTGACGCTTGGGACACCCACATCCCATATCAGAGTGCCTGGTTTGAGTACCAGCTCCTCTGCTTCTGACCCAGTTCCCTGTTAAGGTGCACACTGGGAGGTAGCAGGTGATGGCTCAAGTAGTTGGGGCCCTTTTACCCACATGAGAGACTAGATTGAATTCCTGGCTCCTGGAATCAGCCCGATCCAGCCCTGGCTGTTTCAGGCATTGAGGAGTGAACCAGTGGATAGAAGATTCCTCTGTCTCTGTGTCTCTGTCTCTCGGCCTTTCAAATTAAAAAAAAGATAAGAAAGAAATGTTCACTTTTTAAAAGATGAGAGCAGGATGAATACCTATGCAGACAGCAGGAATACATTGGGGAGGAGGACAAAAGATAACCAAAGTGCATGGTTCTCTAACAAACTGGAAGTTGACAGCTGGGAGACAGTGGTGCAAACCAGACAAGAGAAGGAAGGCTGTGACCAACACAGCAGCAGAAGTGTGTGTTCCTCCAAGAATCTCCTAGTCATAAGAACACAAAAGTACTTTAAAGTTCCATTGAAGTTTTTTGCTGAGCTATGTATGCAGTTATTTTCTTCATTGCCTCAAACCTTCAGGAGGCTCTCACAGCCTCCCAAGAAGGCAGAAATTGAAACAGTGCCCAATGGAATAAATCAGAGCAATAAAGAAAAGTAGATGTGGAAGGCAAAAATGAGCATAGATGTAGAGTTTAGCAAACACACGAATTCAGATCAGGGGTGACTATGGGAAATCTGAGTTCCTCCAAGAATCGTCAGTGAAGATTCTAGACAGGAAAGTCTCCTTGGACAGCCCCAGGAGCTGCAAGGCTTGGGAATATCCATGTAGCTGATGTTTGAAATCAACTTGATTCTTTAATTCATTATGGAGACTTTTCCCTTTTAAATGTATCATACATAATTTTTCTGGGAATACAATAATACTCTTCTAGGACTCCAAAATGTCCAAGGGAGGGTGAATGGAAAGTGCAATTGTATCTTTTTTTTCCCTAAAGGAAGATTTTATATATATATATATATATATATATATATATTTAATTTGAGAGACGGAGAAAGACAGATACATATATAGAGAGAGTTCCTACCTACTGTTACATCCCCCAAACACCCATGGTGGTCCCTGACTGAGGCTGAAGCTGGGAGTCTAGGAGCCAGAGACTCAATTCAGGTCTTCCATGTGGGTGGCAGAGATCCGATTATTTGCGCCATCCTCACCGCCTCCCAGGGACTCTCTTAGTAGGAAGCAGGAGCCAGGGATGGAGGCCAGGCTCTTCTACGTGGGATGCTTCAGTAGCATCTTAACCACGAGGCCAACACGGGCCCTAAGATGCACTACCTTTCAGAAACTCCTGACTTTGGAGAATCTTGATTTGCTTCTGATGTTTTTGGAACAAGGATTCACTATTATTTGTAACACGCTCAGTGACTTACGAGTTAACTTGAACCAAACCTGATTTATGTCACCTCTCGACTTGTGTGTGTGGTGGGGGGAGCAGAGGGCACGAAAGCAGAATTGATCATCAGGGAAAACAGCCTTTGTGCCCCAGAAAATGCTGCCGCCTCGTCAGCGTTCCGGATGCACAAGCGTCTTTCCGTCCTTGGCCGCCTCTGCTCTGTGAGAAGGCTTGGCTTTGGCTGTTTGTTTCAATGCTTTAATTTCTTCCTCTGCTGCCTACTCGGTGTGTTGGGTGGAGACATGCTTTAATGAAGAGAGGCAGGGAAATAAGGGGTTTGAGGAAGAGACCAAACACCTGAAAATAAAGTCAACTCTTAGGAGTTCAGCTGTTTGTGAAACTTTTAGAGCAAAATCAACAGGGACTGGATTTCTGGATTTTCTCTGCTCTCCAGGCCTCTCCCTCCCCCCAACACACACACAGGTTCTCCCACTAGCAGATTCCTTCTGGGCTACGGGAGGTCATTTGGTGAGGGTTAGGATCCTGCACTGGCAGAGGCTGAGGCGGACAGGAGGCAAGACTCAGTAAGCATTTCACAAAACATCTCACAATGTGATCATCAATATGTAATATGAGCGAGGGGGGTTAGTTAAATAAGATGTGAAAACCGTATTAATGACCCTTTGGGCTGTCCTACATAGCACTCCATTTTGCTTTCCAAGGAGGCAGGGAGCAGGGCCTGGAAATAAATTATAGATGAAATCCCCATCATATGTTTATAAATACACTAACATTAGCATTTTACTTCCTCATAAATCTGCAGCAAACACCCTGGCACAAGATAGAGAACCCTGTAAAACAATGATATATTCTCTGTTCGCCGGCATTGACTAGTGGCCCATTCACGCCAGGGGCTGTTCTTCAATCGCGCGCTCTCCGCTCGCGCCCCCTCATTTAAAATCCATTTTAATTTAAAGATGCGCAAGGAAGTGCTCGTGGTACATTTACTCATCCTAGTTATACATCATGGAGCAAGGAAAAGAAAATTGTTTCATTTCGAGATACGGTTCAATGTGGTCACCACTGAACAGTGGAGTAATTACCATATCAGGCCCACTCAAAATGCACTCAGGGTGTTCTGTGACCTATCATTTGCTAATCTGCATAGTGAAGTATAGCTTCATAACTATAAATTGCTGACTTAATTAAAACCAGGACCTTTCTGTCATTTAATTACAGGGAGAAAGGTTATTGCTTAAATGCAATTTTCCAAATGTGATTTCTTAACAGTTATTAACTGCTTCACCATCATTTATTGTTTCAGATTTTTCAATTTGAAAATACTCCCCGTGACAGAAGTAATGACTTCATGAAAAACTCAATCTAGAGGGAGGCCAGCCAGCCCATTTGTTTCTCGTAAGTGGAGCAGACAGGAAACTGGAAAATGTCACCAAAGGATCCTGGGATGGCTCTCACTTTCGGGGAGTAATTAAAACCCCGAAGGTTGTGTCAAAGATGAGGAGAGGTTGTTTACAGACAGTTTCGAGGTGGGCCTTCCCCGCCTCCTGGCTGACAGGTATGCCTGCTTATAAAATGTGGCCGTGGGTGTGGTGGCCGCATCGAGAGAGCACTGGAATGTGCTCAGGTCAGCGTGCAGCCTCGGGAGCTTAGAGGGAGCCCAAGGCTGCACCTGGGGTGAGCGAGCAGCTAGGCGCTGATCTGCATGCACACGTGCTCTTGGAAATACTCCTGCTTCCGGGATTTCTTCCACCACAGCCTGCAGAACTACTGGAGGGCTGGCCACAGTCGGCAGCCACGCAATGAAGAGAATAGTCCGCAACAACTTTAGCCCCATGCCCTGCTCTGATCTTTGGGTGGTTGCGTCTTCTCTTTTTCTCCGTGTTTTAACAGAGTCTGGAGGTTACTCAGGTAAGTTAGAGCGGCCAGTGAAGTTGACCAATACAGATAACCAGAACCACGCAGCACCCAGCAAGGCACTTCTTCAGTGACAGGAGATTTAGTTATCCTCTCGTGCATCTGCAAAGTCAACCCCTCCCTACATCTTGTAGCAAAGGAGCCAGGAGTTTTGCCGTGATGAACAATTTGGTCTTTTCCTAGACTGTGAAAGTTCCTTGCTGGAAAGTTTACAAAAACAAGTAAATGTGCTTTCTGCCTACAGAGAACTGGGGGTCAGCTCCGGACAGGAGCTGCCTTGCTTTCTGGTTGAGCAGAACACCCTTAGGTTTTCCTTTTATGATAAGGATAGAGTTAAAGTTCAAACTGTGCAGGGCAAGAAGTAAAAATTCACCCAGTATCTGTATATTTTAGCCATTTTTTGTGCCTTATTCATTGTGACAGATACACAAAAATGACTAATGGGGATTTCATCAAATCTTAATCAGGTTGTTAATAATCCCAGTGTTCTCCGTCTGCAGTGTGCTTTGCAGTTTCCGGAGTATCTTCACACACTTTACCAACTTCAGTTCAATTAAGCAAATATTTTAGTAACACAAGTACTCGGAAGGCAGCACTCCTTGCCCACAGTCAATCAGGGGAAGTCATTTGTTCCTTAGCCCAATTCTGTGAAGCAGCAAGGAAGATGTTTTAAATAAGTCTTCACTATCCTCTCCCTCTGCTATTTGTCTGTAAGACACAGCAGCATCCAAACTTGACCAAAGCAGGTAAACATGAAGCTCCACATAGACATCTAGAGACCTCAGGGCCTCCAGGCACAGCATCCAAACCACAGCCAGGGTTCAAATGGACTACAAGAGGAGGCCACGTGCTCTCCCCGCCTTCTGCTTCTCTATGGGTTTCTGCCCTTACGTTCTTCTTCCTTGACCATTGCCTCTTCTTCCTCATTTCATTCATTCATCATCCAGCATGGCAGCCATCATGACTCCACAGTTCCACCAGACACAACCAACGGCCGACATGTCTTAGTTCAAAGCCCCAGAAGAGCTTATCTGGTTGAGTGCTTCTCTATTTAGAAAATGGCAAGTCACGGGTCACTGACTAGCTGGGCCTCTGGACAGACGAGCAATAATAGACACATCTAGGACAGCAGATAGAGATTCGGATCTTCGAGAGGTAAGGAAACGAATCCTTACTACGTTAGGCAACCTGCAGAGGATCACGTGGCATTAATGGAGCCCAGTCGTGTCTCTGTTCTTTCCTAGGCCATGCCTCTCCCAGGGATTAGCCACACAGAACTCATTCAAGTAAGAGATCGTTATTGTGCATATCTATTGGTTACACATATCTTTGGCTTTTGTAGCCATTAATATACCCTCCCCCACCCCCTCAACAATTGACAGGAGTACAAATCTTCTGGTTAAGAGAGACATTCCAGTTTAATATTAGTGAATAAATTATTTCTTTTTGATAGTTAATACAACTAAAGCTCTCATTTGCACTCTATTAGCGAATCCTTTGACTATTAATATCACTTAATCAGAAAGATGGTGGAGGAGAATAACAATGACTAATACACTTCCAAGATTTTAATTTGAAAGCAGAGTGCTGTATTTTTTAAGTAAACCAAATGCCCAATAATGATAAAATTAATTTAATTCTTTGCTATGATTGCTATGGATGGCAGGCTCACATTTGTTCTAAAAATTTGGCTCCACCACGCATGGGATCCATGGGATGGGCTAGTGCCCTGGATAACTTGTTTTGCAACTGGGCAGAGGAAATGATTCAAATGATTCAAATCTCCTTCACACCACCATCAACACAAATGAACTCAGTTTGGTGAGACATTACCTTATTTATAAGATGACTGATTATTGTAACACATTGTTCATAATGGAAATTGTGACACGTAGAGAGACAAGAAGATAATTTCTGGCTGTGTGCACCGCTGGGCGCTTCAGTTTGGTCTCCCCCATTGTGTCCTTATAGCAGCAACCATAAGCACAGCATCACAAGCCAAGCCTTGCACACACAGCTCATTTCTGTGTTAATCCTGCAATTTAAAGAGATTGCTCTTTCCAACTTAGTATGGAAAGACTAATTCTGGCCCAATCCCTTTTTTCCCTCCACGTGTCAGTCTGATTTTGTTTTGTTTTGTTTTTTCTGTAACAGCTTTATTGAGATATTATTCACACACCATAAAATTCACCCCTGTAAAGTATACAATGCCATAGCTTTTAGTATGCTCAAAGAGTAACGCAGCCATCACCATGATCAATTTTAGAATACTTTCACAAGCCAGAAAGAAACCCCATGCCCTTAGCAGTAATATTCCAGTTCTCCTCACCCTAGGCAGTCACTTATATACTTCTGTCTCTGTGTATCTTCCTATTTTGAACTTTTCATATGACATGTTTCATAAAATATGGGTTCTTTTAAAATTGGTTTCCTTCACATTGCATATTGTTCTCTAGATACATCCATGCTGTAGCTTGAATCGAACCTCATTTCTTTTGATTATGGATAATAATCTGTAGTATAAACAATTGTTTTATTTATCCATTCACTAGCTGATGGACATTTGGATTATTTCCATTTGGGGGGCTATTATGAAAAAGCTGCTATGAAAATACTTGTACAAGACTTTATACAAATATGAGTTTTCCATCTTTTGAGGATGTACCAAGGAGTGGAATTGCTGGGCCATGTGGTTGGTGTCTTAGTTGGCTCAAACTTCTATAATCAAAGACCATAAGATAGCTGGTTTATAAACATTAGACACCTATGTCTGACAATTCTGGAGGCTGACAATCAGAGATCATGGTGCTGTCATGGTCAAGCTATGGTGAGGGCCCTCTCTCAGTTGCATATGGCTGTCTTCTCACTGTGTCCACACATGGCAGGAGCAGAGGTAGACTTGAATACAGATGCTTTTCTACAGAGTCTCCATTTTAACCATTACAGGGCATTCTATAGAGTACACTTCATGTTTTTCTCAGGGAATTGACACAAGAGTAAAGGAAGGAATCCATGGGGAGCAAGGCCAAACCACAGGTCAAATTAAATCCAAATATAAAAATCAATGAATAATTGATATTATTCTCAAGAGATGGGCTAAGTGTTGGCAAGATTGTTACTTTCTCAGACTTACACCCAGCTTCACACACACACACACACACACACACACACACACAATTTGGGCCAATTGCTCGTCTTTTCCAGCTAGCTGTTTAATCCATGAATGTAGATTGATTTTTCAATCAGAGCAAAAATGAAGTACAGAGATATTTGGAGGAAGTAGAGTATTTGGATAGTAGAAACCAGGACATGCAACCAGGTCCAACCCAACTGCAAAATTACTTTGTAACAGAGCAAATAACTCTGTAGCCGGCTCCCTCCCCTGGGCCGTTAGGGAGGAATAGTAGGGTAGAGCAAAAGGGACCTCAACTGAATGAAAGGTCGGAGGAAAGCAACCTGATTTCCCTGGATCGTAACCACCTCATGACTGTGACCCTGAGCAATCCAAGTCAACACGGGCTTCAGGATCTGCAGAGAAGTAGAAACCTGATAAGAGATGAGACAACTGAAACATTTTCAGCAGTAGCTTGAGAAGAGTGAGGGTGGGGCACTTCCTCCAAAAAGACACAACACAGCATCTTCATTACTTTCCTAGGGCTTCTCTCACTTTCTGCTGGACGGCAGAGCCTTCAATGACTTCCCTCTCTTTCCTTTAAATAGTGCAAACGATGCCCTAGGACTCACAGTTCAAAGAGGTGCTATCCTTCCCCCACCCCAATCTTCCCTCTTCCCTTAACTGTTCTTCTCCTCTGGCCTGAAGTTCCCTGTTGCTTCCCAATTTAAATCTTGCTGCCTGGCTAGGTTCTCCACTCGCCCTCCTCACCTATCTCCACTAACATCACAAAAGCTCAAGAGGTGGGCTGAGGAGTCCCAAGTGTGGATTTGGGTGTTAGTGGACACTGCTGCTTGCAGCAGAGGTGATGAGGGATAAACTGATTGCAGACACTGCGGTCAGACTGCTTCAGGTCATTGTGAGGTACGAGGGCACTTCCAAACACTCCTGGAAAAATCCAATTGTAAGATAAGTTTATTTTGGTGCAAAAGTTGCTTAAAACCCGTGCATATGAGGGGTCTTCAGAAAAGGCCATACATGTAAAAGGCATATTAGTGTAAAAAAAAAAACTATGCATGTATTTCAATATTTCTTAGTCTCAAAAGTAACATATTTAAATTCAATTTTTCCACAAACCCTCTGGAGTCCCTTCATATCTCAACACAAATACCTTGAAGAAGTAACATATTTTACCTAAGGCTCCCAAGAAGCCACCAAGTGAGGAACCATATAGCATAACCTAGAGCCAGCGTCCTAACAATTCTCTCCACTCATCTTTCTCACACTGGCAACTCAGCGTGATGGCTGCACCCATCTCTCTTCTCTCTGCCTCCCCGCATAACTGTGAATCCTTACGATCACATATGAGTGTCTTGATCCTGTCACATTTGTGAAATAATGGCTTTGGACTTAGCAGTCTCTTCCATCCGAGAAGCCAATGATTCTATGAAATCTATGTGTTTAAAGGATACATAAGTGCTTCATAAGGGGACTACCCTGGATGAACTGCACCATGGAAACATTGCCTTTGCTGTGTCACTGGCAGGTAAGCCATAAGTAGGTCTAGGTTGGGCATTCTTACGTCTAGGGCAAGAGGTATCTCCCAGACCTTTGAGGTCTCATCTCAGACCACATCTAATTCCTGCCCCTGGGAAAGAAGACACTATGATTCTTTAAATGTATTTACTCATTTATTTATTTATGAGAGGGAGAGAGAGAGAGACCAAAACCTATGGTGGGCCAGGCTGAAGCCCAAAGCTGGGACTTCAACCCAAATCTTTCTAGGTAGTCACAAAAGCCACCTAGAGAGAAAGGAAGGGATATAGATGCCACCTCTTAGTGGTAGGAATGCTCAAAGTACCACACACACAGTACAAAATAACCTCCCAAGCACTCTGGCACCTCATCTTGTTACAATTTTTTGCATTTAGTGTTATCTAATATTTTTTCATCTCTCTAACCCCTACAAGAATGCAAATCACAAGAAAAGGAAGCTTATGTATCTTATTCGCCATACTAACTCCTATGTTGAGTAAAGCAATGCCTGACACTCAGTAGACAGTAGATGCTTATAAATGAAAGAATGAAAAATAAATGGTGAGGATGAAATAAATGTGATGTGACCAGTTCATTGAGATTGGTATTTTTTTCTTTTCTTTTTCTTTATTTGTTTATTTAACAGGTAGAGTTAGACAGTGAGAGAGAGATAGAGAGACAGAGAGAAAGGTCCTCCTTCTGTTGGTTCACTCCCCAAATGGCCGCCATGGCCGGCACTGTGCTGATTGAATCCAGGAGCCACATGCTTTCTCCTGGTCTCCCATGCGGGTTGAGGGACCCAGGCACCTGAGCCGTCTTCCACTGCCCTTCTGGGCCACAGCAGAGAGCTGGACTGGAAGAGGAGCAGCTGGGACTAGAACCCAGCGCCCACATGGGGTGCCGGCAGTGCAGGCCAAGGATTAACCAAGTGAGCCACAGCGTCAGCCCCTGAGATTGGTATTTGTGAGCTTCATTCTGAACAAAGAGGGTCCCTTTTCACCTTCCCTGTTCTGCTCTCTTCCTTCCTTCCCTGTCCCTCCCTAGCATAATTACAAGTCACTGCTAAGGCAGGATTTCAGACCTGGGATCCTTGGTATAGTGGTGATCCTTCTGAACCAGTTCTCACCACCTTGTTTTTAAGAATAAATCAACACAGGGTCAGCCCCATGGCATAGTGGGTAAAGCCACCACCTAAAGGTCCAGCATCCCATATGGGCACCAGCTCCAGTCCTGGCTGCTCCTCTTCCAATCCAGTTCTCTGCTATGGGCTTGAATAGCAGTAGAGGATGGCCCAAGTCCTTGGGCCCTTGCACCCATATGGGAAACCTGGAAGAAGCTCCTGGCTCCTGGATTTGGATCAGTGCAACTCCGGCCGTTGGGACCATCTGGGGTGAGAACCAGTGGATGGAAGACTGCTGTCTCTGCTTCTGCCTCTCTGTCTTTCAAAAAAATAATTTTTTTTAAAAAAATCAACTCAAGCATTTTGATTTCACCACCAAGATGTGGCAAGGAAGTTTATGCAACCCAAACCTTGCTTGCTTTTTGCATTATGGATTGGCTTGAATTTGGTTTTTATATTCTCTTTGTTTCACTTTTCTTTTTGGCTTCCCTTCTTAGCCAGATAAGAGAGATCTTGTCAGTTACCATTTAAGGGTATGCATCTGGATACCGTTCTCAGCATCTCCATCCCAAAGACTGAGCAAGCTCAACTTTCTATGAACATGTCATTCCCATCACTGTCCCTAACTTCCTTAGTGTCTGTACTGCCTTTCTCTTACCTTTGAAATACCATCTTCTGCTGAAATGACTAGCAGAGTTCTGTGCCCTAGATGTGGCCATGTGGCAGACATTGTGAAAGAGCTAAACTGTGAGAAAATGAAAATTCTGGACAATTTCCATGATCGTCAAATGGAGATATTTACTAGTACAAATGTTCAAGAATATTTAAAGATGTAAAGCATCTTCCATTTCATTAGTGGTTTGTATAGAAAAATTGAAAACATTTTTGAAAGAATAATACTGGGGCCAGTGCTGTGGCATAGCAGGTAAAGCCACTGCCTGCAGTGCCGGCATCCCATGTGGGCGCCTGTTTGAGTCCTGGCTACTCCACTTCTGATCCAGCTCTCTGCTGTGGCATGGAAGAGTAGTAGAAGATGGCCCAAGGCTTTGGGCCCCTGCACCTGCATAGGAGACCTGGAAGAAGCTCCTGGCTCCTGGCTACAGATCAGTGTACCTCTGGCTGTTGCAACCAATTGGGGAATAGAACCAGCAACTAGAAGACCCCTCTGTCTCTCTGCCTCTCCTCTGTCTGTATAACTCTGACTTTCAAATAAATAAATATTTTTTAAAAAGAATAATACCATTTTTTCATGGGCTGTGCTTTTAACTGCTTGTAATGGTAGGAGTTAAAAACAAAAATTGATGAATATTTTAGAGCAAGAAACATTCATATACTCCTGTTGTTTAGCATAAATCAGCATATTGTTCTGAGAACCTATTTTGATAACAGACAAGACAGTGAAATATAATATCTACATGGGTATAAAATGGGGGGCAGGGGAATCATAGCAACTGTGGTTAAATCCTCCTGAATTTCAATGATAGGAACCACAGCTCAACTTTATTACTGTAATTATTTATCAAAATGTAAACTTTAATTTAAAACAAGGGTATGTGCAAATATTTATCTATAAGGATGTTTATCCTAGTGTTATTTATGATGAAAACAAAAAGAAGGAAGGCAATGGAAAAATACGTACCCAAGACTAGGGGACTGAACAATATGCTAGGTTTTAGCCACATCATTGTCTAGAATAAAGGTGGTTAAAACTCATATCGTGGATGGCCGGTGCCGTGGCTCAATAGGCTAATCATCCACCTGCAGCGCCGGCACACCGGGTTCTAGTCCCGGTCAGGGCGCCAGATTCTGTTCTGGGCCAGCTCTCTGCTGTGGCCCAGGAGTGCAGTGGAGGATGGTCCAAGTGCTTGGGCCCTGCACCCGCATGGGAGACCAGGAGATGCACCTGGCTCCTGGCTTCAGATCAGCGTGGTGCACCGGCCGCGGCGGTCATTGGAGGGTGAACCAGCGGCAAAAGAAGACCTTTCTCTCTGTCTCTCTCTCTCTCTCACTGTCACTCTGCCTGTCAAAAAAAAAAAAACTCATATTGTGGAAGAAGTCATAATGACATGTGAAAGTGTTCCTTACATAAGAAAGGGTAACTGCAAACCACAAAGAGTACATAAGCTATGATATTATTTATGAAAAGATAAACATCTAAATTTGCATTGAAAACAATTAAAAGGAAATAGATAAAAATGATACTTTGGTAGTGATATTGTTGATGATTTCCACTCTGGTGCTTTTATAATGAGGAAAACATCAATAATCAAATATTATTCAACCAGTTGCCAGTCAGTTGCATTAGCTGCAGGTTATCCTTGCCCTGCTGGATCAGCTCCTCTTCTAGTACAGTGGAGAATCCAGTACATCATCGCTTGTGCTGTAGGAACTGGCCAAAGATGTGGAGCAAGTTGACCTAATGTTATACAGAGAGTTCTTGATGCTTCCAGTATTTGGTATCGTGAGGTGCTCATTCCTTCCCCACTTTTGACTCACAATTTTAGTAAGATATCCTCTGATTGTCAAAACCCTTGGACAACATTGCCTCTTTAAGCTGTGAATCAGTAAGGCTAAGCCTGGTCTCTGTGTCACAGCTCTTCTCTACCTCCCCATCCACTATGCCCCAAGAAAACAGTGCCTAAATAAGATGGTAGTTTTCTACCTTATAGGAAGTACAGTGTTTGTGAGGCAACCCAAGGGTTCCAGCAATTTCTATCTTGTTGCATTAAAACCCTCAACATATTCATTCCTCTGTGTAGTGCAAGCTTCAGCCATCAGATAACATTCCAGTCAGCAAGAAGACAGGAAACAGGGATATGCCTCAAGTTCACAGGCAACACTTCTGTAGCACTCACTGCTCAGAACATGGTCATGTGGACACTGCAAAAGAGCATTCTGGAAGCCTGAGAAATATAATCTTTGGTTCAATTTTAGGGAGTGGGAGTAGGGGAAAAAAGAAAAAGATAGTGGAGGGCAAGTAGCAGACTAAGGCACAAGCAACACACATGTGGCATCATAGGAGGTGCATGGCCGAGGAGACTAACTACAGGTAACTATTTCAATATTTTTTTGCAGCCACTCAACCCAGAAACCATTTCCTGGTGCTAACATTTATTTGAAAACATTCTGCAACACTCTGAAATACGGTCTCTTGGGAAGAAGTAGAACAGCTGCAGCAAATAAAGCAGATGGGAATTAAGAATGCTGGAGAAGCTCCAAAATATCAAGCCATTGTCCACCAAGTGCCTCACCCACAAAGAATGCATGCTCCAAAATAGAAACTTTATGAAACTTTGAAGCATTTGATTAATGTAAACCTTCATGAATAATGCAAGGCTGTGCACAGTGCACAGGGTTTGATGTGAAGCAGAGAGAGGAGAAAGATTAGCATGCTTTTTAAAAATTAAAAAAAAAATCATAGAGGAAACTCAGACATTCTGGGGTGAGAGGTGTGACTATTAAAATGGCAGCTGAAGCCATGTTCCTCAGGGACCCAAAGCAAAGGCAGCTGGCTCTGCAAGGAGATTCCTTGCTGGAGGGTAGGTATAGTTTGCCCTCCTGAGAGCCCTCCAGATGCAACCCTGTATGCACTTGGGTAGGACAATCAGGACCAGCTCTGTAGGAGGCTGTAGTCAGGTCCCAAAGACTCCTTTCCCCTGTACCATCTTCCCCAGATACAGGGCATGGGAGTAGATCTTTCCCCTTCCCGACATTCTTCCCTTTATTTTAGTGAATTGCCTTCTGTTAAAGTGTTAAGTTCTCAGAGAGGGGTTCTATATGAAGAGTTTCCAAAAGAAAACTTTCCTATTCTGCCTCTAAAATGGCTTTCATAAATTGTATTGTAAAATACTTCAGACTTACAAAGGGTATAAAATTCCACAAGAAAAAAAAAAACAATTAAAAATACATTGTTTAGGGATTACCCGTGTATGCATCATCCAGTTTAATATACAAGTACAAAATATTGCCAATGAAGTTGAGGCCCTTCCTCAATCACAGTCCCTTCCTTGCCCCTAGAAGAAACTGCCGTCCTGAATATAATGCCCTTCAATTCCACGTATGAGTTTCATGAACTTATTTTTCAGCCACGTCCATGCATCCTGTTCTGTTAGTGGCCCAGGTCATCATCATTTTTCACCAAAGCCATTTATTCAGAACACGTTGTACATCTACTCCAGGCCAGGCACCATGAAGAAGTCTCCTAACCAGTGCCCTTGCCTCCAGGGTCTCCCTCTATTCAATTTCTCTTGCACATTGCAATCATAATATAATATCCCTGCTCAGGAACTTCAAAATGTCTTCCTATTGCAAGAATCCAATGAACACATGGCTAGGAGTCTTTCAGTCTTAGAAGGGTTGGGGTTAGGATTAAGGGAAAAGTAAGGTTATCCGTGGCTTCACAATAAATGGGCTTCTGTACATGTGTTTGTCTGGCTACAATATAGATTCCCATGATATGTTCTTGTTTTAGTAGAAAGAATTCAACAAACCTGTTCAAATCCAAGTTCTGCTTCTTTCCAGACCTTGGAAAAGTTGTTCACCTCTTTGAGTTTCCATTTCCTGTTAGAGATAAGACCATCAATGAAAGAGACTGCTAGATAATCACCAAAATCACTTTTGCCCTTCTTCTACAGTTCTAGAATTATATCTGTGACATTGATGCTCAGCTAGGGATCACATTGCCTAGAGTACAGGGTTGGATTTTACCCTACTAACAAGCTAATATATTGTTTGCTTACTGTGCTGACAGGAGGCTCTAAGGTTACAGGCAAAAGATGTTAGTACTCACAGAACAACAGACAGCACAAGCATCAGTATATTTGCATCAGTTCCTTTTGCCCCTAGGTCTCACTGGGGATGATGTGGTGGCTGGCCCTAGCTGGATGCCTTATGGGCAAGCGCGTTTGTGTTGCAATTGAGAAACACCAAGGTTGAGGAATCCACCACTGTTATAGCAAGCAACAAACAAGTTGCTCACTATGTCTAATGAAATGTGGAAGTTGAACAAAGGGATAGACGGATGTTATTTCATTAATGACTGAGTAAACAACCCTAAGAAATAGCCTGGGTAAAAGAGCAATGAGGGCTTTCATTTCTTTGCCTGTTACACGGCATGTAGGAATGTAAGAGGCCCACGGAGTACTTCTCCCAACAGCTCTTTTGATATTAGATGTGACCATGTGACTTAGATCTCTGCAATAGAATATGAGCAGGGAAGAGATATGATGCCTTCTGCAATGATGCCCTAACACCAAGCCATGTCTCATCTAATCTGACTTTCCCCTTCCTGTTAACTAGATGATTGGAATGGCAATGATAAGAGAGATCCTGAAGGCCAAGCACTGAACAAGCTGCATCAGCTCAAGTCCCTGAATGGCTGTGGAGAAGAGTGGCCCATCAACTAGAATATTCACTTCAAATATTATGTGAGAGGGAGATGGACTTTTTAGTTCCATAAGACATTTAAAGAGTTCATTTGTTACAGTGATCCAGTTTATCATTCGTTGACACAGCTCCTACTCAGAAGGGTTCTGAGGATTAAGTGAGATTCAATGACTAACATTGATAGACAGAGCTTACCATGGGCAAGGTTCTTGTTAAACACTTGCATACATTATTTCATTACATAATCACAGTAACCTTTTAAGGTAGGCTTGAATCGTCTTCATTTTATAAACGGAGATCAAAAAGAGCAAGAAATATTCTTAATGTTTAAGGACTACGAAATGACAGAAATGGGATCAAATCCAGGACTTAGCAATGCCAAGCCCATGACTATCTACATATGCTTTCTGGGATCTCAGTTTTGGATTCCCTCCTCTCTCTCTCTCTTTCTCTCTCTCTCTCAACTCCCACCCCATCTGTCCTTGATCTTCCACCTCTTTTCTCCTTCCCTATTCCTCTCTGGCT
The DNA here is from genome assembly GCA_949820135.1 of Sylvilagus floridanus. Classification (NCBI taxonomy): domain Eukaryota; kingdom Metazoa; phylum Chordata; class Mammalia; order Lagomorpha; family Leporidae; genus Sylvilagus; species Sylvilagus floridanus. The sequence goes on from OX463224.1 coordinate 93,200,710, forward strand.
TAATGTTGAATTCTACTTTCACACAAGATAGTGTTACAGTAATGTAAAAATACTGTAGTCAGGAGATCTGAAGCTTAGCTTAAGCTTCTGCAAGTCCTAGCTATGTGGACTTGAGCCTCAGTTTTCTTGTCAGAATAATAGATACATCAATAATCACAGACTTATCTACCTTACATGATGACCATGAGGTTCAATTAAAATAAATTACATCAGAGGTCTTTACAAACTGTAAAACACTCTAGACATGGCAGGTGTTATTTTCTACCCTACCCCCATTCCATATGCTGGTAGTTCACAAAGTCCCTGGACAGCAGCATCAGCATTACTGGGAAGTTGTTATAAATGCAAATTCTTAGGCCTTACCCATACCTGCTGAATCAGACAATCTAGAAGCAGGGACCAGCAAACTGTATTTATCAAGTCCTCCAGGGGATTCTGATGCATGCTTAAGTTTAAAAATTACCATCACACATACTCTCACATACACATACATGTACATGATGTACACAGATATATCCATATCCAGGTGACATCAAGTTAAAATAAACATGTGCTATGATTTGAATGCGTCTTCCAAATTTCACGTGTTGGAAATTTGGTCCCCAAGGCAGTTTACTGAGAGGTGAGACCCTTGGGAAGTGACGGGTCATGAGGGCTTTGCTGTCCTGAGTGCATTAATGCACTCATGAGTTACTGGATTAATGGCTTATTGAAGGAGTGGCTGTGTTGTAAAAAGCCAGTTCTCTCTGGAATACTTGCCATGTGGTATCTTCTACCATACTATGATGAAGCATGATGCCCTCAACCAGGCTCTTGGACTTCCCAGTACCAAAACCATGAGCTACATTACTGTCTATTCTTTGTAAATGACCTGGTCTCAGGTATGTTATATTAACAGAAGGTGGACCAAGCCACAGTGCTAGAGCAGCCTATGGTTGGTATTTTGGAAGGAGGTGGTAACAGTGCTAAGAAGAAGCCTGGGAGGGACAAAGGAGGTGGTGACATGTAGAGGAGTGTAGATCTCTCTGCATCCAGTGGGATTTCTCTCTTCTCCCAGGACCAATGCTGGAGCCTGGAAAGCAGAGGAGGAACCAGGGAAGTCAGGCTTGAGGAAATGACTCAGTATCGATTGGGGCTCTTTTCTGTTACAAGAAGAGAAACATCACGGTTTAGAGCAGAATTGCAAATGTATTGGTTTACAAAAAGAAAAAGCCCAGGAGCAGATTGACTTCAGATACAAGCTAGATTCTTGGGCTCAATCTTTATCATTGCAACCTGGCTCTCTCATTTTCTTGCCTCTAACTTCTGCTGTTATCATCATCATCCTTGGGGTCCTCTCTGAGGGTGGTACAAATGGCCAGAAGCCTTCAGAGGCTCATGTTTTGCCAGTCTACCCATCCCACTACCAGACCAGTGCATCTTTCCCAGAATTCCAACAGAAATCTCAAGCTAATTCTGGGTCCTTCTTGGGGTGCACCACCTTGACCAATTAACACGATCAGTTGGCCAGAACTATCCTGGAGTCCAACAAGACTACGTGAGCTAAATGAAAGGAAATGCAATTTCCTGTGAGAAAACAGGACTGCAGTTACTCAAAGAAAGGTGAATTGACACTGGGAAGGTGAAAGCAAGAGCTCTTTCCAGAAGACCTTAATATGCTACCCCTGGGATGATGTATCAGCCACAAACTCTGCCACTGTCCCACTGTGTTCTACAGAATTATCTATGACAATGGTGACAAGAGGGAAAGGGAAGCATCTGGGGTGTAGAAGATTAAAAAAAATAGGCCTGCCCATATCACACAGTTGCAAGCTTGACGTGGGGTCTCTCATCCCAGGAATTTCTCCAGAGTTGTACTCCTTGTCAGTCTCCACCTCCTTTTACAGCCCCATCTGCTAAATAAAACCCCAGCTGTCCCACAAAGGAGGCCTGGAAGCTTCAGCGTCTTCTGTGTGGATGTACAATCTGAAGACCAGATCTACCCAAAAGAACGTTCTGGTATGATGGAAGTGTTTGTTACGTGCACTGTTCAGCATTCCAGCCACTAACCACACACGGCTGTCGAGCACCTGAAATGTCACTGATGTGACTGAAAGACTGGAATTTTCATTTTGGTTCATTTTAATCTCAGTGGCTGCAGGTAGCCTGTGGCTACTGTAGTGGGCAGTGCAGCTCTAGACTAAGATAAAGAAACCTAGAGCAGAAGCTCTATGGTGCTGACTTCGGCCAAGCTACCTCTGAGGGTTGTGCATGACTTATTCTGCTCACCTTCCTAGCATTAAAATTCCTGGGACACAGCTGAGCCCATGACCTCCTAACCAGCTCATCTTGCAGGTGAAGGAAGAGGCGAAGAATAGAGGGGTCACGTGTTCCTTTTAGGCAAATGAGATACAAGGAAAAGGGTCATGTTGTGTGATTTCTGGGTCATCTTCTTAAAAATAAAACCACTTTCCTTGAATTTTTCCCCCTTCTCCTAGGTTGGAAAGCAAATGTGGAAGTTTATCAGCCTCAGCCCTCCTGGGCCAACATCCTAGGAGATGTTGGATCAAACAGATGGAAGGATCCTGGATCCCTGAAGCACCCGATGGAGGCTTGAATTGCCCTCCCAAGGACTGTCTAGTGAGAAATTAAAATTTCTCTTTCATTTAAGCTAGGGTGCTTTGGGACTTCTTTGTTACAGCAGCTTAGCCTATCTGCTAAAACACCACATACCCACCAGGAAAGCAATGTGAGACCAAGGAAAGACAATAATGCTGTCACCTGCTTTTTTTTTCAATAAAGTTTTATTGGAACACAACCACATCCACATCCATCCATCTACATATTGCCTATGGTTCCTCTCACCATATCATAGCAGACTTTGTGTTACAACAAACATGCCTCAAACCCTCAAACTTTTTATACCTGCTCCTTTACAGAAAGAATTCTTGCATCTCTGTTTTTCATTCTGTCAGTTTAATTAATGAAAGCCACCATTGATTCCGGGTTCAGTCAACCAAACACTCTACCACAGCACTCCCATGTGCCATGAATGCTCCGGTAACATCACTCACAGCAACTATAACTAGGTCCCTCCCTCCCTGGTCCAACATCCTCAGAATCCATTCCCACACCCAGCAGCTGGAGGGAGGGCAAATCTTTTAGATCAGCCGTAGACACTCCTGTTCCTCTGACAAAAGAGCCAGGGATAGTCAAGCCTGCTCCTGTCACTTTCCTCTTGTAAGTTCTCTGGTTCTGTTAGATGAAGCTGGCACTTCCCCCAGTGTGCTTGGCGATAGCCATCCCTCCTCTTTTAGCAAGAGGACAGAAGAAAGTGGAGACAGCACAGTCCCAGGGCCTGTGCCTGTCTTTTGAGAGCAGCCCTGCTCAGCTCCAGCTGCTGGTTGCTATGAGGGAAGCCAAGCCCACGTGCCAGGTCTGATTTGTCAAGAAAGGCTGAAAATGCCTTGTTTTAATAGTCAATCACTGCACTCCGAGGCTTGGGACGGCTAGCTTGGGATCTCAGGCATGTTCATTTCATTTTTTCAAGTTTGGTGTCCTCGACTGTCTGGGGAAAGGAGGAAGGATTAGTACTGCACCCTGTAAGGGTTTTGTGCTGCTTCTGTGTGATCAGGCACAGAATGCATCTGGAATGGAGCTAGGCTGGCAGAGGAAGTAACCGGAAATTGTTGATCTTTTGCTTTTTACTGCAAAGGAGAGGAGGCACTAGAGTGATGCTCTACCTTTCTCCCCAGCCTCCTGTCTTCCAACAGAGGCCACCTGGAAGAGAGACGCAGGGCTTAGTGGAAAGTCCTTGGAAGCTCTGCTAGGAAGGGGCATGTAGGCAAGAGGCACTGCGAAGAATGACCCCACACAGCCTCTGCCACAGACCTATGCTAGTGGGTAGAGGTCGATGTCAAGAGAAAAAGAAGAAAGGAAATTAGGAAGGAAGAAAAGGAGCGTACTAATCGGTGAACTCTCTACTTGGTGTAGGGCTAGTTTTATGAGCATAAAATTAACTGAAAATTGATGTCTGTAATAGAAAAGAATGGGAAAGGAAGAGGGAGGAGAAAGAAAGGTGGGAGTATGGGTGGGAGGGAAGTAGAGGGGGAAGAATCATCATGGTCCCAAATCTGTATATATTAAATGCATGAAGTTGTATTCCTTAAAATAAATTTTAAAAAATTGAAAATAAATAAAAATAAAAAAGGAGAGGAAAACGGAGGGGGAAATGAGACTTCATGAAAATTTAAAGCATAGAAACGCTGTGATTAATATATAGGAAGAGATCCTAGAATTATGATATAGGGTTATAAAAATGGTAAGCAAAAGTCATGTTGCAGATTATAATTAATGGTTCATAAAGATATTTATAACATTGCTAAGTTTGAAAGTAAGCTTTAAAATAATATTTTTTATGAATTTGTATGTATTCTAGAAACTAGGAAAAAAGGAAGGAAAACCAACAAAATGCAAACGTGGTTATCTCTGGATTGTGGGTGAGCCTTGTGCTTTGTTTTACTTGTTTGAATTTCCTGTACTGTCTTAAATAAGCCTATGTAATTAGACACAGTAAGAATTTCTAAAAGTATTCACCACTCGGGCAGGTATTTGGCCTAGCAGTTAAGATGTCAATTAAGACACAGGTGTCCTACATTGAAGAACTTGGGTTCAATACCAAGCTGTGGCTCCTGACTCCAACTTCCTGCTTACACAGTCTCTGGGAGGCAGTGATAAGTACTCAAGTGATCAGGTCCCTACCAGTCCATGAGAGACCTGGGTTGAGTTCTGGGCTCCTGCCCTGGCCCAGCCCCACCATTGTGGCATTTGGAAAGTTAACCAGTAGGTTGAGATTTCTCTCCACCTTTCAAATAAATTGAATATTGATGATGATGGCAAAGTAATAATAATAGTCATAATTGTAGAGCTACTAGGTATAGCTCGAGTTTCAGGGTTCTTTTCCAATCTTCCAGCAGGTGGCGCACTGGCAATGTCTGCCTCCCTGGCAGAGCTGGACTCTACAATTAACTGAGTGTCAGATGCTTTGCTTTCTGAAGGTGGGTGTGCATCCTGGCCCCAGCTAATCACAGAGCAGAGGGCATCTTCCCTGTGGGGAGGGAGAACTTGAAGAAACCACTCGGGCTCAGAGAACTGCCCACACTCAGACTGCTTGCCTCATGGTTCTCTTCTTCCCACAGCAGAAAGAGCAACATTGTCTGAGAAATGCAATGCTACAGGCAGCAGAAATGCCTTTTCCCTCCCGACTCCCACAGTTTGGCCTGAAGAAAAGCTCAAATGAGCCCTTTTGTTGAGCATTTCTGGATCTGATTGAATTTGCAGTTCCTCCAAGCTCCAAATAGTAAGTTTGATTTCAAGCTCAAAGGTGGAGAAAAAGCAGGTAAATGTCTTATCCACAGTGCTATTTGGTCAGGGCTTTTTTATTAAAGAGCAAACCTTGTGCACAAAGTCGGTGGACATTTTGGCCAACTGTCAGGCGTGGGGTGGGGCAGGCAGGAAGCATGCAGGGTGGATAGAGTCTCCCCAGGGGAATAGACTAAGAGCTGGGGCGCAGTGTTAGTGGAAGAAGAAGAAACAGAGGAATCAACCTCCGTTCAACATTTCAACCTTTACATCTTGAATCTGTATGCCCCCTAGACAATCACTGTGAAGGGAATTCGGAGTCCACCAGATTAGTCCCTGATCCACTCAGACCCACACACATGCACATTCCTGGGAGACAGAGAATGCTCTGGGCCTCACTGCTAATTCTCATAGCTCTTCTGTTGATGTGGGCCAGGGGGAGTGAAAGCTGGGAGGAACGGAAGGAGGGAGGGAGAAAAAGAGGGGGACAGGGACCAGGGGAGGGAAGCAGGGGGAGAGAAGGAGAAGTTTCCACTTAGTGACTTACTCCACTTCAGTGCCAGTGTGACCCAGGTGCCTTAGAGAGGCCTGGGTGGTATGTGGCACACACCTGAGTTTTTTGTTTTTTTTTTTTGACAGGCAGAGTGGACAGTGAGAGAGAGAGACAGAGAGAAAGGTCTTCCTTTGCCGTTGGTTCACCCTCCAATGGCTGCCACGGACAGCGCGCTGCGGCCGGCGCACCGCGCTCATCCGATGGCAGGAGCCAGGTACTAGGTGCTTATCCTGGTCTCCCATGGGGTGCAGGGCCCAAGCACCTGGGCCATCCTCCACTGCACTCCTGGGCCACAGCAGAGGGCTGGCCTGGAAGAGGGGCAACCGGGACAGAATCCGGCGCCCTGACCGGGACTAGAACCCGGTGTGCCGGCGCCGCAAGGCGGAGGATTAGCCTGTTGAGCCACGGCGCCGGCCACACCTGAGTTCTATTAAAGTGAGTCAAAGCTCTGCTTCGTAACAGCTTTCAGCCTCAGGTGATCCAAGGGGTGGGAAGGCAGTAGAGATGTGTGCCGCTCCTTTCCTGTCTCCTCCTCCTCCTCCTTTTCCTCCACTCTCCCCCACCTCCCACTTCTCTCCTTCATTCTCCTTTGCCCGCTCCTGTTCTCTCTTACACGTACCTCCCCTTGGACACAGCGATAGTGGGATCCCATAGCAACAGCAGTGACAATGATGATGACACTATCAACACAATCACAAGCACATTTGGGACCAGTGCGGGTCAAAGGTTAAGAGCATTGGGGTCACTCAGCCTGGGGTTGAGCCCCAGCCCTGACCATCTCTTGTGTAATGTCTTGAACAAATCGCCACCCTCTGAATCTGTCTCCACATGTGCTAAGTGAGAGTAGCAACACTTTCAAGTCACAGCATGACAGAGGGGAGTCCATGAGATCGCACTTAGAGCACATTTAGCACAGAGCCTGGCAGTGAGCAGTACTAGCACAGGATTGACTATTAATATTTTGTGCCAGTGTAAGGATAAAGGGGCAGCTGGGAATTGCCAAGCTGGTGTTTGCTGCTGGAAGGGAAATTTCTCTGAGGGGCAAGTAGGCCCATGATAAACTCGCTGGCACTGAAACCATTGCTAAAGGAGTTTCAGTATGTTTCAAATATATCCAACATACATACTTTTTTGCCACATATTTTTTAAGTGGTGAGGGGTGGAGGGGTGAGTCTGTCTGATTAGTTAGTTGGAAAGGGTCAAGTGATCTTAAGGCCAGCTAACAACAAGCATGGGGGGCCAACGCCATGGCACAGTAGGTTAATCCTCTGCCTGTGGCGCCAGCATCCCATATGGGCATCGGTTCTAGTCCTGGCTGCTCTTCTTCCAATCCAGCTCTCTACGGTGGCCTGGGAAAGTAGTAGAAGTTGGTCCAAGTGCTTGGGCCCCTGCACCCATGTGGGAGACAGGGAGGAAGTGCCTGGCTTTGGATCAGTGGCCAGTTGGGGAGTGAACCAATGGAAGGAAGACCTTTCTCTGTCTCTTCCTCTCACTGTCTGTAACTGTACCTCTCAAATAAGTAAATAAAATTTTTAAAACAACAAGAAGCATGGTGTGAGCACCAGCCAATCAGAAAGGATATTAGGGGCCGGCGCCGTGGCTCAACAGGCTAATCCTCCGCCTTGCGGCGCCGGCACACCGGGTTCTAGTCCCGGTCGGGGCGCCGGATTCTGTCCCGGTTGCCCCTCTTCCAGGCCAGCCCTCTGCTGTGGCCCGGGAGTGCAGTGGAGGATGGCCCAAGTGCTTGGGCCCTGCACCCCATGGGAGACCAGGGAAAAGCACCTAGCACCTGGCTCCTGCCATCGGATGAGCGCGGTGCGCTGGCCGCAGCGTGCCGGCCGCGGCAGCCATTGGAGGGTGAACCAACGGCAAAGGAAGACCTTTCTCTCTGTCTCTCTCTCTCACTGTCCACTCTGCCTGTCAAAAAAAAAAAAAAAAAAAAAAAAGAAAGGATATTAGGTTGTGTGCGGGAGCAGGCTCCTGGTAACCTCTGAAGTGCCAGATTCCTTCTGTGGTATTGTGGGGAAATGGACAGAGGAGTGTTTGGCAGTAGCTATTGGCCACTCCTACAGAAGGACTTCAGCATGATTCTGATGCACATTGGCTAAGTATGGCTAAGGTCAAGTTATGGGGTTCAATTCTACCCCACCTTAACATTGCTTTCTCCATGGACCAGATTGGACAGCCATTTATACTTATGTCTTATTTGATAAAAGATCAGTGGAGAATGTTGGACTCAATTCAGTAGAAATTCCTCATTAATTCTGGAAGGATAGATCAAGGTCAAATTGGTACAGGGTTGGTTGCCATTCTTGTGTTGATGGTGGAGGTAAAAATATTCAGGAGCCTCACTCTAAGTTCTGGAAGGGGTGGAGAGCTCTTAGCCTCAGTGAGAATGGAAGGAGAGCCTACCAATACACAGGGATCCTCTGAGTGTGCTGGGTGAGCAGAGGTGGCATGAGTGGGTACCCCATGAGATATGAACTCTTGGGGTGAGTGGCATGTCAGGCTCTTGAGTACAACTCAGAACACATTCAATCCTCAGTGTAGCCAAGTGTTAATACAGCTTTGAGTGGATCAGAACTGCACTGAGTGTGGAGGTAAGGCTCCCAGGAGTGAGGAAGACAAGCAGAAGAAATGAGGGTATTGAGAGAGAAGACTTTGAAGCCATCTTAATGTCTTGAGTGTGGACTCTAGACAGAGAGGGACTACAAAGAGAAGCTGGAAGAATGGTGTGTCCAAACATTCCTCAGGAGAGGAAGGCAATTGTCCTTTGGAGAGGAAGGCAATTATCCTTTGGAACTGAGAAGTATAGGAGAGGGTGGTGGAATAGATCACTCTACCACTACCCGGCACCCCAGCTATAGTGTGCTCAATATGGCCCCAACACCAGCTATAGAATGCAGCCCCAATAGCTGGCAGGAACTGACAGCTGCAACAGCAGAGGAGCCACATCCTTTAGGCATGGGAGGCCATGTTTGGGCTCAGAGTCCATGGTTTGCAACATTTCCAAGACTTCCTAGAGGGTTTTCTCCAAAGGTTGTAAGGGTGTTGAGGAGGGAACCAGAGGGCGGCAGAGATGAGGAAGTAAGATGAGGAGCACCTGCCATTCTAGCACCAATGACCTTCACTGCTGGAGAGCATCCCACTATATACAAATCACCTTCTCATTCCCTAATCTTCCCAAGAGAGACTGTTATTCTTGTTTGACAGACAAGGAAACTAAGACCCAGAAGAGTTCAGGGACCTGTCCAAGGTCATTCATGGTGGTTTCTGGACACACGAAGTCACGCATCCAGGTTTTCTGACACTCAGTTCAGTTCTTTCCATCGGAGTGGGATGCAGGAGAAAAGGGGAGGTGCCTGGGGTGAAAATGTGAGAGGGGCTTATTCTCAGGGTCATTCAGTGGCTCACCCATATCTAGGCCTTGCTTTAATCAACCAGCATGGTTGGCTGGAGTGGCACACTTGGGAAGGAAGGAGATGCCATGTGCTGGATATCTTCAGGCCCATCACCCCTTCTCCACCCTGCTCTGCACCAAAGAGGAGGGTGCTACTGGGATTGTACACTTGATATCTCTAGCCTCTGCTTGCTGGTTGGGCAAACCAAGGGCTTCCCCACGGACTATGTCCTCCTGAGGAGCTGGCTGGAATCTGAATCTGCCTTTGCAGTTAGGAGAGGGGGAGTGAGGGAGTGTGTTGCCACCAGATATGCTGGGCACCACAAACAAAACAACAAAAAAATTCATGTGCTCAATGGAGCTGAATTTTAATTGATACTTTCTCAAACAGTGGTTCTGAACCAACATCCCTCAGTCCCTAAAGATGATGAAGGGGGTGCGGCTTAACGCCACAATTAGCAGACAACTCCACAACAAATACGGTAAACATTAATCATATTAAATATTGAACACAGACTTTGGTACGCTTGAGAAGCAATGGGTTTTTAAAATTTTATTTTGCAGAAGACAAAGCAATGATTGTGGAGGAATTATTCTGATGTCAGTGCTGAAGGGAAATAATGTAACATTCTGGAATTTATATAAAAATTACAGCTTTGTTGTGTTTCACACTATATATAGTAATTTAATCATTTGCAGCTGATTAATTTCAGTGAAGGAAAATGTAGCATTATGCATCTCTAATGGAGTTCCAAGGTTTGAATTCTAATTGTGTGTTGGGCACAGCTTAGGTCTAAATGAGCAATTAGCTTGAGCAAGGGACATTGAGGTTGAACTGGAGCCATCATGGACAGAGTCACCAAGAGAGTAGCGATGGGGACCATCAGAAAAATGCTGGTCACAGGCCACTCCCAACAGGGCTAGTGCCTATCACCCCCACACTAGCAGAGTTCTCATTTATGTTGCAAGATGTCTTCTTGTACCTGTATCTCATTTGTTCTGCTCTTCATCTAAGTCTGAAGGGGCACTCTGTGTTCCATTTTCCAGCCAGCAAACTGAGGCTCAGAGGAGGAGCTTATTGTGCAGAATTTAAGCCCAAGTGTTTCCACATCAAAGGCAGCATTTTTGTCTACAGTGTGACAGTATCTGGGGTCATGGAGATTCTTCAGATGAAGTGCAAAGTCAGAAACTATGTTAGTAAAGGCAAACCTTGATGAAATGCTTAGTGTGTGCCCAATACTGGGCAAGGCACTCTCTAGGTATTAGTTTAGTTCACCCTGGCACACGACTGTGGGGAGGAAACAGCCCCTTTACAGAGGAGGATCCACTGGGTTTTGTTGCTTGTCCAAGGATACAATTGGGACTGACAACCTCAAACCTCATTCTTCACCACAATACTTAGAGCCCCTCAAAGGCAGTCTTTAAATACCAGCCCAAGGCTGCCCAGTCTTGTAGTTCAGTTGAGATTTAGTGTGGTTGGCTGGGGTGGCACATTTGGGAAGGAAGGAGATGCCATGTGCTGGATATCTTCAGGCCCATCACCCCTTCTCCACCCTGCTCTGCACCAAAGAGGAGGAACTGGGTCTGGCCGATGGAAGCTCCAGCAGGAGACAGAAGGTAGGAAGCTGTGGGCAGAAGAGTTTATTCTTCTGGTTTCCTCAGTCATGGCTCCTGTGGAGCAGCCACACTGCCTTCTCTGCATCCAGGGTGAGTACAGCCCCTCTCACTGCTCCCTTGGGCCCAGGGTCATGGTGGTTACCAGCCCTGGGGTGCTGTCCATTTCTTGTCACTTCCAACATAAGTAAAACAAAAACGTGACCATTCGGATCAGAACTAGTGATTCAGAGTAAAACTCACTGAATCACTCAGAGTCCTGGTAGGAAGTCAAATTGTTAAAAGAGCTTTAAAAAGAGGTGTGGACAGGGTTTGTGAACAAGAAATTCTGGGGCACCCAGAGACTGAAAAAGCAGGAAGCTACTGCTATTGCTAGGACTGAGGGGCCACGGACAGAAAGCCTGCTGCTGGCACCAGGGAGAGTCACCAAGTGGGACTGAGGCGGTGAGGGGCTCAGCTACCACCAGAAATGCAGGCAGAGGAAAAGAGGAGGATGGGCACCTAACTACACTTTCCTCCCCTTGAAAGTCTTGGCAGTAATGTACCTGGGCGGCACTGGAGTCGGGGGGGGGGGGTTGATAGAGATGGAGAGAGAGAGAGAGATAGAGAAAGAGCTGGAGATAGAGATGGGGGGGGGAGAGAGAGAATGAGATAGAGGAGGGGAACTGATACAGGAAAATGCTAACAATATACTAAGCTGGGTATGGATCTAAAGCAACTTTATCATGGTCCCCAACACAAACCAAATGCCTCATCAGCTACTCAAACACATAAACAGCAGCTGTCCCCATGTTGAAAGAAAACCTTCTGTGCTGAACATACTAAGCTATAGTTTGGCATCCACAGGACCTACCTATTGGATGTTGAATTCTCCAAGGTCATCTTAATGTCAGGCAGCCTTAACTATGCCCACTGACTTCAGGATCCCACCCATGTCAGCTGTGACACTGCTGGCAACACTGGCCAACATTGAAACCTTGTTTTTCCTTCAAACAATGCCTTTTCAGAGGTAGAAGGAAGAAGAGAATTTAGCTTCCTATTCTCTGATGTTTTCCATCCCAGAAATAGGTGGAAAAAAATCTAGAAGAGGGCGAGCAAATGAGGAGAGAAGCTCTTTTTGTCTTTACCCACCTCTGGCACACTGGTGGTGTGAGCTGGGGGAAACTGGCTGTAGAGATCAGGTAGCTGAGAAGCAGTGATTCCTGCCCTCAAAGGCCATGCTGCAGTACTTGTGCATCCGCCACCCCCATCCCTCTAGCCGCCAAGGCTCCTGGAGGGCACGGGCTCTGTGGCCTCTTGGACCCTGCGTCTAGGAAAGACGCAACTCTCTAACCTTTCACTGCCAACTAAATAGTCACCCCAGCTCAGCTCAGCTCAGTGCCAGCCTGCAGGGAGCCAACCTCTACCAAGATGCTGAAACAGAGTAAATGCTACAGAAATATTTGTTGGATGAATGAGTAAGCTGTGGAGAAAAGGGCTACAGAAGAATCTGAAGGAATGGTTTCCATGAGGAATTCTGTGTAACTTGGAGGTCTTTTGCTTCCACTTTGCTCAGAGCCCAGCTCCAGAACTCTCACCAGTGCCACTGTCAGATCAGAACAGACCTACCCACAGCAGGAAGCTCACAGTTGCTTGACAGGCAACTGACACCTGCAAGGGACCATAGTAGGGGAGAAGTGCCATGGTTGTGTGGTAGAGAAAAGGACAGACTAATTTCTAGGTCTCCAAGTGATAGCCCATTGGGACTGCTTGACATGACTAATCAGCATATGTAGGGGCTGAGAACTTTGGACAGCATAAGAAAGAAAGACTCAATAAAACTGGGACGATTACTATTACAATGAGTCTAGGTTTTTGCTTTAAAACATCTATATTTGGAATAAATTGTGTTAGATGCTGTGCTAAGTACTTAAATATGTTCTTTTATTTAATTCTCACAATTAGTTGTCTCATTTTGAAAATGAGCTAAGTCTTGAAGAGGTCATCTTGCCCACGTATGATGGTTATTTTTATCAATTTAACTAGGCCAGTGGGTGCCCAAATATTTGGTTAAACATTATTGAGGGTATTTGTGGAAAAGATTAACATTTGAGTTGGTGGACTACATAAGGGAGACTGCTTTCATCCAATTGGACTACCTCATCCAATCCACGGAAGGGCTAAGTAGGACAAAAAGGTGAAGAAAGGAAGAATTTGATCCCTCTGGGACACTGGTCTTCTCTGGCCTTGGGACTCAGATTAAAAGTATTCCATTGATTTTACTGATCTCTAGCTGGCTGAGAGTGAATCTGGGGATTCTTAGCCTCCATAACCTCATGAGCCAATTACTTATGAGGCAGGTGGGTATATAGGTAGATGGACAGATAGATGGATAGCTAGATGCAAAATAGATGATAGATAGATGAGAGAGAGAGAGAGAGAGAGAGAGAGAGAGAGTGATTCTTCTCTGAGAACCTAGATGAATACACTAAGGTCACACAACTATATGATAGACCCTCCTGGTTGCCTGCCTATCAGTCTTCCGCTTCTTTATGCTGGTAGGATCCACCTCCCACTGTGGAGGCTTAAAATATCAAATACTTCCCTTGCCAGATTCTACTACATTCAGAGCACAAATGTGCCACTCAAATGTGCCATGTGGCTATAAGTAGAATTTGCTGGGGGCTGAAAAAGGTCACCGGGAAGGAAGTGCCCCTCTGTCTTTGTGGAGGCTGGTGTCTGCCCAGTGTGGGAGACTGAAGCAACATCTCACAGCTGGCAGGAAGACATTGCCTTTGCACTGAGGAATCAGAGCAGAAAGAAAGAAACATCTGACTTCATGAGAATGATGTACAGCTCCTAAATTAACCAATCTGGAAATCACCCTGCCTCCAGACTTCTTATGTAAGATCATAGGTAAGCTGAGTGTTTAAGCTCCTTTGGCCAAAAGCATCTCAATCTATCAGCTGATTTGATTTTCACTGTATGATCTCAGTCAATGGAGATCTATTTATCTTATCATAGGCATACTTACAGGTTCAAGGACTATCCTTTATCACTTATGAGTAGTCTAATGAGATGCTGAATGTATTTATCTATGTTCATATCAATCCCTGTCTTTATCTCCCCATCACTCAATCCACCCCCCATCTGTCTGTCAACCTGCCTATGTCAGAAATATATGTTGTCATAAGTTTGAGAAGTTGCTACCTACTACAGCCCCTCCTGAGAAAGCACAACCAACATTAATTTGTGAGAGCCTCTGAGATGTTCTGTACAAAAGTAAGAAATTCTAACTCACTATGTCCCCAATATTTTTTAACTCCTTTTTCTGAGCACATATTTTAGCAGCAACCCATTTGGGAGATGTGCCAGTGACAGAGCAGCCAGCTCTGAAGATCCTCCGGCTGCACCCTCCCACCCCTGTTTTCAGAGGGTGACACCTCCAACACACATAGCCACTTGGAAGCTGCTTAGCACATGTTTAGAGAAGGCATGGTGCTAATTTCTACATTGTGTGTGTGTGTGTGTGTGTGTGTATACACACAATGTAGTGTATACACCCAATGTAGTGTATATACATGCATGTATATATATATATATATATATATATATATATATATATATATATTTACACACACACACACACACACATAGCCTTGCCTTGCTGTTTAGAAATACTGAATTCTAAGAACCGTGAGTCTGGCCCATCATCCTGCTTGAGCTAACTGCATTTGACACAAACAGCTTCCATTCACAGTGGCCCCCATGCCCTGTTTATACCATCCACAGCCCAGAAGGTAATCTCGTGCCTGTGTTTTAACATAAACTTCAGATCACATGCATACTAACACTACTTCATGAGCAAGAAATTGCCACGTCTGGTTCATTGACATTTACTTCTGGAAACCATTTCAATCAGATTAATCCGTTTATCTAAATAATCTTCCACTCACTTCACAGCATCAGAACTCACCAATACATTTTCTACCGATGCTTCCAAGCTTCCTTTTTGTAGACTGAAATACAAGACTAATTATTGCCAGGAGTTCTGCAGGCCATGGGTGTGACAGAGGGCAAATAATAACAATCTCTACTCCATCAGAGTTTGAGAAAGGAAAACAAGATGAAGGTAGGTGGAGATGTAAATGTCCATCTCTATGGACAGGGCTACTGGGCAAGTGGCTTGAACTTGCAGGAACAATAGACCTAATACTTGCATTAGTCGGGAGAGGTACCTTATGCAGTAGAAACAAATAACTCAGGATTCATGGTGGCTGATAACAATAAAGGTTTGTTTCTCCTTCACATTCTATGTCCGCTGTGGGCCACTAGAGGGTCTACTCTACACCCTCTTAACTTGAGAAACCAGCAGTTGGAACATTGCTGATCATCATGGTAGACAGTAAAACATAATCATGGCAAGTCCCACCTTGACACTCAGAGCTTCCATCTAGAAGTGACCACATGCAATTGGCCGCATGTAAGCATTGCTACCCCAAGCCCCCTAACTCTGAGCCTGGGCTAAACAAGCTGGTTCTCCTGGAACAGGCACCTCTGGAAAAGCCACAGGCTCCATCCCACAGTGCGCAGCCTACGCTGTCCAGTTTGCCCCGAAGCAAAGAGCAGAACCAAGCACGTGCTCTCTGAACACAGGCAGACTCCAAGGAGAATGGATGCTGGGATGAAATTCCTAAACTCCCAGCTCAGGTAAGATGGCAGAGACTCGCCAGACAGAAACAGTCAAATCACAGTAAGTTATTTGACTTATATAAGCAAAACAAGTAATTACATTTCATCATTTTCTTCTTTTTGAAGTTCTCCATTTCACTCTTGGAGAAAAATGTCTTCAACAAGCTCTCCGCCTTCTTGACCATCTACTTCCCATCATTCCAGCCTTTTTCACCCTCCTCACCCAACGCACCTGAATGCCACCCCACGGCCAGATGCATGTCCACCTGAGCAAACAGCCCAGTGACCGAGCCCCACACAGCAAATTAGAACTGTTAGGTCAGTCCAGGAAGTTTTTCTGTGCTGCATCATCATCAGCTCCCTACAGGAAACACTGAGGATGTGGCTGAAGGAAGGAGTAATGGCCAGAGCCCAGGATCAGTGGCTGTTTGCTCAATGCGGGATTCTTCATCTGCAGCATCTTTGCTTATTCTAGTCCCTTCTCATATCACACCCTCCTTTTCTCTTTTCTTACCCAAAGCTCAACTGTTCACATGTAAGCTTAGGTCCCACCTCCTCTGAGGCACACTCATAGCTCTACAGCAGTGGAGACCTCCAGCCATCCATGTCTCCAGCCCGGTGCAAACACTTGGAGCTCACTTTGTCATCTGACTTCTGTATGTGATGACTCAATGTTACAAGGTACCTGTAAGTTCTGGGAAGATGGGGACGATATTCTCTGCATGTTCTCCCTCTTCCAGGCCAGTGCCAGGCACGGAGAAAACTCTTGATGGTTTATGAAATGGCTGGAGGCACAGGCTGTGCAGTGTGGTTGGTGAGGTCTGCTTCTGTTCCAGTGGGTGTGGAATGATCTAGAATCAGCCTTGGTAGCATGGACATCTGACCATGCAAACAACCTGGGAAACTGGGTGCAATTCATGTGCTATGGGATAAGCTCAGACCTCAAGTTCTAGAAAACATGTCACTGATAATTCACAGGGAGTGTTCTGCTACTAAAATCAATGAGGAATAAAGGAACACAAGGGTACATGTTGTTATAATTATTACATTGTTCAGTTCTTGGATGCTGGCTCTTTTTTCTGTTGTTGTTTCTTCTATGTATTGACCAGGCATTTTTAAGATTTATTTTATTTATTTGGAAGACAGAGTTACAGAGAGAGGTAGAGACAGAGAGAAAGGTCTTCCTTCTGCTGGTTCACTCCCCAAATGGCCACAACAGCCGGAGCTGCAATCCAAAGCCAGGAGCCAGGAGCTTCTTCCAGGTCTCCCACATGGGTGCAGGAGCCCAAGGACTTGGGCCATCTTCTGCTATCCCAGGCTATAGCAGAGAGCTGGATCAGAAGAGGAGCAGCCGGGACTAGAACCTGTGTCCATATGGGATGCCAGTGCTGTCCCTTACTGGACATTTTTAGATAGGTAATGAGGTAGATTTTCCCCTGTTACCTACTAGTTGTACTCAATTGTGACTTGATATTGATGACCTTCAGTGATATACCCAATAGTAAAATAACTCTCTTGCCCATGTTATCAGGTATATTAATAATAATAATAATAATAGTAATAGTGATATAATAATGATAGTTACACTTACTATGAGCCAATTACTGTTCTATGTATTTTATTTGTATTGACTCAGTAAGTTTTTACAAGAACCCTCCTAAAGGAGGTGCTAGGACCATCAATGTTTCAGAGATGAGGAAACAGTCACAGAGAAGTTGTGGTACTTGGCAAAGTACCTGAACCTGGAGGTGAGAGGATAAGAATTTGAATCTCTGTGTTCTGCTTAAAGTGTTTATGGCTTTAACCTCACAGTTAGGGATAGATGGGGCCAGAATGGGCGAGCTTGGGCCCTCTGCAGTCACTAACATAAGCCACGGCCTTTGAACCCAGGCAGACTTGAGTTCCAGTTCTTGCTTTGGTAGCTTCCTGAGGTTTTCTTTTAGACAGGTCACTTCACTTTGCTAGACCTTGGTTTCTTCACCTGTAAAATGGGGTTGATGGAGATTGACAAGCGAAGTGTCTGGATCACAGCAGTAAATGTCAGGGATGAGTTTCTTCTCTTCTTGACCAAACAGCCCAGTGACTGGGCTTTGGTCTTTCTTCTTTTACGATCCAGACACCATTGAGATCACATTGCATCTGCTCATTCTCCTCCCTCAGTTCTGTGGCTCACAGACACAGTGCAAGGCCAGGAAATATTAGATGAAGCAGAGTTTCCAGGCTAGACCACCCAGCACCCCTGTCCCACACCTGCCCTCCGCAGCCTCCTGGTCTCCCATGAGACAGCAGATACCCCTGGCTTCAGCTGGGAGAAAAGGCCCATGCCTGAGAAGAAGGCTAACCATAGACACTGTGCCTGGAGGATTTCTTAGGAACACAGAGCAGAGGCCACATACTCATGTCCATGGAACTCTGCACAGATGCCAGCAATGCTGATGTAGCAGCCAAGAGCTCACTTTGGGGACAGACGTTTGGCCTAGTGATTAAGGCACTGGTTAAGAAGCCCTCCTCCCATGCCAGTGTACTTTGCTTTGAATCCTGGCTCCAGCTCCTGACTCCAGCTTTCTACTAATGCAGACCCTGGGAGGCAGAGGTGATGACTGAAGTGGTTGAGTTCCAGCCACATACGTGGGAGACCTGGATTAGATTCCTGGCTCCTGGCCTTGGCCCAGCCCAACCCAGGCCACGGTGGGCTTTTAGGGAGGGAATCAGTGGACAAGAGTTCCCTCTGTCTCTGTCCCTCTTCCTGTCAAATGAAAACAACAACAACTTAATTTGCCACCAGCTGTGCACTCTGTTCCATGAGCTAAGAGTACAATGTGCTTAGTGCCTTGCTGGCACATGACAGGTGCTCAAACAAGGGGGAATTCCTGAAGCTCCCCTCAAATAAGAGAAGTGGTTGGGGGTGCCGTTCCCTCCTGTTTGGACATCAATTACACGAGCTGTGAGTTCCACAGCTACGTCGCCCACTATCCCTGTGGCCCACTAGTGTCAGTTTGCAGACTGGGACTGGCCCTTGATGGAGTTCCCACGAGCTACTCACCATTCATCAAACACATGGTTACTGAGCACCTACTAGGTGCCAGGCACTGGTCAAAACAGGGTTCCAGTGAAATGTTTCAAGCAAGACAATGCAGTGCAGGGCCACTGCCAGCTCCAGAAGTGTTTTGCACAGATTAGAAAAAGTTCCCTTTCTGGGCAGACACAGCTCTGTGAGCACACGGCTTGGCAAGCAGGAGATGGGCTGGATTCAGGCCTGGGTGCACAAGTGTCCAGCCAGGCACAGCGTCCTCGATCCCAAGCATTCTTCTGAAAGACAAATGTGCTCTGTTTTGGGCTTCTCTTCATTTTCCACTACCCAGCATGTGGAAATGGCCTTTCTCCCACCAAGTGATGATAACAGGAGGTGGAGCTGCTGTGTTTTCCCTCTTTGGCTATATATTTTCTTTTAACAAAACAAAAAAAATGACAGCTCTGTGTCTGTTCACCTTGCTGGTCATTTTACCTGCCTACAAAGTTCAAAACGTTGACTGTTACTGACCAACATGAAGTGTTGTGTGGTAGGAAGCCATCCATTCAGCAGAGGAAAAGTCGCAACAGAACACAGAGCTCGGCAGGTACCACGTGAACGTCAGTGTCCCAAGCGGCAGCCATCTGCCTGACATCACATCTCAGACCTGCTGCGTTGCTATGGTTATCTCACCATCCCTATGTAGTTACCTAGGAAGTTGCTATCTTAGTGACACATGAGGTCTGTGCCATGCAGATATTCAGGAAAGAAAGTTGTTTTGTGTCTGAGAAATGTACAAGCCAGCAGTAAACAGCATTGCTTAAAGGCAGCTGCATTGCACATCTGAAATACACCCCACCCCACCCCCGACCCCCCCCACACACAGGAGAATCATTATTCCTTGCGTGCTTGGCGATCCGATGGGTCTCAGCTGTAGTCCACACAGCTGTGGAGTGGGCAGACCACTGCTCATAGTATTGTTGCCTGTTATCACCCACAATCGCAAGCACTCTGTGCTCAACTTGTGGTCTCTAACCTCTGTTTCCGGCTGAGGATGGGGGCTGCTCCTATACAAGTCAGTGTATTAAGTCTGTCTGGTCCCAGGGACTGCATGAAGGTGAGCAAGTGAGCCAATCAGAACCAATCATGCTGAGTTCTGACAACTCCATTGGAAATGTTCAAGAAGATAATCAGTCCCTGCTCTCCACAGCCTTAACCAAGGGAGAAAGCAGTTCAGAGCTTTTGGGACACACCATGAAGAGCCAGACTGCCTGGAAAATGCTAATGCAGTCATAACATGAGGATAGAACTCTTCCAGGTAACATCTTCCCAGCACCAGGATCACACCAGCGCGACAGCAACTTGTACCCAACGATGTTTTAGTAATAAAACCAAGGCACTCCCCGTATATCTTGCAAAAAGAATAAAAAGACAAGGCAGCAACTAGGAAAAGTAGTTATATTTTACATATATTATAGAAACCATATTTATGCATGTGTGGTAGTTAATAGTTTATGTTTTTATTTCTGCGTATGTTCAGAAACAAAGCTGAGCTTTCTGCCTTGGCCCAGATACTGTTATTTGCTGGAAACAGAGAAAGGGATGCACTGGTTCACTTAACTTTAGGCCCAGCTTGGTCCAGGGGCTCAGGGACAGTGTCTGGGCTGACTTTCTCCTCACCCCACGCACGTGGCTTTTGCCTACAGTGGCTGAGCATGAGCTCTCCTCCCCCGTGGGGCTCCTCCCACACATTCCACGGGCTGCAAAAATCTAGCCTTGGCTCCACTGGAAGGAGAGTCTTCTTTGCCAAAAATTCAAACCAAAGTTCTGCGTATGGCTCATGGGCTGGAATTAAAACATGTACGCAATGTGTGTGTGTGGGTTGAGGAGGGTTAATTCTCCAGAGTGAAGTCGGGGTGCGGTGTGTGGCAGGGTCTGGAATGCATGCAGTCAAGCTTGCCCTTCAAAAGGGAGAGGGTCCTTAGAACTTAACCCCCAGATAGACGTTGACCAGGGTGCTTATTGTCCTTGTGCCTTGCCCTTCACCCTCCCCCCGAAGCATGCTCCTCCTGGCTCCTCCTGCTCCATGTTCCGACCCTTGAAGACTTGGTCACCAGGCACCTTTCCCAGCTGGCCCCAGACCACAGGAGACACAGGCAGGATAGGGGAAGGATGGAGAGAGGGGGTAGGGACAGCCAAGGGAGAAGCCAGGGTATTTCTTCCCTGCAGGCTTCCCTTGGCCCCGCCCTCCCTGGGTTCCAGTGTTCTGGAACACGACACCGTGTTCTCCTGTGTCCCTTCAGACCCTGAGGGATAACAGCTTCCTGCTGCTGCTAGCCTCTGAGCCCCTCACATCTTTTGTCTGCCCCTTTGCCCCTGCCCACGTGTTTGCACACTGTCAGAGATGTCAGACCCCCAAGGAGGCCCAATACATAGATTTCTACAGGACATACACAATCTCCCTGTATCCTTCAACTGTACATTGCTTGCAATCCTTGTACAGTGTAAATGTCACACAAATAGTAGCTAGGCTGTACTTGTTAGGAAATAATGACAAGTGAAGAAAGTCTGTAAATGTTCAGAGCAGAACCAAATTTGTTCTGAATATCTTGGATCCATGATTGGTTGAATCTACAGATGCAAAACCCTCAGATTCCAAAGGCTGACTGTGCCCCACTCCCCATCTCTTTCTTAGAAAGAAATTATTTTCTCTCTTTTTTTCTTATTTATTTATTTGAAAGTCAGAGATAGATGTCCCACCGATTGGTTCACTCCCCAAATGCCTGCAACAGCTGGGGCTGAGCCAGACAGAAGCCAGGATCTGGGAACTCCATCTGAGTCTCCCGTTTGGGTGGTAGGAACCCAACTGCTTTAGCCAGCACCTACTGCTTCTACAGGTGCACCTTAGCAGGAAACTGAGACCTGGAGCAAAGCTGGAGTCAAACCCAGGCACAACACTATGGGATGCAGGAGTCCCAAGTGGCCTCCTAATGGCCGGGCTGCCCCCCTAACCCCACCCCAGTCTCCTTTTGTAAAGGGAGTTTTACTGGAACACAACCACACATGTTTAGGTATTGTCCATAGCCACTAGTTGTGACAGAGACTGTATGCAACCTGCAAAGCCCAAAATACTGACTCTCTGGCCCTTCATAGAACAAATCTGTTGACTGCTGGCACACCACCCAATGAATGCAGTTTTCTCTTTGTCTGTCAGAGAGAGCAGGCCACTTTTGCTATTGGGTTTTTGGGTGTAAATATTGAGAAACTATTGGTACAAAAGGCCCACTCTGCAGGCTCAAGTAGACAACCACCCAGGGAAATGGCAAACGTAGGTTTTTGTTGTGTTTTTTAGATACAGGGAGCCCTGCGGTCTCTCATCCCTTGAGGGTCCCAGGGCAGAGGAACGCAGCCCTCGCCTGCAGATCCGGTCCCACGCTCCTGCACCCAGCACACCTGAGTGTTCCGACTGAACAGGCCATTGCCAGCCAACGGGAAAATCAATATGTAAAGAGCCGAACCCAAATGCTGGATGAAAAAGATGAGCATTGCTAGGTTTGGAAAATAAAAATGCTCTAAACAGATAAACAGTAAGCAAAGCGCGCTGATTTGTACTGTTTTCCAGTCCATAAAGCCCTAATGTCTGCCAGCGTTTCATTAAGGGCTTCCGTGCCACTCGGCATGCCTGCTGCGGCCTGAACAGATTGCTACAACAACGTTATCCACGCTGCAGACCCAGCCTCTTGCGAGGTTTCACGCGGGTGCTCAATGGGGGGGAAGTCCGATCAATCATGAACAGAGCACTGGTTTGGGGGAAAAGTAAATGCAGGACTTAAATGGACAATATCTATCATTCTGAAATGAGGCTCTTCCAGTCCATCAAAAAGACGAAATGGCAGGCAAAGAGCATTCGTTGAAGGGAAGGGAAGAGCCTGCAAGGAACACATGCGCCCCAATCCAGAGTCGGTTTGTGCTCCGAGCCATCACTTCAGTGAAATAAATGTCCAAATTAAGTCTGAAAATGGCTCACTTGAACCCCTAGCCCCTTGCTGTGTCCAAAGTGAATAATACTCACTTATAAAATCCCTTATTTATTTAAGGATTTATTTATTTGAAAGGTAGAATTAGAGAGAGAGAGAGAGATCTTGTATCTGCTGGTTCTCTCCCCAAATGGCTGCAACAGCCAGGACCGGGCCAGGCTGAAGCCAGGAGTCTGGAACTCCATCCAGGTCACCCACGTGGGTGCAGGGGCCCAAATACTTGGGCCATCTTGCTCTGCCTTCCCAAGAGCATCAGCAAGGAGCTGGATTAGAAGTGGAGCAGCCAGGACTCATACGGGATGCTGGCATCTGAGGCCATGGCTTAACCAGCTGGGTCACAATGCCAGCCCCTGAATCCCTCATTGGCAGAGCGAAGCCTTTTGGTCTACTGTCACATTCTTTCCCACAGTGGCCCTGTTGGAAGCGTCCTGAAGGACCAACCAGAATTAAAGTCACCATACAGGACTCTTCCGCCAAGACCTCTATTCCATGACTCCAAGGAGCAGGAAAAAGCCTGGAAGTTCTGGAAGGAAGCTAGGGAAGCTACAGGCAGATGATTAAGTCACTCTCAACCTCAGTTTCTTCGGCTGGGAGACGGGCTTGACATCTGTCCCTCACCACCACCCTGGTTCCTGTAAAATCATCATTTGCATTTGTTGACTATTTCCCAATCAGCTTTATGTGTCGGGAGGGCCTGGGTGAGGAAGAAGGTGCAGCCCCTGCCCTGGAAAGCTCCCAAGAGCACGGCCAGTACCAATGATGTGACCAGCGCTAGGAGTGACAGCACTTCAGAAGCACCCAGGAGAAGAGCTGGGATTTGGCCTAGGGATTCAGTAGCCTGTGTCTCACATTGGAGTACCTGGGTTCAATTCCCAGCTCCACTCCCAGTGCCAGCTTCCTGCTAAAGCACATTCTGGGAGGCAGCAGGTGATGGCTCGAGTAGTTGGGTCCCTGCCAGCCACGTGGGAGATCCAGACTGGGTCGCCAGCTCCTGGCTTCAGCCTGACCCAGCCCAGCCGCAGCTGTTGCAGGCATTTCAGGCACGAACCAGCACATGCGAGATCGCTGTCTGTCTCTGCCTCCCAAATAAATAAACAAAACATAGGGTTTTTGTTTGTTTGCCTGTTTAAAGCAGCCAGAGGGGGACGACATCACCGGGGAGACGACAGGGGTCCTGACCCATTGGAAGGACCAAATGTATTTTTGTGGGAGTCACAAGATTCCTGCTGGGGAGGTAAGAGCCCTGGGAAGGAGGAGATGGAAGCGCCACCCAGGTGTCGAGGACTCCTTGCTCCACTGAAGAGTGTGGTCTTGGCATAGAGGACAACGGGGGCTGACTGTAGGGTTAGGGCGGGAGGGAGGTGCTGATCCCATGTAACTCAGAAAGACCACCCTTGCCCCAGCTGCCAAAAGAAGAAGCAATTACAAGGAGGCCACCCAGAGCCAGCGTGGCTAAGGAGGAGGAGGGTAGGCAGGAGTTGGAGGCGTGACCGCAGCAGGCGACCTGCTAGGTGGGGAAGAAATGGAAGGCGGGCATCCAGGACAGTGGTGCTGTGGGCTGCACAGGGCACAGAGGTTGACTGTTCATGCAGGCGTGATCTGGCACGCAGCGAGGGGCACAGAGGGTGCTCAGTAAGTGCTCGTTGTCTCAAGCAGGATCCTCACCCTGCCGGCTTCGGTCTCCCTCTCCCTCTGTTAACACCCCCACCTCATCCTGCACATCACTGCCTGGTAAATCTTAAAACATCAATTTGCCTGTCAGACTTCAGTGGCTCAGGACTTCCCCAGGCACCACTCACAGCCCCTCTGCTTAACCTCCCTAATCGAGAGCCCCCCCCAGCGAGGCAGCCTCACTCTGCGCTGCCATGGTCAGGCTGTCCCGACAGTGGCCACATGGCCTGCTGGCCCAGGGCCTTTCCTCGGGCTGTGCTCCCCTCCCCCAGCACCCAAGCCACCCGTCTTTCCTAATTTCTGCCACTGTAAATTCACATCAGAGAATCACAGTGGAGACCAGGAAAAAAAAAGAAAGAAAGAAAGCGATTCTCTGTGGACTCCTGTTGCTTCTGCTAATTTAAGAGAAGCTTAACCCTTTGACACCTGGGAACTTCATAGGGTCAGTGGATGAGGAAGTTGTGAGAGAGGAGAAATAAGTGGTACATTTATCTAGATCATAGATAAATGAGCAAACAAGCTATGTCTTAACAGATACTCCCAGCACATCCCAGAAGCTCAGAATCCTTTTGATTTTGAAATGCATTTTTTAAGTGTGAGTGGATTATGATTGTCAGAAAAAAAAATAAGCAGTTTTCTTCCAACCCTTAAGCTATAAAAACTGCTATTCCTGTTCTCTTTGCAAATGAGCCCACTTTAGCATGCCCCACTGGGAAATGAAGGCAATTGCTTTATGCCTGGGAATTACCAAAGATTTACTTGCAAGTGCTACCTCACACTCAGTGGGAAATAAGTCTAAATGAAAAGAAAACAATTAGCCCAAATGTGCCAACCACAACAGTGTTGATTGGGTAGTTGGTTGATTTTGAAAGCTCACTTTATTTCTAGAATCAAAAATTGCAAAAACAAATATCAAACAACAAACCTCCACCCACACCCCAGTTGCTATGGTCCTCAGGTGAGACGTTCCTGGGGTAAATACTGACAAGGTTACACTAAGGGCTGCCCCACTTAGGACCCAGAGAGGGGTGTCCCACCAGACAAGCTGTGTCCCCAAATTGCAGTTCATCAGTCAGGAAAGCTACAGAGCCACCAGAAACAACACATGTGTTCTGTGCTCTATCCCTCATGCTTTTCCATTGGAAGAAGACAGGTCTCTCGGCTGGCGCCGCAGCTCAATAGGCTAATCCTCTGCCTGTGGTGCTGGCACACCAGGTTATAGTCCCAGTTGGGGCGCCAGATTCCGTCCCGGTCTCTCCTCTTCCTGTCCAGCTCTCTGCTGTGGCCCGGGAGTGCAGTGGAGGATGGCCCAAGAGCTTGGGCCCTGCACCCCATGGGAGACCAGGCGAAGCACCTGGCTCCGGGCTTCGGATCGATGTGATGCGCTGGCCACAGCGACCATTGGAGGGGTGAACCAACAGAAAAGGAAGACCTTTCTCTCTGTCTCTCTCTCACTGTCCACTCCGCCTGTCAAAAAATAAAAAATAAATAAAAAATAAAAAGACAGGCCTCCCTCACTCCCCATTCAACCACTAGGCTAGCATCTCGCAAAGGATGGTACCAGAGTCACCTGCACCTGCATCAGACTCACCTGGACTCTGGCAACTGTGCAGATCCCTGCTCCCCACACTGACTGCACCCAGTCCTTTAGAGGTAGGTTCATTTTTCAACATACCCCAGATTAGCAAGGCCTCTTTGTCTTCCCTGTCCACTCACTGGCTTTGTCCTTCCATTGTTCTCAGCTTCCCCAGCTTGAGGTCCCTGGCCCATTGTTTCCAAACACTCTTGCTAATAGTCTTAATTTCCACTCAGTTCTACTGAGTCTTGCAGTTCTACCATGTTTTCCCAGTAAACTCACTTCCCACCCACCCTAATAACTTTGGGAAATCTCTTCAAACTACAACTTCCTAATTACCAACCCACCAACCTTCTAGCACTTGAACTAGATCGTAATTCATCGAGGATTTAGAAGCTGCCAAATGAGCATGCCCTCCTTCCCTAAATATCAACTGCAATGGTTTGGATATAGTAGAGGGGTAACCCCCAATGTTTTATGTATGCAAGTGTGGTCTCAGCCTGGCAATGCTAGGGAGTGGACAGGTGAGAGGGTGTTAGGCCGTTGAAGGCATGCTCTTGGAAGGGATTATTGCAGTTCCCATGGGACGCTGACCTCCCTCTGTTTTCCTGTCTCACTTTGGGACCTCTCCTTTTTATGTGCACTCCTTTCATGATGCCAGCTGCAAAGAGACCCTTGCCAGGACACCACTAATGCTGCCACCACCATGCCCTGTGGTTCCAAAACTGTGAGCTCAATAAATCTCTTTTCTCTACAGGTTACCCAGGCATTGGTACTTCATTATTGTAGCAGAAAACAGACTAATTCATCAACACATACACACCTGTCTATACAGGCCACACCCTTCACATTGATGCCGGATCCCACTCCTAACCTCCCTCTTAGACCCACTCCCTATCACGAGCCTTCTATCGCCTGTGTGGTCAGCCACTTCCTCTCAGCTGGACACTTCCTTGTGGCTCTCCCCCCGACCCTTCACAGGGTATTGTTAGGGTGATAAATTACTCTGAGGAGTCTTCAACATCCTAGGATGAGAGCCATTGCACCACAGAGGACATATTCTGCACTCAGCTACCACAATTGGGGGTTAAACTGCATGCTATCTGTAAATCCTCAATAAAACGAGGAGTATTTTTCAATGCAGCCCTGAAGACTTTTGGTTATAGAAAATTTCCAATAAATTCAATAGTAGAAAAATACTCATATGATGAACTCCCACTTATCCATCATCCAGCTTCAATATTTATCACCATTTTTCCAATGTCTGTATTTTAGAGAAAATCCTACATATCAGGTCATCACAGATATGCATCTCTAACTGATAAGGACATATTTTTAAAAACATAACCTTCATGCCATTATGACAGCAGAATAATTAACAGTGATTCCTTACTATCATTTTTTAAAAGATTTTATTTATTTATTTGAAAGGTAGAGTTAAAGAGAGAGGGAGAGACAGAGAGAGAGGTCTTCCATCTGCTGGTTCACTCCCCAAACAGCCACAACAGCTGGAGCTGAGCCTATCAGAAGCCAGGAGCCAGGAGCTTCTTCCAGGTCTCCATGTGGGTGCAGTGGCCCAAGCACTTGGGTCATTCTCCACTGCATTCCCAGGCACATTAGCAGAGAGCTGGATTGGAAGTGGAGCAGCCAGGACACGAACTGGTACCTACATGGGATGCTAGCACTACAGGCAGAGGCTTTACCTGCTAAGCCACAGCACCGGCCCTCCTTATTATCATTTAATATGCAGTCCATGTTCCATTTTCCCAGTTGTGTCAAGGATGTCTTTTTATAGTTTGGCTGGTGCCATCAGGAGTCTAAGTTTTCATGTTGCATCTTATTACTGTGTCTCTCAAACCATTTTTATCTGACAACAATTTCTTTGCCTTTTTTAAACAAAGATTTATTTATTTAGTTTGCAAATTGGAGTTACAAAGAGAGAGAGAGAGAGAGAGAAATCTCCCATCTGCTGATTCACTCCCCAGATGGCTGCAAACGCCAGTGCTGGGTCAGGCTGAAGCCAGGACCCAGGAGCTTCATCCAGGTCTCCCATGAGGGTGGCAGGGGCCCAAATACTTGGGCCATCTTTCTCTGCTTT
Organism: Sylvilagus floridanus; assembly: GCA_949820135.1. Lineage (NCBI taxonomy): Eukaryota > Metazoa > Chordata > Mammalia > Lagomorpha > Leporidae > Sylvilagus > Sylvilagus floridanus. The sequence continues at coordinate 93,228,680 of OX463224.1, forward strand.
TCCCAGACCAACAGCAGGGAGCTGGATCAGAAGTGGAGCAGGCTCCCACACATTTCTTATGAGCTGGTAATCACAGCAAGAAATTTAATTAGATCTGGGGTCAGTCTTTTCAGCAGTACTTTGTAGGCAGTATTTTTTTTAGAGAAACCAAAAATGAATCATAGTTTATTTATCTCTTAACTCCGAATTATCATTGAGTAATATGGTAAGAATGAACCCAATGTCAGGAACACTGAAGCAGAGGCACAGAGAGCCCATGGAGTTTGGCCATGCTGTCATCACCATCAATTATTTAGTGCTGAGAAGGCATGTGTGCTGCTGGGGACCCCAAATACACATCAGACCCACAGAAGCCCACATCCACAAATACAGCACAGAACTCCTGTTAACCGGGACTTTGTGGTGAACATGAGAGCCCTTTCTCAACACATTTTTAATGAAGGGTAGAATGATGGCCGTCACCTATCATGACAAGCTACATCATTACTAACAATAACTGCTTATCTTTAATATAGCTTGCACTGCTAGAAGTTGCTCCTCTGTGATCCAATGGGCACTAATTTTCTGATTTGACTCAGGAGGTTTGAATTCTTCGATTCCACCTTCCATTTTCTGTTTAAGTGCACTGATTGCTTGCTTAGCATTCTGAACCTGATATTAAGAGCGATCAACTCCGTATCCAATTGCCTCAGGATGGTGTTGGGTGCATTGGGGAACAGCTACCACTTCTTCCTGTGTTGAATACGTGCCCTTGGGTGGACAGCACTTAGAACGCTGAGAATGATGGTGATGGTGTAAACTCTGACACTCTCTTCTTCCAAGTCCAATCTTGCTGCTTTGGGCAGCTGTTCACTATTACCCTCCTGTTTGGCTGCTTTCTTGGGTGCATAGTCACCATCATTCCCATCCACTGGATGTGTTTCTTCCACATCATTATCACTGTGCCCTGGTTGTGCCTATTAGCTAGTTTACGAGCCTGACAATCCATGAAACTTGTCCTTGAATGAGCTTTTTTTCCCCAGGAATAGCAATATTTTACAAGATTTGTAATTGTCTTATCTGGAACAATTTGCTGAATCCTGTGAAAGCTCTTCCTATGTAAACTAAATGCTTATTCAAACAGAACTTTATCTTCCACTGTCCACTCCTCTAGGAACTCAGAATTGACACTACCTCCAGTTGGGCTATCTTCCAGGATTCTCCATATCAGCTAATGACACCACCATTTCCTCCACTTGCACAGAAACTTGAGGTTCATCCTTGACAGGGGTCTTCCATGTTGCATCTATTCATTCTGTCACCAGAGTACACTACTTTGAGAAGATTTCTGCCCACACCTCCCACCTTCATTACCACCACCTTCTACCACTGGCCCCCCTCCAGGCCTATCCCTAGAAGAGGGTGGGACCCAGGACAAGCCAAGGCAGAGCCAAATTCATGCACAATTCTGGCCCTTGAGAGGAAGCTGCTCTGTACCAGCTTTTCCCTTTGGCCCCACGGGATACTGTCAAAGACAGATTCGAATGGCAGTGATCTTCATTTAAGTGGTGCTCCCTCTGCAGCCTCCCACTTCAAGTGTGGGGCCCAAGGCAGGTACTCTGCATTCTCTACTAACTGTCTCCCCACACCCACCTTTGCCTCCTCTGGGGCCCAAGGCAGGTACTCTGCATTCTCTACTAACTGTCTCCCCACACCCACCTTTGCCTCCTCTGGAATCTGATGTCTACACTGCAGTCAGAGCAATCTTTGTGAAATGGAAATATGGAGAATGTTCTCGGCTTAAAACTCTACTGACTTCTCATTGGTTTTAGAATAACCAAAAAAAAAAAAAAAAACCCCTTAATGTTGCCTACAACATAAATAGGGGACATGCTCTATCCTCCTCTTTACTGAGAAAGAGTTTTCACTGTAGGTGACACTCCATCTTGTTTGAACAATGGAAACTTTTAGTATTCCATGTAACAGGAAGTCCCGAGGTAGGGTAGCCTTCAGGGCAGGTTGATCTTTCAAGGAAAAATGTTCTCCACATATTTCTGTTCCATCATCCCTGGTGCTGGTTTCATCCTGACAGGAGATGACAGTGGCTGCAGTTCCATGTTCACATTCAGATTTGACAACATTCAGAGGACAAATAGATGCCGTCTTTTCTTGTGACTCATGTTTAGGAGCAAAGAAACTTTTCTTGGAAGTCCCCCAGGAAACTTTCCCTTACTTCTCTTTTGCTAGAATTAGAACATATGCTTATAAGTAAGCCAATCCCTAGAGAAGGATTATGCCCTTAAACTGGCAGAGAAGTGTCGTGTCCCCTGAAGCAGAAGGCTGTTGTAGGGGACACATGGATTCATGAACCAAATGGGGATTCGACTGGCAAGAGACAGGGATGTAGGGGATGCAGGGAAGGCAGTATGGTGTCCCTGACCTGGTGACTGTCCATCCCTGTCTCACTCCATGTCCCTTGACTCTCCGCATTGCCGCTACATGAGTCTTCTTTTACGTGCTTGCTTAACTTTCTTCCTCCCATCACAATCTTTGCACATGCTCTTCCCTGTCCTAGGAATGCCTGCCCCAAGGTAAACCCAGCTCATCCTTCCCTTCTCAGCTAAAGCATCACTTCCGCTTGGATTCTTCCTGGACCTCTGTGGTAAGACCAACTATCCACACTTAGCACCAGAGACCTCTCATAGCATCTACCACTGCTGAAGTTTTACATGGATCTATATGATTATTCCACTAATGACTCTCCTAATAGACTGAAAGCATTTTGCCCCCTGCTGTCTCCTCAGTGTTGAACACACTGTCACATAATAAATGTTCAAAACTAAACTAAAAAAAAAAAAAAAAAAAACCCTATGAGCTGGATAAATGGAGGAGTTTGGGATCAAAGTTAGGGTGATGGTTACAGGGTGGGGGCATATAGCGTAGAGCCCCAAATATGAAACTTTTGAGAGTGAAAGGGATCACTTATAATAATTAAGTCAGGGGCCCGGCGCTGTGGCTCACTTGGCTAATCCTCTGCCTGCGGGGCCAGCATCCCATATGGGCACCGGTTTCTAGTTCCAGTTGCCCCTCTTCCAGTCTAGCTCTCTGCTGTGGCCCAGGAAGGCAGTGGAGGATGGCCCAAGTGCTTGGGCCCCGCACCTGCATGGGAGACCAGGAGGAAGCACCTGGCTCCTGGCTTCGGATTGGCGCAGTGCTGGCCATTGTGGTCATTTGGGAGGTGAACCAACAGAAGGAAGACCTTTCTTTCTGTCTCTCTCTCTCACTGTCTGTAACTACCTGCCAAATAAATAAATAAATAATCTTTTAAAAATAATTAAGTCAGGACAACAGGGTAAACCAAGATGTTTCCATGCAAACCAGAATACATGGTCACCCTCTCTGACCCTTGACATTGCCCTAAGTTCCTTCACTCCTTTAAGGCATGCATTCCCAAAGAACCACACTAGGTGCTTCTACTGGGTGTTCCAAGATAGCCACATTTTTCCTGATTTGTGTCTATGAAGCTTTGGAACATAGCATATAACTTAAGCTTCAAGTCCTAGAGTGTCCACAGGTTGCTATACATCATGAATACAGAGAAATTGGTTTTCTCATTTATGGTTAATGGGAGTGTGATGTCATTGTGGCAATTTATCTTCAGTCTTCAAAAATACATTTAATCTACTGATTCCATGTCTAGGAATATTTTTATTTATTTACTTACTTATCAGAGAGAGAGAGAGAGAGAGAGGCGGAAAGCGCCTATCTGCTATCCACTCCCCCAGTTGCCTGAAATAGCTGGAGCTGAATTAGGCTGAAGTCAGGAGTCAGGAATCCACACTAGGTCTCCCATATGGGCGGCAGGGAATCAACTACTTGAACTACAACCACTGCCCCCCTGGTGCACATTGGCAGGAATCTGGAACTGGGGGCAGAGCCAGAATTCAAACCAAGGTACTCCAATGTGGGATGTGGGCATCTTAATCACTAGGCCAAAAACACACCCCTCTATCTAGGAATGTATTTGACAGAATAATCAAGGAGCAACCAAAGATTTCTGTGTAAGAGCTTATGAAAAATTCCCCAGTTCTTACTCCTCCCCTTGAAATTATTTATTTATTTGAAAGAGAGAGAGAGAAAGAGAAAGAGGGCATGATCTTCTGTCCACTGTTCACTCCTCAGATGGCAGCAATGGCCAGGGCTGGGCCAGGCCAAAGCCGGGAGCCAGGAGATTCACCTGTATCTCCCATGAGGATGCAGAGACCCAAGCACTTGGGCCATCTTCCACTGCTTTCTCAGGCACATTAGCAGGGAGTTGGAGCAGAAGTGGAGCAGTCCTGACAGGAACTGGCGCTCATATATAATGCTGGTGTCACAGGCAGCGGCTTAACCCACTATACCACAATGCTGACCCCAACACCTTTTGTCCCATAAGTGCACTCTTTGCATTTGACACATGGCTTGCTTTGGTTGTAAGTAAATGTGACACAAGCAGATGCTTGTTAAAGTGCTTAGCCCCGGGGCCGGCTCTGTGGTGCAGTGGTTTAAGACCCTGGCCTAAAGCACCGGCATCCCATATGGGCTCCAGTTTGAGTCCCGGCTGCTCCACTTCTGATCCAGCTCTTCTATGGCCTGGGAAAGCAGTGGAAGATGGCCCAAGTCCTTGGGCCCCTGCACGCATGTGGGAGACCCGGAATAAGCTCCTGGCTTCGGATCGGCGCAACTCCAGCCGTTGTGGCCCTCTGGGGATTGAACCAGCGGATGGAAGACCTCTCTGTCTCTATCTCTCTCTGTAACTCTATCTTTCAAATAAATAAAATAAATCTTTAAAAAAAAAAAAGTGCTTAGCCCTTGCTCCACCGAATAACCACAAGAATAGACCTAGGCTAGGTTCCTGGAGGAAACCTCACCTCTAGTGGAGCCTATTTGCCTTAGTTGTCCCAGCTGTGGTCATCCTCAGAGGAGACATGAGCCAGCCAGTCCCGGGCACAGGAGCGAGCACAGTCAAAATGAGCAGGCAGTCAACTGCAGCTGACTGCAGAGCCCAGGACAGCAGCTTAGCACAGCTCAGATCAGCTGCAACTTGCAAACTTGTAAAGAGAACAAATGCTTACTCTTGTGTACTACTGAGATTTTTTTAAATTTTATTTTATTTATTTATTTTTTTGACAGGCAGAGTGGACAGTGAGAGAGAGAGACAGAAAGGTCTTCCTTTGCCGTTGGTTCACCCTCCAATGGCTGCCACGGTCGGCGCGGTGCGCCAGGTGCCAGGTGCTTTTCCTGGTCTCCCATGGGGTGCAGGGCCCAAGCACTTGGGCCATCCTCCACTGCACTCCCGGGCCACAGCAGAGAGCTGGCCTGGAAGAGGGGCAACCGGGACAGAATCCGGCGCCCCAACCGGGACTAGAACCCGGTGTGCCGGTGCCGCAAGGTGGAGGATTAGCCTGTTGAGCCGTGGCGCCGGCCTACTACTGAGATTTTGAGGTTGCTCATCAAAAACCAGGAGTATGTCAGTGGATATACATAACAATTACGACGTCAACTTCCAGCAATTCAAGAGTGGTGAAATACCATGCAGCCATGAAGAATGCTGATATATATGTATCGGGAACCCTCGCCAGCAAGGGTCCGACCCACGGATTCACGCACGACACGACCGCTGTTGATCGGTTCTCAAGGAACTTTTATTTTTAGTGATAGAAGAAGGAAAGGAGAGAAAGAAAGAGAAGAAAGAGAAGAGAAGCAGCCGAGAGAAAGAAAAAGAGAAAGACTGAAGAGGCTGCTCAACTACCCTCCCCTATCCAGGTCTCTTATCCATTCTCAGTCCCCTAGGGCGAGCAGTCTGCAGTCCGTTGATCAGATCAAAGGGCATGCATATCCTCAGGTTGAAGGTGTATCTCTTGCATGTCTTGCGGTCAGTACTTCCTTGACTTTGTTATGCTCAGCAGGATGAGGCAGTGCAATGAGGAGGTCCCCACAGGTGGCCAGCCTGTGGTTCCCCACAATATGTATATTGACTTGAAATGTTCACAATAGACAGGCAAATAGCAGCTGGGATGGAAAGTACATTGTATGTAATATGACACCACATTCCCAAAACATACATTTATACATTTGCACATGACTGTGTCAGGTCTGATACACAAGATACTGACAGTGGTTCTCTTTGGATGGTAGCATTTGGGGTAACTTTCATTGTTTACCTGTGTTGTATTTCTACAAGAACACATATCGCTTGTATAATTTTTCAAAGGGAAGAAAAATATCTTTCCTGCAGAATGCAACCTTTGGCTTAATGATCCTTGGCAATAAGGTGGCCACTAGCTTTGCTGGCAGTACCCTGGGCAGGAGACTTGGCAACACCACCTCTTCCAAGACACACCAAGGATGGGGCAGGTGGCAGACTAGTAGTTGTCTAATCCCACCAGCAAACCCAGAAGAGCAGCTTCACCCCATCAGCACAGGGCAGAAGAAGCGGTCTTCTCAGGCCACTGTTACAGCCATGGGCGCCTTAGACCTCCGTGCACAGAAGACAAAGGCTTGGGGAAACCCTAGTGTTCCCTCCCACCCCGCCCCCATCCTGGGGTGAATAGAGCACTCCTGGTAACTTCCTGTCCACAGGGCTTAGTTATAATCCTTGGGCAAACAGAAGAAAACTTTTCCTAATTTCCTATTAAGAGGGTATTAAGTTCCATCCATTCAGATTGAGAAATTCAATACCTTGGGGCAGACAAGGATATCTAACACTTCAATCCTTCCAAAGGTTAAAAGAACATTTTCTGCTCACCTTCCCTTCCCCCCTTTCCTTCTTTCCTCCCTCCCTCCATCCCTCCCTTCCTTCCTTCCTTCCTTCCTCTTTTCACGCCTTCCTTCCTTCCTCTCTGCTCTCCCTCTCTCTTTCATTATCCAATATTTGCAGTAATCACTTCACTTAAAATAAATCTTAGCTTAAAGTCAACACATCTACTACCCCTGTACTCTCCTGGCCAATTCCTAACTTGTAATATCTTCCCCTGCACCCCACCCCACCCCAACACACACACTGCTGCTATTTCAGGAACTCTCCACATTGAACAAGAGAAAATTACCCATCGGCTGACGGGGTCTACAGCCACCACATAATCCTACCTAAACTGGCTGTCCTCAAGACACAGGATTCTTTTAATTATTCCTACCTATTTCCTTGCCCTTTTCCTAATTAGAGAAGATCTTAACCTTTTCAATCCTTCTCATGTCTCTGTTCCCCTGCCCCTACTCGCCTCACACGCCAAGGAGGCATTGAGTCAGACATTTGGATCCAACTATTTTTTTCATCTCAAATGTTTCCCTGCTGCCTGGCTCCCTGTTTATCACCTAACCCTGCCTCAATGTTCCTCCAAAGAGCTTAGTCTAAACCCAACTGGTTTTCCCTAGGACAGAGGTTGTTCAAGCCAAGGTATCATGAGAGTCTATGGTGCCCTCCACCTAAACCATAACTCTTCTGAAATCAATGCTGAATTTTGTCCTAATGTCAATTTCTCAGTGGGAGTTCTAGCTTCCATTTAATTTCCAAAGGACTCTATGGATCTAGGACTTTGCCTTATCACTTATCCTTTCTTGTATTTTTTGGCTGCCCCCTTTCAACCAGTATCTCCAGCTTTACCTGCACATACCTCGAGAGAACCAGAGCCACTGACAATCATGAAATGTAATAACCAGCTGTATTAGTCTGCTTAGGCCAACATAGCAAACAGGCTAGGCAAATTCAACACCAGAAGTTTATTTTCTCACAGTCCTGGAACATGGACATTTGAGATCAGGATGCCAGCATGGCTGGTGTCTGGTGAGGTTTGCTTCGGGCTCAGAGAACGCCTACCTCTTGCTATATCCTTGCATGCTCCTGTGACCTTTCCCTGAGGGAAGCTTGCCAGGGAATTCTTTCTTCCTCTTTTGAGGACTTCAGGCCTACCGAATTAGAGCCCCATCCTAATGAATTAGTTTAACCTTAATTTAAAATACTCTGTCTCCAAAAGTAGTCACACTGGGGGCTAGGGATTCAATTCAGCACTGAGTACCAGGGATAAAAATATTTTAAAATTCCAAAGTCGATATCACTGTTATATTGACAGTAATCTCCTAACTCATCATTTTCTCTGTTTTTAAGATTTTTCTCTCTATCACTGCTCTAAGCAATTGAATTATAATATACTGCAATGCAGTTGTCTTCGCATTTCTTCTGCTTAGGATTTGTTGTGCTTCTAAATCTGTGGGTTATAGTTTTCATCAAGTTTGGAAATTTGGAGGCCATTATTTCCTTAAATATATTTTCTGCCTTCTCTTCAGACTGAAACTATGTGTATTTTGTATATTTAATCATGTATATTATTTGAGATTGTCCTAGAAATCCTAGAAATAGGATTCATTTTTGTTTGTGTGTTTCATTTGGAAGGGTTTTTTTTTTTTCTTTTTTTTGACAGGCAGAGTGGACAATGAGAGAGACAGAGAGAAAGGTCTTCCTTTGCCGTTGGTTCACCCTCCAATGGCTGCCGTGGATAGCACGCTGCGGCCGGCGCACCACGCTGATCTGATGGCAGGAGCCAGGTGCTAGGTGCTTTTTCCTGGTCTCCCATGGGGTGCAGGGCCCAAGCACTTGGGCCATCCTCCACTGCACTCCTGGGCCACAGCAGAGGGCTGGCCTGGAAGAGGGGCAACCGGGACAGAATCCGGCGCCCCAACCGGGACTAGAACCCGGTGTGCCGGCGCCGCAAGGTAGAGGATTAGCCTGTTGAGCCACGGCGCCGGCCCATTTGGAAGGGTTTTTATTGCTATGTCTTCAAGTTCATTAACATTTTATTGTGCAATAGTGACTCTGTTGATCTTATATAGTATGATTTTTCATATTAAACACCATAGTTTTGATCTCTAGACTTTCAATTTGTTTTTGTTGTATTTTCCCTGTCTTCTGAATTTTCCAAACACGTGAATTTAATTATCATAACTACTTTAACATTTGTCTCTGTTCATTTTCACATCTTGTCAGCTCTGGATCAGTTTTTATTGATTGACTATTCTCATTATGGTTTCCTGCCTTGGGTCCTTGATTGGATGCTAGAAACTATGAATTTTACCCTATTGGATGCTGGATATTTTTTTGTATTCCTGCAAGTTTTGTTGAGCCTTTTTTTCTGAGATGAAGTTGAGTTCCTTGGAAACAGGTGGAGTTCTGGGGACTTGCTTTTATTTAGGCATTTTTATTTTCTGAACCCTGTTTGGCCCTTGGCCTGGGGTCAGCAATTCTCCAGCACTCATGTAAGACCATACTGAGTCCTCTACCTAGCATCCATGAATTAGGATCTGTCCCAGTCTCACCGATGGGAACAGGCTCCGTTCCTGGCACTCACTGTCCCTTCTCACCCCTCAGAGGGTTCATTCCCCAGCCCCACATGCTTCTGCTGGGCAGTACTCTGGCGAATACTCAGGAGACCCTCTGCAGACGCTGGGGTGCTGTCTCTGCAGCTATCCACTCTCTGGTCCTCCCTCCCAATACCTATGGCCAACTTGGTCTCACGGACACTCACCTCTGTCTTTTCAGCTCTGTCAGCCAAGCTCCATCTTGGTCCTTCCTCCCTGTCCTGGGGCCTGGAAACCCTGTCAAAGCACTAATCTTGGGGTAATTCGAGGGCTCACCTTGGGGTTTGCCTCCAATGTCCTTCTTTGCCCAGTACCCAGTATCTTGAAAACTGTTGTTCCAAATAATTGGTCTGTTTGCTTCAAATTGGAGAGTCCATCAGGTTCTCCCTTACTTCATTGACTAGAAGCAGAATTTGGCAGCGATTATTATTTTATTATTCATTCAAGTTATTTTGGGGGAACCTACTAGGAGCCCGACATTGTACCAGGTATTGTAAGTATATACTGGTGAACAAAAAGGATATGGTCATGACCTCCCAGAAAATCTGTGATATGTTGATCAACTTCAATATGCTAGTCTCTGGATGTACAGACATGGACGAGAATCAGATGTGATCATTCCTGTCATGAAATTCAGAATTAGGATCAATTAAATCAGATTTATTCACACAAAGCAGAGCTGGGTGTTACACAGGAGACACAAAGGGGCTGGGCATTGTGCAGAAGTCACTCAATTCTGATTTGAGGCGTAAGAGAAAACTGGAGGGAGAAGGTGACGTTGGCGTTGAGCCTTGAAGAGCTCATGGATTTTTGATTGGTGGACTAGTGGGTGGAGGGAGAGATGTTCAAAGGGCTTTTGAACGTGAAAGTAGTTCATTGTAATTCCCCGTGGCAGATAGTCCATCTTGCCAGCAGAACCCTAACACATGCTTCCACGGCTGTTCCAGGCACGGAATTTCCATTGGTCTCACTCACCCACAGCATTCCCATTGGAGCAGGCTGTCATTGGGTCAGGCATAGGCACTTGACACAACTCTGGTCAATGAGATGTGAAGAAAAGGCTGCTGGGAAATGTTGCTTCCCCATAAAGAGGAAACACTCCAGTTTTCTCCTCTGTGTCTGAGGGAGAAACCAAAACCAAAACCTGGTTCCTTGGTGATGTTCTCACCAATGTGAAATTGATCTAACTCCAGACTTCGTGTCACATGAGGTGATAAGCTTTTCTTAGTATCTTGGTGACTTCTGGTTGGATTTTTGTAGTAGTCGATGTTACCTGCAGCCGGATACAGCAGATCAGCACACGCTAACTGATCCGTTCATCCATGGGAAACTTGACTTTTCCTTCTCACTGCTTCAACCCTCTGCTAAATGTCACTCCACTTGTTTCTGCTTCCTTTGCATCATCCAGAATGCAGCAAGTAAACCTAAGAGCTGACAATGTATTTAGCTAGTCTTCCCATCCAGGGACATGGGGAGAAATGCAAGGCAATGATTAACAATGTGAGAAAGCACAGCGCAGGGCAACACTGCGACTGTTCCGTGTCATCTACCTTCCTGATCCTTTACTTGAGGGACTTGTGGAATTCTCATGGGAGGGGGGAGGGATAACCATCAAGGAAAAGTATGTTGGCAAGTCCAAGGGAAGTGATGTCAACATCTGTGGACTCACAGCAGTGCTGGAACTCGCTGGCACTTCCCACAGGAGCAGAGACTAGACTCTGGAACAGTCTAGCTGTCGGAAACCACTACTGGCTGGCAGGCAGCCAGCTGTCACAAGGGCAAAGGATGTGCCACCCTCATTCCTGAGAGTCTGGATCAGCCCCAGGGACCCAGGTCAGTCCCTGACAGAAGCTGTGAATAAGCAAAAACTTCCACCAGCCTCTGCCTGCTTTCCCACTCCCTTCCTAATTCCCTTCTATTTCTAGCTCCGCCCCTCCCACGCGGCCTTCCCCTTCTGCTTCTCCCTCTCACTCAACAACTCATTTCCTGCTTGCCAGATGAACACAGCACAAACTAAGCCACCTACCGCAGGGCCTTTGCAGTAATGCTCCTCTCCTGCAGAAACCTAACATTCTAGACTGGTATTGGGGAATCTGCTCTCAAGCCCAGTGCTTCCTGTCCCCCGCAAAGTCTCCTGAGACAGTGAGGCACCACGGACTGGATCCTCGGGTCTCACGGCCAGCCAGTGGGGCTGTACCTCAAACTCCACTGTCTTCTGGCTTCTCCCACTGGGCCTCCTCTCCTATAACCACGTGTCCCCTGTCTACCCGGTCCTACCTACCTTCAGTCTCAGCTTAGATGCTCCTTCCTCCACAAAACCTGCCCTGATTGATCCCCGTGTCCAGGTTGGAGTCCTGTCCCTCTGATGCAGCCCCAAGACTGAATAGCTTCCTCTCTGAGCTCTTGTCACACTGATTTACAAGCCATGGTTGCAAGTAAACCAGCATACAGCAAAGCCCCAATTTGTGGCAGGTGTTCAGTTTGTTGAATGAATGAGCTCACACACATCACAGTTCTGGGAAGCACATGACTACCTTGTTCCTCACTGGACACTCAACATCGCTGGACTTAAGCATCAATGCTGAAGGTGTGGGAGACACATGGGGATTGTTTGTTGACTGAGTCTTCCGCAGAAGTGTGCTTGTATCTGTGCTGCCACTGATAAGCCAGGACATGCTTACTGCAAGGACAAGAAACACAGCCCAGTGACCTTTCTAGAATATCAGGAATTAGGGGGAAGGTGCAGAGTAAGGGAGAGGAAACTTCTGGTGCCGGGCTGTCGGGGCAGGCTTCTCTCTTCAACCACAGTTTCCTAAGGATTCTAATACTGGGGCTCACAGGTGGGGCTTCAGAAGATCCACCGATCCTCTGATCCTAAATCAAACACCCATGCCAGCAGCGGCACGTGCATCTGGAGAGGGTGGAATGTGCATTTGGAGAAGAGGTGGGGCTGGTGGCCCAGGCTTCCATGAGATCCAAAAGCATTATTGCTCTAGCCCTGTGTGCACGGTCCAATACGCCAGCCGATGGCCACGAGTGGTTCAGTTCACACTCAAAACAAAACCCCAGCTGTAGGTCAAGTGCTCCACGGCCACCACCTACCTATCAGACAGCCCAGATACGGAGCATTGCCGTCACCGCAGAAAGCGCAGTGGGACACAGCTCCTCCTCCGCAGGGCTCCGGAATTAATGCACAGCTAAGACGGGATTCGGAGAGCGCTTTTGTAAAACGAGTTGCCAGCTTTTAAAGACGAAAACATAAACCTCTGAAATCCCGATTTATGTGGGGGCGAGGGGATGGGACTGGCTGCCCGCGCGCGCCTGCCGTCCGCCCCCACTTCAGTGGTGCCCGCTCGGCCCTTCCTCGACGCCCCTGTTTGCTACCCCGCCCAGCCCGCTCTCCTCCCAGTCGCTTCGGTCTGCAAACAGTCTCCAAATTTTGCTAGAGGGGGACGGCCGTGAGCTTCAGGACACGTCTCGGGGCTGGGTCTGGGGGCTGCGCTTGAGGCACTCAGCTGGAAGTTGAAGGGGGCAGCGCCACCTTCCTTCGCGTTCCCCGAAACCGGACGACGAGGGGCAACGGTGCCCCGAAACATCTGTTGCTTGACAAAGAACTTTTTCCCTGTCTTCCTACGAGCCCTCCCGTCCCCAGCCCCGTCCGCCTGGGCCCGCCCCTCTCCACGAGACTGCGGGGAGGGGCCGAGGCGCAACCCGAGCCCGGCGCCCACCACCCGCGCCGGCGACGTGGCTCGGAGGCCCGGCCTCCCCCGGGCTCCCCCGGCCTCGCCGCGGCCAATGGGCGCGTGAGCGGGGCCGCCCTCCGTGTCCCTGCCCCGGCCCGGGCGCGCCCCTCCGCAGGGGCCCGGGGCGGGCACTGCCGAGGCGCCGGCCCGCCCCCTGCCCGCGCCGGCCCCAGCCCCGCCGCCGCCGCCGCCGCGCTCGGGCCCCCACTCCCGAGCCGCCGCTCTCGCCGCTCGCTCCAGCGTGGCTCGCGGCCTCCCTCTCCACGGGACCATGGCGCGCGGCCGCTGCCTGGGGCTCGCCCTGGGGCTGCTGCTGGCGCTGGCGCTGGCGCCGCGGACGCTGCGGGCCAAGCCCACGGTGCGCAAGGAGCGCGTGGTGCGGCCCGACTCGGAGCTGGGCGAGCGGCCGCCCGAGGACAACCAGAGCTTCCAGTACGACCACGAGGCCTTCCTGGGCAAGGAGGATTCCAAAACCTTCGATCAGCTCACGCCGGACGAGAGCAAGGAGAGGCTGGGGTGAGGCCGCGGCCCGGGGCAGCGCACGGCAAAGCGAAAGCGAGATCGCGTGCGGGGGGCCTGCGGGGCCGGGCGGCGGGGCCCCCGGGAGCCCCACTTGGAGGTCGCCGCCACGCCCCAGCTGGAGGCTTCCCGCGGGGAGAAGGGAACGTGGCAGCGGCGCGGGAGCCAGGACGGCCAGGGCCCGCCCCCTCCCCTGGTTGCATCAGAAGGAACCGGAGAGCGAGTACAAAAGAAGGGTTTTTCCTCGGGGGCCCTTAGTGACTTGGCTCTAGCCCCGCAGTTCCCCCCAGGCTCCGGGTCCCCGGAAAGAGGGGCTGCGATCTTCTCTAGGAAGGGCGGGGGGGCGGGGGTGGACATGAGTGGGGGAATGATGACGGCTGCGGGCCATGGAGGCCAGGGCCGGGGTGTGCCAGCCTTTTACCCCGTACGTCTGCTGTCAAGACATTAAAATCCGGTTGACAAGAAGCGAAAGGTGGTTAGGGGTAGGAGATGGGCGTGGGGGGTGGGGCAGAAATGGAAACTGGTCCCCAGCGGCGTCCACAGAGCCACTCAGTTCCCTGGCAGAAAGCAGGAGGCTGGCGGTAGCGGTGTGGGCTTGTGACTCTGGGGCCCAACCTGATGCACCCCGGGGAAAGCCTCTCCAGCCCCTCCAGGAGACACCTGGGCACTGGGCAGAGTTACCTGGAAATCCTGCCACAGCGGGATCCAATGCCAGCTTGGGCCCAGGTAGATGCAGGGCTGGGGAGGCACCCAGCCGGTTTTGGGGTGTGTGTGGGGGGGTGGTGGTGGAGGCTCTTCATGTTCTGCCACACAGAAAAGAACACAGCCATCCCTGTGCTGGCCAGGGGCTACCAGAGGCCAGTGGGCTCAGTTAGGCTCTGAGGATGAATTACACCTATTGTGAAGGTATACCAGCTGCCTGCTCTGATAAAAAAGATCTCTGAACTTCAAAGTCACCTTCAAACAATTACCTTTTCTTTTGTAGAGAAATACTTTCTCTTCTCCTTAGGGGCCTCCACAATGGGGGCCATTGATAAGTGCACTGTCTCCTATTGTTCTGAGGCACTTGGTGACTGATTTCTTCTGGGGCCCTCTGTGGATGACAGCCATTAGGCACTGTCACTGGAGAGGAGCAGGGGGACAGGTTTTGGGATCCGAGGTTGGGAACTCGTTTTTTTCAACCTCACAGCTTACAGTTCAGCATCTCCCGTGAGCCAGTGGAGTCGGTCTGGGTTTGACCCTTGTATGTTACAGGACCCCGTTCATTCATTTAGGCAACAATACTTGAATGGCTACTGTGTTCCAGGTGCCATTCGATGGTGGCGTGGAAAAACCATAGCGCACGCATCTGGAGGAGCCCCAAAGGCTCCAGGTGGAAGGGAGGCATGAGCTGGGGGGCTGTGGGGCTGGGGCCAGCACCTCATCAGAGCTTGTGGGATGATTCAGAGCTTGTGGGAAGTCCCACAGGGGAAGACACTGCTGGAGAGAGAAGAGCTCACTTGGAAGAGTGTTGAACCCTGTTCTGGGGCGTGAGAAGTACTGCGTCTGTAAAGGGGCAGGGAAGAGGAGGGAGGGGAGGACAGGATGAGTTGCCCCGCTGTGTGCACCTGCAGTGCTGTGACCCCGCTGGCTGTGGGGTGAGAATGTAACTGAGGCCAGGTGGGACCAGGGACGCGGGGTGGGGGCATGATGAATGCCTGAGCTGGCCATGGCCTGGTGAATCCAGACACAAGTAAGAGGCAGACTGGCAGCTTTGGACTTTAACTAAGGGTTGGGTAGGGGAGGGAGGGAGGAGTCAAGGGTGACATCCGGGTCTTTGGCCTGAGCCACCAGGTGGGAAGTAGTTGCCCTGTTCCTGTGTAAGGTAACCCTGGCCTAGTGCTGGGCTGGGGCTGAGTGTGAGAAGCCACCTCTGTCCTTAGCTTCTGTTTCAATAGTTCCCTCCCAGCCTGGGCTGCCGAGGGAAGAGCGTGCCTGGATCCAGGCAACTTTGTCCCCACCCCCTGGCCTTAAGTTCTGAAGATGTGACAGCTCACAGGCTCCGAGGGACACCCAGGCCAGAGGCTTGTGAAGAGGCTGCACACAGTCTTAGAAGATGTACATTACTTGCTGACTTTTACAGTTTGAGAGAGTTCAGTGCAGACCCCGATTCCTGGTTCCTCCCGAGCCCGTGGTCCCCAGCAGGCAGACATGGTCTACAGCAGAACTGGGCAGCGCAGCCAGGGCATCTGGGAGTTGCCATAGGCCCTGCCTGCAGGCCTTGCTCATGTCTGTTCCCTGCTGAGAGTTTGTGGAGTTCTCCACCCACCCCAACCGAGATCCTTGTCTCTTGTGAGGAAAGCCACGCTCTGTTCTTTTTGCTGCTCACAATATATTCCTTGTGAAGAAGGTGGTCCAGTGTATAGACGGGGAAATCGAGCTTCAGAGAGTCGTGCCCTTGGCCCAAGATCACACAGGTGATGGAAGACCCCAGCCAGGATAGGGATCCAGGTTCTCTGATTAAACCATTCAGCTTTAGCCACATCACAGCTACCTCTCCCGACATCTCACTCTGGAGACATGTAAAGAGAGAAGCTAAGATTTGTTTATTCTTTCAAGAAATTTATCTATTGAACTCCTGTGGATCAGGTTGCACTACATCCTGGATCTGGGGAGAGGGGGCATGCGTTAGATGGTCTCCCTACCTTGAAGGAGGGATGCACTGTCTGATGATGCTGAGTCTTTGCCTGTTCCTTCGCTGGCTTTGGGTGACCAATGGGCACATCACGGAGTCCCCGGGACTGGAGTGGCACCTGGTGAGCGCAGTTCTACACAAGGTTGAGAGAACTCTGCTGTGTGGGGCTGAGATTTCCTGGAATGAAGTTTAAAAAAAAAGGGCACTTGGCCGGCGCTGTGGCTCACTAGGCTAATCCTCCGCCTGCGGCACCGGCACCCCGAGTTCTAGTCCCGGTTGAGGCGCCAGATTCTGTCCCAATTGCTCTTCCAGTCCAGCTCTATGCTGTGGCCCGGGAGTGCAGTGGAGGATGGCCCAAGTGCTTGGGCCCTGCACCCGCATGGGAGACCAGGAGGAGCACCTGGCTCCTGGCTTCAGAGGCGCAGCACTGGCCGTGGTGGCCACTTGGGGGTGAACCAACGGAAGGAAGACCTTTCTCTGTCTCTCTCTCTCTGTCTAACTCTGCCTGTAAAAAAAATTAAAAATTAAAAAAGGGCACTTGAAGTTTAGTCATTAGCCTTGAGATCTGTTACAGTTGCCAAGGCAGGGCTATTTTCAGGTTGTTAGAGATGGTTCCACCTCCCTGGAAGAGAGGAGCTTGGTCTCCGAGGGAGATGGGGATCATTGTTCAGTCTCCTCCTGTCCTCTCCTTCCCCGGCAACAGGATATAGCAAGTTTTGTCCATCCAACTCTCAAACTGACTTTGTTTCCCTTCTTAATTAACCGAAGATTACCTGCCAATTAGAATGTCTGTTGACAAGAAGGTTTTATCCCTGAAGTTGCTAGAACACCAGCCCCAAACAGAAACAAATGCACAAATTGCCTGTATGAGATTTAATAAATATTAGAACTAGCTTGTGGTGTCGTTGAGGCTCCCTAAGAACTGCTGGCCCTAACTTGGGACCTTCTGGCATAGAGATGGTCAATGGTGAGTTCCCAAGCTCAAGTTTGTGGTGGACTAGCACTTAGTGTACTCCACTCCAGTGGAGCCTGGCGGGAGACCACTGGCCAGCTGTGGAGCTGGAGACCCCAGTGGGCACGGGGTCTTTGCCCTGTACTGGGAACCCAGAGGGCGCGGGTAGTCAGGCTGCTCAGTTGGTCAGGTTTCCCGACTAGGTTCCGTGATGTCCATTCCTGACATTTTATGCTCTCTCCAGCAAGATCTGCTCTCCTTTGGCTTTAAGTTTCAGGTCTCCAAGTTCAAGGTGGTGGGATTTTTCTGTTTGTTTTGTTTTGTTTCTTAACAGAACTTACTTTTAGGTTTACATAGAATTTTCCATTTTTTGGATTGGGCCTTGGAGCCGGAAAACCTGGGTTCTTACCCCCATTGTACAAAGCACCAGCTGTGTGATCTTGGAAAAGTCACTCCACTTCTCTCTGGGCCTCAGTTTCCCATACTCTAAAACACGAGAGTTGGACTACATCGGGGAGACCAATGGGTTTCATCTTCCAGATCAACTCTGATCATTTGCAAGTGGACCTCAAGAGTGCTGGACCGAGAATCCTGAGGTGCCGTCTAGGATTATCTGGACAGAGGGTTGTGATCCATTAAGCAGTGCCTGCCATTGGCGTGGGGTGGAGGGTGGGGGAAGCACGCCTCGTTAGAGAGGGTCACCTCTCAGACCCTTCCCAGCACCGTAGCATCATTGACTCTGTTTTAGTTCTTTCTGCATTTTAGATTGTGCAATTTACCTTTTGCTGGCCCAAGGTCACCCAAACCTTGATAACAATAGCCTCGTGGAATGTTTGTGTGTTTACTTGCTACAGGAAGATTGTTGATCGAATTGACAGTGACGGGGATGGCTTTGTCACCACCGAGGAGCTGAAAGTGTGGATCAAACGGGTGCAGAAAAGATACATTTATGATAATGTTGCTAAAGTCTGGAAGGATTATGACAGGGACAAGGACGATAAAATTTCCTGGGAAGAATACAAACAAGCCACTTATGGTTACTACCTAGGTAAGAGGTGCTACAGAGTGAGTCACGGCTGGGGCCCCCGGCACAGGCTTCTTGCAGACTTGTTCTGCTCATCGTGTTCATCTTCCTCTGGGAGAAGCTGCTTGTGTAACATCTTCCTCTGCTTACTAAGAATGCACTGAGTTGCTTCTCTGAGTACGTACAGTAGGAGGAGGGGGTGTGAGGAACTAAAAATGTCCCAGGCCAGTCATTTAGTCTGGCAGCTAAGTCGCCCATCAGGACAGCCACGTCTCCTTGGATCCCCTGGGTTCGATACTTGGCTCCAGGTCCTGGTTCCAGCTTCCTGCTCATTTTGACCCTGGGAGGCTGTGGTGATGGCTCAGGTAATTGGATTTTTTGCCATCCATGTGGGAGATCTGGATTGAGTTCCTGGATCCTGGCCATTGTAAGCATTTAGAGAATAAACCAGCAAAATGGGAGTTTTCTCTGTCTCTACCTCCCATTTAAAAAAAAAAATCTCCTAGGTTGCTGATATACGTGAACTTATCTCAGAGGCGCACACAGAGAAAAGCAGAAGGGAAGTATAAGCTGCTGAATTTCACAGCAAGGATCGAGTAGGGTGGAGCAGTCAGGGAAAGCTTCCTGTAGAGGGTGGTTTGGGAGCTGGACTTGAAGAACAGACTTCCGTTTGGAGAAATACTGACTTGCCCGTGGAGAAAGTGGGCCAGCTGGAGGGGCAGAGGTGCAGCAGTGCATTCCGTAATGGGCAGGGCCTGGATACGAGGCAGACTAGATTAAGGGGTCTGGGTGGAGGATGTTATGCAAAGTCCTAGGGTGCAAACCTCCTGGGTTCATGGTAGAGGCCATGGGCAGTGAAGGTGCTTGCACAGCCAAATGCAGGGGGTCCTGAAAGCCAGGCAGGGGCACTTAGACAAGATGTTGTTGGTCGTAGAAGCTTCTAGATGTTATAGATCAAGAAATGACAGGATGAAAGCAGAGTGCAGCAATGAGAAGCGGGGCATTGGTTTGTTGAAAGCCTGCGATCTTAGCCATTGGCTGTAATGCTTCTGATAAGCCAGTAGGGCCTGAATCATGGGGTGGCTTGGAGGGACAGACACTAGAGACATCCTCAGTTTAAAGGTTTTGAAGAAGCTGGCCCACTGGGGCACGAAGGATGAGTGATCTGGAAGGGGATGTCTTCCATCACGGCACGGTTGTAACCTTTCCGTGTCCGTCCTGCAGGGAACCCCGCGGAGTTTTCCGACACTTCGGATCATCACACCTTTAAAAAGATGCTGCCCCGGGACGAGAGAAGGTTCAAGGCTGCAGACCTCGACGGGGACCTGACAGCCACTCGGGAGGAGTTCACGGCCTTTCTGCACCCCGAGGAGTTTGAGCATATGAAGGAAATTGTGGTGCTGGTAAGATCAGCGATGAGCCTGGGCTGGGAAGACCAGGGGGACAGCTGGAGGACTCTGAAGTGGGCCGCACTGGAGTGCCTGTCCACCAGGACGGCAGCCAGGGCGGGCGGGCGGGCTGGCAGGCTGCTGGGACAGCCGGCCCCGGTAGTGCCGTGCAGCACAACGGAAGCTTGTTTCTTGCTTATCTAAAGTCTGGGACAGATGGTCTGAGCCAGGCAGATTGCCTGGGCCGATCACCCAGGCTACTTCCACCTCGTGGCTTCGGGCTCCTCCTGGCAACAGCGAGCTGGTGGACAAAGGAGAGCAGAGGCACAGAGGGAAGGTGCAGCGTGTCTTCACTGTTCTGGCCGCGGAATGGCACACCCCCTTCCACTTACAGTTCATCTGGCCCTGCCTGGGTCCGAGAAGGCTGGGAAATGGAGCTCACATATGTCCCCAGAAAGAACCAATGAGAGTAGTGAACAGGTAGCTCTTCCCTGCCATGGTTTTCTGCTTTAAAGGAGTTGGGGAAAGACTCTGAGATGGAATGCACTGGACTGTTAAAACCATTGGAAATGTAAAGTAAAAGTGTGGCTAGGCGGGATGCTGCCCTGGGGCCCCGGGACCGGGAGGAGGCTGTGTGGATCAGACCCTCGGCTTGGAGGGTGCACTGTGCCTGCGGAGGCCCAGTGTAGCTGCTCTCTGGGGGGTCTCTCGCTGTGACCCAGGTGTCTTCATTGTCCAGGACAATCAGATACATGCGATCCCCTGTGCCCTGGGCAGGTCCTGAGCCAGTTCCACCTGTCCCGACGCAAGGAAACAGGTGGCTGAAGCTTTGGTTTCTAATCTTCCCTGGGTTATTGCGGGTGCCCAGCTGCCGGGTGGAAAGCCTGCGATCTTAGCCAGGGTCCAGCTTTTGCATCGGGCCTCATCTCCATGACCACCGTGGCCCTCAGGACGGGGCAGTGGCACCAGGGGTCCTTTCTCTGTACTCCCCGACCTTACCCTGTAATAGCTGAGTAGCCAGATGGGAACAAAGGAGGGGAGTTAGCCACAGGCTTCAGGTTCAACAGACAGAAAACTCACCGAGCTACTGACCCTGGTTACAAAATAAACACCTGATTAAGGACGGAAAATAGAGTATAATGCATTCAAAAGCCGGTCAGGCTTCTGTTTGTCAGATGTCCACTGTCTTCTGTTTCTCCGACACCAACGCAGAGTTCATGGTCCAGCTAGCACCAGGGTCATGTTTGTGATCAGCTAACCCTGGAGTTCTCACGCTGGGTTCCTGGCAGGTCCCGCCAGGGTGGGTGGAGGAGATGGTTGACTTGGCAGGACTTCCTGATGCGACCAGAGCACCCCGGGCTTTGCAGGGACACGTTCCTGCGGAGAGAGTGTTCTGCCCCTGGGAGTGTGGGGTGGGGGAGCAGGGACAGAAGCCCCTGCCTGTGCTTTGGCAGACTAGCAGCTGATGGCCAGGGAGGCAAGGCGGTGAACCAGGGGTCAGCAGGCATTCACCCGTGAACACCGGGCCAAGCAGGACAATAGAACTCGCGGCTTCACTTAGCGCACATGGCCACCTTGCATTCTGTTTTCCCTTTGCTTCCTAGGAAACTCTGGAGGACATTGACAAGAATGGGGATGGCTTTGTGGATCAGGATGAGTATATTGGTGAGTGCTGGCCTGGAGTCTTGCTCAGCTGCCCTGACTGGGGGACATTCCCCCACCCCCGGGTCTGGCTGCTCTCCCTAGATGTCTCTGAGCAACAGGTGCAAGCCTACAGGGCCTTCCAGTCTGATTGGACACACCAGCTCAGGGAAGCCTTATTCAACCTCGTTCACTGATGAAGAGATGAAGAGGCTGGCCCCGCCTCCTGCTAGACTGACCAAGAGTTGGCCCCTTGGCCAAGAGAGGAGGCCTTCAACACGCTGCCTCAGTTTACCTTTGCAGATCGGGATTGGAGGGCCCACAGAGTTGCTTGAGGCTAGAGGAGACAGGGTGGGGGAAGACTCCCAAATCGAACCATGGGTCACTGGAGCCCAGAGGCCGTGTCAACGCAGCTGTGATCCGTGTCACTGCGTGTACGCTCAAGCTCTCAGTAGAAAGACATCCCTCTGTCAGTCCGTTTCCAACAACACTGCCGGCGTGTGCCTCTGCTTTTCCACCCTCTGCGGGGGCAGGGACTGGAGCTAGCATTTTGTTGTGAGCTCCATGTAAGCACCATTGAGCAGCTATGTCTTCAGGTAACTGAGCACTGGCTGACGGAAACTTGGCTCAGGAGCCAGGTTCGCCGGTTAGAGCACTGGGTTCCCGGTAGCCCCAAAGCCCCACGCGTGCAGGACTGGAGTGGGCAACAAGGACATTCCCCCTTGACCCCCACCCACTGCTGCGGCACACAGCTCCCTTTGCAGGCTGCCTTCTCATGCCAGCTCTGCTTTTCCCATTCCTGTTAGTTAAGAGCTAGAGAACCACTGGGTTTAGGCATTGACCTGTGCAAGAGGGACGGGATTTGTGTAGCTCATGTGCACACACCTCCAAGAAGCAGCTGATTGTCTTCATATGTACGCCCAGCACGCAGGCTGCCCTCCGGCTCTGGTTCCGTGGCTGTGTTATTTTGCCACTCCATACCTAAGAACAGGTGCCTTCGGTGATGATGGGCAGAGTTGCTTCCGGTCTTGTCCCCTGTCGTCCGTAACAGACAGGTAGCTCTCGCCACAGTAATTAAAGTGATCTTGGTGGCCCCACCTTTGTAGAACAGCAGATGCTGACAGCTGTGTCGTCAGCGCGAGCAGCAGAGCCTTCCTCTCGCCGGTGCTCTTGCTGCGGCCACCGTGGTGATGGAATTAGACTGACAGAAAAGGCTGGTGGATTAAAACAAACAATGTGGCGCTTTTGATTAAAAGTGTGTGCTCTTCCCAGCCCTCCTGAACTCTGCATTGAAATGGTGCACAGTCAGGCACGAAAGTCTTTGAGTGGCTTTGCCTGAAAGAAATACTCCATTCTTCAACATTGGGCACGGAGGGAGGGAGGCCATGGGGCTTGAAAACTAAATTCTGAGTAACTTGTCGTCACAGGGACTGGATACACTGACTCGTCCAGCAGGGGACTTCATTTCAGGATTTCAGGGGCGCCCTCTTTCCAGGCAGGGATGGTGTAGTGGGGAGGGCACTGGAATTAGAAACCCTGGCTTCTTCACTTAACAGCTGTGTGACCTCAGTTTTCCTTATCTGCAAAATGGAACTACTTAGATGAAGCTCAAAATGTATGTGACAGTTCTCTCTCCTACACAATGGGGAAATGTCGGGCGTGAGTCTGCCTCGTAGGCAAGGGTCTTACGTCTACTATTCCTTCATTACCACTGTTCCCTGCACCACCTGACGTCTTTTCTGTTTTTCTGTACTGAAAGTTTAGCACAAAGTTTTTCCCATATTGAACTTTTTTTCTAATGTGTATGTTGCTTCATTTGAATAGATGTAGTTTTCTACGCCTATATTTGACAGGACCTCAAAAGGGAGATATTTACATGCAGTCAAGTTGCTATTTTTAAAAGAAAATGATTCACAGTTGGATTTTCGGATAGTATATGACAAGCTCATATGAGATTTTCTCATAAAGAATTTTTTCCTATATTGACACTTCATTATAAAGAGTTTATTTCTAAATGGAAACCTTGTTACATAAAGGTTTTTTTTTTCTTCACTTTTTAAACTGCTTGACTAAATTGTGCTTCCATTAGAAAGAAATTACCCAGAGGGCTTTTCTTTCCAACAAGACCTCGTGCCAGGGTGAGCAATGCATAGATGTCTCCTTCCTTTTCCTTTCCCTGCCATTTTGTAAGGATGAAGTAAAATGCCAGGATAGAAACAACGGCGGCAGTAAACACGCTGGTTAGGAGCACGTGGGTTGCAAGCAGACCGGCTGTGCTCCCATGCAGCTGGAGCTTACACCAGGCCCGGGTCACGTGGTAAAGCCACGCGTCATCACGTCATCTGTAAAATGGTAACAGCAACAGCACCTGCTTCATAAAGCCAGCTGGAAAAAATGTATCTAAAGCATATCTGGTCCACGGAAAGTGCTCTGTGTTGCAAACTGTTAGTGTTCACCTAGATAGTGCTCATTTTTGTCTCAATGGTCTGTTTGAGCCTCATTATGACCTCATTATGACCTGTGATCTGTAAATTATTTTCTCCTTGGTATAGACAAGGAAACTTAAGGTTCAGTCACTGAACCAAGTAGCTTGATCTCAGTCACTGGAGTGAGTCAAAAGCCAGGATTCGTCTTCTGGCTCCGAAGGTCGTGTCTTTTCTGTTCTATCATGCAGCCTTCCCAGTGGATACGTCATGCCATTATTATCCCCAGGAAGCTGGCCACCAGTGCATGGAGTTAGGTCTCTTGATTGCTCTCACCTTTAAGAAATGCAAAAAAAGTCAAGCTTTTGTTTTTCGAGGTTTTTTTTTTTTGGCTTCTACCTCCCCCTTGTCTTTGTTACTGAAAGCAAACTTCCCTTCTAGCGGACATGTTTTCCCACGAGGAGAATGGCCCGGAGCCAGACTGGGTTTTGTCGGAACGGGAGCAGTTTGATGAATTCCGGGACCTGAACAAGGATGGGAAGTTGGACAAAGATGAGATCCGCCACTGGATCCTCCCTCAGGACTACGACCACGCACAGGCCGAGGCCAGGCACCTGGTGTACGAGTCAGACAAGAACAAGGTACCTCCCGAGCCGCTGCGCGCACTGATTGATTGAAAAAGCACTGTTTACATAAGATTGGTTTTATTTGCTGCTTTGGCAATAGCATGGCCCTTGTGGCTGTGTCCTTGTTGACTTTCCATTGTTGCCCTGCAGTAGAGACCTGGAAATCTGAGCCAGGGCTGCGATAACCCACGGGGAGTTCCCTGGGCCCAGACTTTCCTGGATAGTCAGCTCTGGGCACAACTAGGCCACAGAACCAGTAACTTTGTTAATGTGGGCAGGACATGGATTTAAGGAGTATACCCAGCCTTGCCCTAAGAGGGGCTTATTTATCTAACTGTTTAGTTACCAAAAATGCAGAGAGAGCGATATACAAAGTGAGAGAGATCTTCCATCCACTGGTTCACTCCTCAAATGCTGGCAATAGTCAGGGCCAGGCCAGACCTAGTCCGAAGTTGCTTCTGAGTCTGCCACGTGGGTGGCAGGAATCCAAGTACTTGAGATGTCATCTGCTGCCTCCCAGGGCGTGCATTAGCAGGAAGCTGGTTCAGAGTGGAGGTGGAGCTTGATCCCAGGCACTCCAAGATGGTATCTCAAGGGGCAGCTTAATGGGCTGCCAACAATGACTGCCCTAGGCACCAAATTATCAAACACACGTGATGTGCCAGCCACGAGCAGGCCCATCCCATTAAAACCAAGAAATCCTCAGACAAGCTCCCACTTCTGGCTCCAGTGCCTAATAATGTCAATATCTATTGATAAATATCCAAATAAATGAATATGAGTTAGAAAAAGAGTCCTTCCTCTTCCCACTTTACTAATTGCTGCAAATTCCTGGGCTTTGGAATGAGGTCTTGAAAAAGAAAGCAGAATTCTTCAGGCCTGTAGACATAAATGGATTTCGAGCTTTGAATTACCCAGGGACTCACGTGAGGCGCTTCCGCTCCGGAGGCTGCTCCAGCTGGGAGCTGTGCAGTGCAGTGATGGGAGGTGAAGGAGGCACCAGCAGCTGCTGAATTATTATTGCTTTTTAAAATTATTTATTTTCATTTTATTTGAGAGAGAGATTTTCCATTGGCTGACCCCCTCCTCAAATGCCTGCACCAGCTGAGGCTGGGTCAGACTGAATCCAGAGGTCTGGAGCTGAATGTGGGTCTTCTACCTGGGTGGTAGAGACCCTGGCTTGAGGTGTTACCCGCTGCCTCCCAGGATGCCCATTAGCAAAAACGAAGTCACAAGTGGAGGCAGGACTTGAACCCAGGCTCTGATACGGGATGTGGGCCACCCAGGCAGCATCAGACACCTGCCCTGGTTCTGAATGGTTAACTATGATATCTGCAACGCTGCCAGTCAGTCAAGTCACAGGGGCGCCGCCTGAGCTGCTGTGACAGCTGTGTCCTCTCTGCCACAGGACGAGAAGCTGACGAAAGAGGAGATCTTGGAGAACTGGAACATGTTTGTTGGAAGTCAAGCTACCAATTATGGGGAAGACCTCACCAAAAACCACGATGAACTGTGACAGACAACTGCCCATAACCTGGAGCGCCTCCCAGGCTCGCCTCTATGATCGGGGATGGTTGCTATGGTGGTCTGATTTCAAGCAGCTGTATTCCCCCCCCAAATCAAGTTTATACCTCAAATTGGGGTAAAAATTGTCTTTCACTCAACATTTATGAGAAAACAGTCATCGCTATGCTTTCACTAAGATTTCTCTCCAGACACATTAAAATCTGGGTCAATTACAGTTCTCCGTGGGGACACAGGGCTACAACATGACATTTAAATATTTTTTCCATGCAATTTCAACTCAAGGGGAACAAAACTTGAAACAGCCCTGTTATTGGGAAATTGGGAGAGGTGGGAGAGGACAGTGTCTGGAGTGACATCTGTGTATTTTAGCTACCAGGTTTTTTCCCATTTGTCCCCGTTAAAGAGTTGGTGCAGGAAAATTCTGATAGCGCTGAAGCGGTATCATCCTAGGTCAGCTTATTTCATAGCAAGTCTGATGTTTCAGGTTCTTCTTCCTAACTTTATACCCTGAGCTGTTACTGTAAGTGGCATATAAAACCTCTGTGTGGTTTTTCTGTATGGACCTGCTAATGTGCACAATAAACCCACATCTTTGTTTTGTTTGTTTTTCCAGAAGAAGCAATCAGGAAAGCTAATGTGAAAGAGAAAGGGATTTTAGAGGTCAGGAAAAGGTGACTGTCAGGCACTTGAGGAATCAGGAACAGGAAACACGTGAAAGCTGCCGGAGAACATTGTCTTGTCTGTAGATGCAGTGGGCCTGGTCTCTGGACCAGTCAGCCGAACTCCGTGCATTTCCTCACGGACCCCCAGCTGGAATGAGGCGGCGGAGTTCTGGCCACACTCCATCCAATCCAGAGAACCCACGGTTCTGGGACCTGCCCCTGGGGTGGCTTCTACCATGGAATTAGGACAAGACCGAGCAGCGACTGGACTGGCACAAACAGTTATACAGTCTCAAATGCCACCCCGTGAAATGGAAGTGATTGAAATAAAGGATCCCCTTGAGGGTTTTCTACTGTGTCCTGTGGTGTCTGCCTTCTCAGATCCTGTTGTAACACCATGTAGAATCATTCAGGGCGACGGGATTCCATGAGTGAGATTATCAAGGTTACAGCCCCACGCTGACTAGTTTAATAAATACATAATATCATTCCATCTCTATGCAGTTAGGGGATCTGCAGGCCATTTTAACTGTAGGATGTTTCTCTGACAGGTTTCAAATGGAAAACTCAACATGTCTTCCCGGGGCCTCTGAGGCCCTATAGGATCTTCCCTACCTACCTGGCCATCACTGCTCCTTTCTATTCTCCCTTTCACTCCATATCCCAGGGCCACCAACTACTCTGTTGTCCTTGAACACTCCAAGGTCATTCCTAGGTCAACTGTGTGCACTTGCTGTTCTCTGAGACAGCACACCCCTCACCCACGTCCTCTAGAGACTCATGGTACTTCCTCAGGGAGGCCTTCAGGACCCCACTATTGAAAGTGGCCTCCCCTGAGGCCCCAATCCCACATCCCCCTTTTATTCTCTCCTTGGGGCCTGTGACTATTTCCTATGCTTACATTACTGTGAACTGGGTGGCGTTTGGCCATGGAAACTTACCCTCAGTGCTGCAGGCTGCAGTTGTCCCTCCAAAGGCTCTTCGAGGAGACTCGAGGCGCTCCTAGCTGCTGGCTGCAACCCTCCTGTCTCTGTCTCCACCTTCATGAGGCTTTTCCTGCCTTTTTCTGGGTCTCTCTTCAGTGTGTTTCTTAGAAAGATAACTTGTCTTAGGATTTGGGGCCCATCTGCATAACCTAGGAGGATCGCATCTTGAGGGCCTTAATTACCTTTGCAAGGACATTCCATCATGTCACATTCACATGGTTTGGGGGTGGACACATCTGTCTTGGAGCCACCACTCAACCTACCAGAGCACTCGGCATGATCTCCTGTGTACACTACTCATCTCCTCCGAGCTAGAACACAAGCACACGAGAGCAGCAATCTGAGTCACTGCTGTTGCTGGGACCTGGAGCAGTGCAGTCTAGCACGCGCTCAGTGTCAGTAATGATTGAGGGTTTGATAGCTTTATAAACAGCAATAATCTTCTTTTAAATCTATGTATTTATTTGACAAGCAGAGTTAGAGAGAGGGAGAGACACAGAGAGACAGAGGGATCTTCTATCACTGGTTCATTCCCCAAATGGCCAGGCGTAGGCCAGGCCGAAGGCAGGAGACTGTAACTCCATCTGGATCTCCCACGTGGATGCAGGGGCCGAAGCACTCAGCTGTCCTCCACTGCTTTCCCAGGCATGTTAGCAGGGAGCTGAATCAGAAGTGGAGCAGCTAAGACTCAGACCAGCCCCATTATGGGATGTCAGTGTCACAGGCAGTGGCTTAACCCACTGTCACAACACCAGCCCCAGAAATATTCTTTAGGAAAACAAATTCTATACAGTGAACATCTATCATATGGAAACTTAAGCAATTTGCCTAAGATTGCACAGTGATTAAATGGCCAGGTTTTCCTGGCTTGGCTTTGCTAGTTAGTATTAAGTGTTGCTGCTCCACATCTCTGAATCTCGTGTTTCCTCTTTATCTCTTTGCTCTTTCACAGCATATGGTGATGTGGCCAGGAAACAAGAAAACTCCTCTTACCTAGAAATAGCCTGACACCTTTTTTTCCTTCTTCTTTAAAGCAATGTGAATCTGTCTTTGAAAAGAAGAAAATAGTACCTCGTGTTCTAATTATAAACATGACACTTTAAAAAGGTGCCAGCATTATTTTTGCCCCCCACAAGGGAATCCTGGTTGATTTATTAAGTAAGATGTAAATATATTTGGAGCATTAACTTTTTCCTTTCAAGTCAGTGCACATAAGAAGAGTAATCCTCAAAGAGACCACAGCTTCTGGGCCTGACTTTAACACTATTTAAAGAAAGCAAATCTTAGCTAGGGGACATAGCTGTTAACATGGTGATTTGTAAAACCTTACATTTCTAATAAGGTCTGACTGTTTCAAGGAAAACATATTTTGTTTCTAGGTAACATTTCAAGTCCGATTATGAACAAATGCTACAAAATTGATCTGTAACGGGAAATACTGTAATGTCACAAAGCATTATTTAATGCTTAATGCGACTGAAAGCATTAATTGCTAGGAGCCATAGTCTGTCCAAGCACAACGTGGAAGCACATTTTGTACCTCTTGTCTCTTACTGTAGGCTTCCAAATGAACTCGAGTGTAACAAAAATGTAGCTAGAAAATCTGCAGTACCTGAAGATTTTTTTCACCTGCTTGGATTACTGTGTTGTCCCTTGTTAGCAGGCACATAAGTGGTAACTGTAACTGCTCAGAAGAACCCACTGAACAGTAGCAAAGTGGTCACCTGTTAGCAGCTAAGCTAAAATATCTTGTGGAGTAAAGCAGCAAATGGCAGACTGGGTTTTCTTCCCCCATGTCTCTCTAGATTTATTTTGCCACCTTCATAATAAAATCTTGGCTTCCTCCAAGAACATGCATTTGAGATTTGGCTCTGTATAGTAGCTCCCACGGAAACACAAGGAATGCCACAATGCTCGTCGCTTTGGCTCACCCTGAAGTATTAAAACGGGCACTGGAAAGACTGTGTCATCAACACCTGAACTCATGAGATTCACACATCCTTGGGGCTGTTTTCAACATTCCCATTCTCAATTCTGGTCAGTCCTGGGCTTCATACCCTGGATATAAGGTATCCCGTACCCCATGTGCTTCGGTAACTTTAATAGATTTTTCTCAGATAAAACAGCAAATGGTGTCTCAGTTCCTACACAAGTACATAAAAGAAAATGAAGGTAAAGATTGACTACTTCCTTACCTAGAAGGGTATTTTTTTTAAATTATTTTTTAAATATTTATTTATGTTGCTTGAAAGAGTTACACAAAGAGAAAAAGAAAGGCAGAGAGAGAAGTCTTCCATCCGCTGGTTCACTCCCCAATTGGCCACAACAGCCGGAGCTGCGCCGATCCGAAGCCAGGAGCCAGGAGCTTCCTCCGGATCTCCCACAGGGGTGCAGAGGCCCAAGGACTTGGGCCAACCTCTACTGCCTTCCCAGGCCATAGCAGAGAGCTGTATAGGAAGTGGAGTAGCCAGGTCTCGAACCAGTGCCCATATGAGATGCCGGCACTGCAAGCAGTGCTTTAACCTGCTAAGTCACATCTCTGGCCCCTCCATATATATTTAAAAGGCATTCCGGGCCAGCGCCACGGCTCACTTGGCTGATCCTCCACCTCGGCGCCGGCACCCCGGGTTCTAGTCCCAGTTGGGGCACCGGTTCTGTCCCAGTTGCTCCTCTTCCAGTCCAGCTCTCTGCTGTGGCCCGGGAGTGCAGTGGAGGATGGCCCAAGTGCTTGGGCCCTGCACCGGCATGGGAGACCAGGAAGAAGCACCTGGCTTCTGGCTTCGGATTGGCGGAGAGTGCTGGCAGCAGCACACTGGCCTTAGCAGCCATTTGGGGGGTGAATGAACGGAAAGGAAGACCTTTCTCTCTGTCTCTCTCTCACTGTCTAACTCTGCCTGTCCAAAAAAAAAAAAAAAAAAAAAAGGCATTCTGGAAGCCTACTGGAAAATATCACTAGGGAGTACGTTTCCCGGATGAGGAAACTGGGACCTGGAAGGCTTAAACCCATGGCTTTCCTGTCACAACGAGGCAAAGGCAGAGGCAGAGCCTAAGCCAGAATCCCTTCCCCTGACTCCAACTCTCTTCTTTAAAGCCTCAACATGTCCATCTGAAGAATGGTGATAATAGCACTCACCGTACAGAACAGTGGTAAGGACCAGTGCAGCTAATGATTATAAAGTACCTTTGTAGTGAGCACTGGAAAAATGGCAGTCATCGTCACGTGACACCAAGTGTAAGCCTTACTATTCCAGCATCAGATTTACTTTACTAATGGCCAAGCCTAGATTTCAACTCATGGCATTAGTGACCGACAGAGGTTACAGGTTTGTCAGAAAGGTGCCAGAAGTTTGTTAGTTTGTTGTTTAGATGTAAGAAAGGAAGGTCATTTTATAGTACCAAAAAATAAATAAATAAAGAGGTCGCATGGTAATGAACTGTAAGAAGCTCAGGACATTGAATGCTTTGCATCAGATTAATGATCCAAAACCAGGGGAGGATGTGCCTGGGCTGGTAAGATACTGCAGATAAAAACAGCTGACGTAGAGAGCATGCCCGATTTGTCTACAGGTGGTGAATGGGATCATCTCCCCTGGAAACAGGTCTGCTGGGCCTGCAGTGTAGACGGGAGATGCGACACAGTGTTAGTGTACAGGGTGACAGCATGGACTCACTTCGGCTGGTGACTTTCACTCTACAAACTCCGCTTTCCTCTTCTGCCTCCTTGACACAATGTGAACAAAGCACTGAGGCAAGCAGGTGCTTGATCCATGGAGCCAGGTGACTCTGCTATAAAAACATTTAAGGAACTGACAGCCATTGTAAGGACAAAAATGTATACTAAGGAGCCCAAGAACTCGTTGCGAGAGCAATCTGAACTTTATTGCACGGCATGAACAGTCCCCTGTCTCATGCTGCTGCTGGGATGAGCAGCTTCAGCAGGCCCGTCCTCAAGTCTTCCGGAAGGCCCGCTGGCCTGCTGGTGGCTGGAGTCACAAAGACATGGACTGAAGAGCCGGTGGTGCAGGCCAAGGCATCAAACTCTGCCAACTTGGGATGGCTGAAGAAAAAGCCATCGCTGAGGTCACGGTGACCTACTGCAGGTGGCTCCTGAGTGGCCTTGGGCGGAAACAGGGCAAGTCTGTAACTCACACTGGAGTGACCCACCTTCTCCACAGCCAAGGCCGCCACTGGGACCTGCGGAAAGCTGATGGGCGCGTGGTAGCTGCACTGGTTGGTCACCATGAACCCCACCAGGGGCGACGTCTGCAGGCAGGTCTTCAGGCCACAGTACCTGAAAGGCAAAATCACACTGTTTCTTTGGTGCCTGTGACACCGTCGCCCAGCCCACCGGCAGTGCTAGATGTCTGTAGCCTTAATGGGCTCCAATCAAACCCCAGTTCCCTCACTGACAGCCCAGTCACCTTGGGCAAGTCACTTCACTTCCCTGGATGTCCGTTTCTACATTATATTGTTCATAACAGCAGTACTTTCCTCACAGGCTGACAGCGGGAATTAAATGACAAATGTGTACCATCTAACGGGTTAACAGCTCCTAGACACGCAAGTTCTTGTTAAACATTTGCTGTTATTAATATAATTACGTCCATCTTGTCCTTGGCGCCCATGACAAAATACTGGGTACTTCTGTGTTAAATGAGAGAGAAAATTCATTTATTAGCGATGGTAAGTTATTGCATCTCTTATCTCTGCTACCAATTTTAATCTCTTTAAGGACAGAGGATGTGTTTTGTTCGTGTTTTTGAATTTGTTGAGTTGAAGTGAGGTGGCACTTGAGATAAGACGTGGAGGTTGAACAGAATTGGAAATAAAGAGCATAGTGAGGAGTAACAGCCCCTCCCCTCCCCTCCACCAAGGAGGTCCTCTTAGCATTTAAACATTTTCCTCCCATTGCCTGCCTGCCTTCTGTACTTGCAGATATTAAGATTGTGAGGATTCACTGTAAGGGAAGCATATGGGTGATACAGGTTTGACAATCTAGATGCTCCAACACAAACAAGTGGCAAGTGTGTGCTTGGGCAGGGCACCCCGAGTGTCTTGAGGCCAGCCGCCCTCAGCGCCCATGGTGACACGGGATACATTCACTTAGGACACACAGAGCTAGGCAGGGACAAAGGTCAGGCTACCCAACAGTATGGCGTGCACACTAGCAGGCCGTCTCATGTGTTACAGACAAGCACACTCACTTACGGACACGGGGCTTTGAAAGCACAGACTGCCAAATGTTTCTAGCAGTGGAATTCTAATCACTTTTTCCTTCTTTTCACTTATATGCATTTTCCAAAACAAACACAACTTGTCTCTGAAATAAGAAAGGGTGTTCTATTTAAAATGACCCAACATATACTTCGTTTACCAAGCACAGGCCCTGGAGAGATGAGCAGGCTGGGCTGGGAGAGTGGGAAGTGGGGATCCTTTTCTGCTTATCAGCTGCCTCTGGTGCCCCCGCTCAGGGGCCATCCTCCTGACCGCCGTGAGGGGTCCCTGAGACCACGCAGACGGCTGGGATAAGAAGCCCACAGACTGGGCAGCTCAGACACAACAGGGATTTCTTTCTTACAGTTCGGGAGCAGGGGAAATCCAAGCTCAAGGCAGCGGCAGCTCAGTGTCCGGCCTGGGCCTGCCCTTGGCTGCTTTGGCGGCCAGCTTTTCGCTATGTCCTCACATCATGGAAGGGGTGAGGGAAAACTCTGGGGTCTCTTTGATAAGGAGCTAGTCTCCATCGGCAGGGCTCTGCTCTCACACCCCCATCCCCTCCCAAGGTCCTGCCTGCAGATGCCCTCGCGTGGCAGAGAAGTTCCAAGTTATGAATCTGGGCACACGATCAGCCCAAGGGGGAAACACAGGGAAGAGCCTGTCTGTCAGCATGACTCCATGATCCAGTGGGATCATGTCCAGTTCTCTGGTTTTCATTTCCCACGCCTCATTGTTGCTTTTCTATTCTCTGCCACTGCTGTCTTCCTTCTTTTAGAAAGAGACGGTAAAGACAAAGCGCCTCTTCCCACCAGGAGAGCAATATTTCATGAGCCTCCTGTTTCCTGTGTGAGCCCAGCCCTGATACTTTTACATAATTGAAATGCAGGTGGCCATTTAAACCAAGCCAAGAACTGAGCAGCTGGCATGTGTCTGGCCTGTTAGGTGGTTCACATTTTATATTCAGGTTTCAAGACAACAGTCCAGGGCCAGCAGTGAAGATGCCTGGATCCCATATGCGAAGACCTAGGTTCAAGCCCTAGCTCCAGCTCCAGTTCTAGCTTCCTGACAATGCAGATGCTGGGAGGCAGTGGTGATGGCTCAAGCAGTTGGGTACACTCCCATCTGCTAGTGAGCTCGACCAAATGCCCACAGCAGCCAGGACTGGGCCAGGCCAAAGTCAGAAGTCAGGAACCAAATCCAGGTCTCCCTTCTGGTTGCGTTACAAAGTCCAGCTGCCTCCATCACTCTTTATTTCTTCCATTTTTCCCTTTTTCTTCTTTGCCTCACGACACACTTGCTGTGTCCCTACTTCATTTCTAAGCATGTGCTGGGCACAGAGGAGAGAGTAGTGAACATGCCAGACGGTGGTGGCCCCTGCCCACGTGTTGCCTTAGTTTACAGAGCAGGCAGCCACCACATGCAACCCTGATGCAATGTGATGAACGCAATGGCAGGGAAAACACAGGTGCTCTGCAAGGCAGGAGCAGGCAATCTACTTGATGGAAGGAATAAGGGAAAACCTGAAAAATGATAGCCCAGCTGACATAGGAGGGAAGGGAGAAGCTATCCCAGTAAAGAGGAGGAAAAGGAGAAACAGCCTGAGTGAAGGCCCAGAGGCCAGAAGGAGTCAGCCCGTCCCAGCGATGACAGACGTCCCGAAGGCTGCGACACGGGCTGCCACGGGAGGCTGGGGGGAACATTTGTGCTTGGGCTACAGGAAGCCAATAAGTGTATGAAGGAGACAGGCAAGATCAAGTCTGTGTAGTAAAATGATCTGTGGCTTTGAATGAGCTACGAGTTCCAATATGAACAACAACTCCCTGTAAGGAGAACAGGTGGGTAAGGCCTACAGTTGCTGAAAGGTGACAGGGCTTGAATTAGGGGGTGACAGCAGAAGTGGGAAAACTGGATGCATCCAAGAGAGACTTCACAGGTCTGATGGTAGCTTGGAGTGAAACAGAGGAAGGAACCAACGTGATTCCCAGTTTTATGCAACACCCGAATGATTCCAGTCACGGGAAGGGGATGTTGGGGGAGATACTGGGGTTGGGGAGGAAGGGAAGTTTGATACAGGTCCAGTTAAGGTGCCTGTGAGAGTCTAAGAAGAGATGAGCAGTTGGAATAATGATATCACTAACTAACATCTGTTCAGCCAGGCCTTCCACCAAGCACACAAACCGGATTATCTCTCCAGGAGGCATTTGGACAAATGTACCAGGAGCTCAAAAGACAGGCTGGCGTGGAACATAGGAGTGGAGAGGTTGGATGAGATCTAAATTCAGGGCACTGGCAGATAATCCAGGAGGCTGGAGCTGAGGGTGGAACACTGTTGGTGTGGAACACTGAGGAGTGGAGAGCTGGAAAGAACCACCCAATCTGACTTCAGATAAATTCAGGCTTTCAAAAAAGACTGGGCAGACTGAAATAAAAAACTCAGGTGTGGCCTGTAGAGGTTTGTGTTTGTGGCTTCCAAATAGTGACCTCGGGAAGAGATGAAGATGAAACCAGTGGACAGGGAGCTACCACAAAGGGGAGAAAAGAAGGTTGAACTTGGTGTGGGGTTTCAGCCTTCCTCGGTAATACCTGAATGAGCTCTCAACTGACAATATTTTAGAACGTAACAGCAAGTGATGAAGCCTCTGGCTGGGATGCTGCCTAGGGGTCCCGTGAAGCGAAGGCCTAGCCTCCATGTATTCTTGGCCCTGATTCAGTAAGCTGTACACGAAGGTTCAAAGTGTCAGAGTCGGATGGCTCAGTGGGGCCCTCCAGTGCAGGGGCTGCAGACCCTGGCCTGCAGTGAACTCTCCTGAGGAAGCTTTGAGAGGCACGGACTCGGGCATCCTCCTGCTCCTCCCAAATCCATCAGCAAGGGGAGGCCAGGCATCCTGATGGTAGCAAGCTCCCCAGGCATTTCTGGGGCACACAGCTGAGCATGGGAGTTGCTCCTCCAGAGTTACCCTCCCCCTGGTCCTCCTGCACTAAGGAAACAGCCCACAGAGGTGAAAGAAGCTGTTCCTGGCCCCATGGGTAGCAAGAGATGAGATTTACCTACGCCCCACTCTTCTCTCCAGGCCCTTCAGCTGCATCCATTTGCTTCTCCACCCCCAGACTCAGCCTAGCCCAGCCTTGGGGACCAATGCATCTCTGAGACATTCATAGCTCAGGGGAAAATGGGCAATGGCCATGATCCTACACTAACTTTGTACCGAGCTCCAACAGCTGGGCCCAGTCTTGTCTTCCCCATCCCCTTCTCCTCCCCTCCCCAAGTTCCCAGCTCCTTCTCCATTTCCTCGTTCTGCCCCACCCCTGTGCCAAAGTCCTGGGTGCCTCTGCAGCAGGATCTACCTCTGGGTTGGTGTGGGGACACAGCCCTGCCTCCTCTTGAGGTAGGAGAGAAAGCGCCTGTCAGGTGGTAGGAGGCCAGTGGGCGGATGGCACAGGTACCCCTTTCAGAGGCGACGTTATTTTTTCCCCTCTCTATAAATAGCATATATGGGCTATAGCTTGTGGTCAGTTACCTGGCACATTGGGGCAGGATTCTGGCAAGAAGTCCATCCCCACCCTCCCCTCAACCAAGAATAAACACGGGCTTGGCAGCAGGCTCCGCGGCTTGGCCAAGTCCTTAAGGAGCATCAGGCTGGCAGCCGAAGGGCACATCAGGCCTTGGGAGCCTGCACAAGGAGCCAGTGACTGCACATGTTAATAGGCTGGGTGTTTTTGGAGAGAGGCACAACAGGTCTTCAAAAAGCTCACAGGAAGTGTGTATAATGAAAAACTATTCATGGATTAAAAAAAATTGGCACCAAAATAAATTTATCCTTTAATTACATTTTGCATGAGCTTTCTCAAATACCCTTGTACACACTTTAAGAACTAAAGTATGCCACGTGTTCACTCTGTGAGCAGGACAGCAGTTGGTCGAATTCTGCGGATTTATTTCCTCTGGAAAATCCCGTCTGGCTGCAAGTTCGTACTCTGTCTCCTCTCTGTTCTGCACCTCTTTTCCTTACATCTTTGGTGCCCTGTGTGAGGAGCGGAGAGGAGGAGGCGGTCTCTGGGTAAGAGCTGTGAACCCTTTCCACTTTTTACTATCTCTGCCCACCCTTACCTTCTCTTTCCTACAATCTCCTCTTTCCCATCGGACCCAAATGGCCCTGAGGGATGCCTCTCCAGAACACTTTCTCCCTCCTGCTTGCACTTCTCATTTCCCAGTGAATTCATAGCCAGAGCCTTTGGAGCCTTTGCCCATGCTGGACCTAATTCTCAAGCCATTGGATTGCTAAGAGAGGTTCACCCCTCAACGGCTGCTGCAGCCGGTACACTGCGCTGATCCTAAGCCAGGAGCCAGGTGCTTCTCCTGGTCTCCCATGGGGTGCAGGGCCCAAGCACCTGGGCCATCCTCCACTGCACTCCTGGGCCACAGCAGAGGGCTGGCCTGGAAGAGGGGCAACCGGGACAGAATTCGGCGCCCCGACCGGGACTAGAACCCGGCGCCGCAAGGCGGAGGATTAGCCTGTTGAGCCACGGCGCCGGCCTAGCACCTTTCTTAGATTCTCTAATGACTCTGTCTTTTGTTTTGGATCCTGTGTATTTCATTTGCTTGTTAGATATTCATTTGCTCTAGGCAATAAAATTCTAGATGGTCATGCACATGAAACCTCGAATAGAGAGTTTCTGAGCTAGTGCTGTAGCCCCCTCAAGAGACCAGCTGCTGGAATCTTGTCTTGACCACAGGTCCCTATTCCGCTCCTACTCAGCTTGAAGAACTCAGCTTCAGTCCTCGCCCAAACCCCTGACAGCAGCCAAGGTTTCCATAAACAGAGGATGAAGTGAGGGAGCCCAGGACTAGAAGCAGAGCAGACTAACCCCATCCCACGGCTCCTCACCAGCGCGTACACACTAAGCAATCCGGGAGCGTTCTTTCTCTTTGGCAACCAGGCGTGCGGACAGGACTCTTGCTTTCCTATTTCCCCTTTGCCACTCAGTTTGGCCATCTCTTCCACCACGGGCAATGCCTCTAATATTTCCTTTTGTCCTCATAACCACAGTGCTCTTTCTGGCATGTAGAGTTAATTTATTCCAAAGGTTCTTGCAGGAATGAATGATTGCTATACCCCAAGCCATCATGCAGGAACGAACAAGACTGCTCTTCAGTCAATCCGATCCTGAGTACAGACCTCTCCCCCCACGCCCCGCCATCTACACCCCGTATCAGCAGGAAGTAGCCAGAAAGAAACCTGCGCCTGTCTCCTTATCTATACTCAGAGTCAGGATTGATGGAACAAGGACATCAGCCTCAGCCATTTTAGGTTTTCTGTTACCCTTGCCTTCTATCTGGAAATCAGTTCCGTCTCACATCCTGTATTGTTCCCCACCCCACGCTCTGCATTCTTCCCCGGGCTTGGAAGCCAGTGGACCAAACCTGAAGAACCAGTAGAAGCTCATCTCCTTCTACTGCTCTCCCCACCCCCACCCCAGCCCACCTAAGATATAAAAGGGCCCAGCCTGCTGGGGTGGAGGCCTTTGCCATGTGTTCACTCTATGAGCATGATGGCATGGTCGACCTCTGCACATTTATTTTCTCTGAATAAATTTGGTCTGGCTGCAAAACAACAAAAAAGAAATAGAGAACTAGGGAGAAAATACCTTAATAGCAGCTTGTCTAATATTAAAAGATTTAGATAAAACCAACACTGAAGAATG
Organism: Sylvilagus floridanus; assembly: GCA_949820135.1. Lineage (NCBI taxonomy): Eukaryota > Metazoa > Chordata > Mammalia > Lagomorpha > Leporidae > Sylvilagus > Sylvilagus floridanus. Next base: position 93,267,131 of record OX463224.1, read on the forward strand.
TACACTGTATGTCTTTTTAGAAATAATTTTTCTTCTACGAAACCTATTTCAATATTGTCTGGAGCCTAGGATGACCATCTAAAATAAAGCATATGCCACTCCCTTAAGTATAAAATTATTTGTACTAATCATCATGCAGTATAGCATCTAGCTAAAGGCTGTAGTCTTTAGATATGGGTTTGAATCATGGTCCTGTTGCTATGTGAACTCAATAAGTCACTCAGTATCCCAGAGCCTCAGTTTTTCTCACCTCTAAAATGGAGATAATAACTCATACCTGATAGGATTTTTGTGACTGACAAATAAGGCAATGAATATTTTGTATATGCCAGAGATTTTTATTGTTGTTGTTTATACTTTATAAACAGTTTTAGTCTCTAGAGGAAGAGACTTAACATTCTGTCTTTGCATCAGATTTTTCCTTTATTTTGAGAAGACTTTTTGTGTTGGGACCCTGTGACTGTTTTTACTTGTTTGTTTATATCTTCCTTTTTATTTATTTTTGTTTTATTTGAAAGGCAGAGACAGACAGAAAGAGGCTTTCTATCTGCTGCTTCACTCCCCCAAATGCCCACGACAGAGAGAACTGGGCCAGGCTGGAGTCAGGAGCCTGGAACTCAATGGGGTCTGCCTCAGGTCCTTGGCTCATCATCTGCTGCCTCCCAGGGTGTGCATTAGCAGGAAGCTGCATGGGAATCTGAAATGGCCAGGACTTGAATCAGGCACTCTGACATGCAGCAATCTAATGGCTGCACCAAGGACACCTGCCCCTTGGGGCAGTTGATAAGGGGCCCTGTATTGTCCCTTCAGGTGGTGTCAAGGGTCTTGGACATCAGGCCAGGGGAGCAGAGCAGGAAGGAAAGAACCAACATAAGAGGGGAGGCAACTGTTACACTTCTGGAACTTCCAGAAATCAGGAGAATGTGATGGAGCAGATTCAGCAACTGAGCCTGAAGGTTTAAGCCAATGCCCTCTGCATAGTACATATTATAGAATTTACCTAATTTCCACTGCATTGTCATAACAAGACTCCACTCAAGAGGCACAGGGAAGTCTGATGGTGCCTCAGGGGCAGTGATTTAAGTGTAACCAGTTTGTGGAGCAAAGATCTCGACAGAAACTCGAACATCAGACCACACTTCGTCTTTTGACTCATGTTTGGGTTTGGTGCTGGGGACACCACAGTGATACCAGCTTTTCTTCTCTGGTGGGTCTGACACTGGGCTAGAAACCCCACTCCAGGCTGAACACTCCATTACCAAGTAGATGTGAGCATCTGTAGGAAAGCGATGCACCTGGTTGCCTGAGATGCTGTAAGGAAGGCGCCTGCCCTAGGCAGAGGCAGGTGAGCAGAGCGCCTCGGAAAACGAAGGAGGCTGGTGAGGCTGTGCGGCTGGACCTCAGGACACAAAGGGAGGACTCTGGTGCACAGGGCGGGAGAGGCAGGCTGGGCTGATGGCAGATGAACTGGGTTGTATCCTAGCAGGATGGGAAGCCATTGTGTTGGGGGCAATTAGCGGCAAGATCACACCAGCATTTCAACATCAACACTCTGATTGACCTGGTCAAGACAAAGAGGATGTAGAGGCACCAGTTTGGGAGTCTCCTATCTGAGATGAAGAGAGCTGGGCTGGGTGGCAACGATGGAGACCAAAGTGGTGACTTCCAGAGGTATTCAAGGAGGTCGAGGAAGAGACACGCGGGCCTTCGCTGGCTGCCGGGCGTCCCGCCTCTCACAGAGGCCAGTGTCTCAGAGTGACAGCTCCAGCTCCTTGCAGTCTTTGAGGCCATTGATGAAATACCGAGGTCTTCACTATCTGAGCAGATTTCTGCTTCAGATCCCTCTCACTCTGCATGGCTGTACCTGTGATCTTGTCCCATTTTCTCTCTGAGTACAATTTTAGGCCTAAGTTTTTCAGGTACTTCAAGAATAACATGATTCCATATGGAGGGGTAAGTGACCTCCCAGATAAATGGATTTATTTGAAATATGTACATTATTCTGCTTCCAAAAGGGATTGGACATAGTTAAGACAGAAATGGAAGGATGGGGATCTAACAGTCTCATATTTTGAGGAATCATGACCTGAAGAGTACTGTTTCCTTTGTTTAGCTCCATGTCATTGTTAGCATATTTTGGATTTTTAAAAGAACAAATGGTATCATAGAGAATAAGAAAAAAAATTATCAAAACTAAATTCTAGCAAGGTGTGAGACTGAACAAATATTAAATAAGACTTTGCCCATGAGTTGTTAACCTTGGCATTTAGCAGTATACCAATATTTTGAAAATGATATTTCTAAACCAAGTTGCCTTGCTTCCAGTGTGAGAAGGTACTGTAATAAAACTAGCCATAGTGCATAGTAGGAAAATGCCCAGACCCAGTTAGCTATAGATCACAGCTACTGCAATTCTCAGTGTGCATGTACTAGATTCTCCAATGGAAGAAAAGAAAAATAATGACAATTATCTACTGTCAGAGCTGAACAACTGCCCTGCAACAGTGTTCTCACAGGAAGTTCATTCTGGTAAATCAGTGTCAAAATGACAAGAAAATCCAACATGTCTCAAGAGGCACAACGCATAACAAGTGAAAAATTTCCAGATCTGTGTTCAGAAACCGAACGTTAAAGGAACTAATGAAAAATGCAAGATGAAAAACTGAAGGATGTGAAACAAATTCATTAAAACATTTTGAGTAAAAATAAGAAGACCATGACAGCATGCTCAATTAACAGGAAAACCCAATCTTAAAGGGTAAATGCACTGGATGATGATCTGATTTTTTCAGCCATCAGGAAGCAGAATCAACCATGACAAGATGGCTCTCCAGGACAGACGGCATCCGATGGGAACTTTGGATCTCCCACGGCTGAGGCCACAGCCGGCCGTGCTTTCCGCCTTTGCTGAGGTTGCTCTCCAAGTGGCAGATTTCAAAGGAAACACCCCTGGGAATGCCGTCAACGTGGAGGGGGCCAGGGCCTACAAGAAGACATGAGAATGGGAAGTAGGAAGCGCCAGGCTGACGCTCCCCTCGCCTGCAGCACTCTGTGAAGTCTCCGAAGTCTAGTGTCTTCCTCATCACACGGACAAGGCCAAGGACACGTGAGGAGCAGCACTTTTAGGCCGTTTTAAATCGGGAGGTGACTGAAAAGCCGTGGAGAACAGTTCAGAACACAGAACGAGCCCGAAGCGACTCTCTGGAGACTTCCCGCGGGGAAGGGAAGGCGACCTGGAGGAGGCAGAGCGGGAGCCTGAGCTGCGCTTCCCTCTCATCACCGCATTGCACACCGGAAGCGGAAAGAGCCTGAACCTCTGCCCCAGAGAAAAGTTTCTAAACGAAGCAGGTTTCTCAGCTCGAGGGTCCCCGCGTCAGTCTATGTCTTGGGGTATCTTTCAAGCTTTTATGTCATTAGTTTCTTCATGTTTTTTTAAAATAGTTAACTTTATTACATAATTAATGCATATGTACTACAGAAAGGAAAAGAAAATTATGGATAGAAAGAAGAACACTGGGGCCCGAGCCGTGGCGCACTAGGTTAATCCTCTGCCTGTGGCGCCAGCATCCCATGTGGGCTCCGGTTCTAGTTCCAGCTGCTCCTCTTCCAATGCAGCTCTCTGCTGTGGCCCGGGCAGTGGAAGATGGCCCAAGTGCTTGGGCACCTGCACCCACGTGGGAGACCCAGAAGAAACTCCTGGCTCCTGGCTTCAGATTGGCGTAGATCCAACCATTGCGGCCACTTGGGTAGCGAACCAACGGAAGATCTTTTTCTCTGTCTCTCCCTCTTATTGTCTGTAACTCTACCTCTCAAATGAATAAATAAAATCTTTAAAAAAAAAAAAGAACATTAATTTTTAATTTTTAAAAATTTTTAAAAGATATTTCTATTTATTTGAAAGGCAGAGTTACAGAGAGGCAGAGGCAGAGAGAGATAGCGAGAGAGAAAAAGAGAGAGAGAGGTCTTTCATTGGCTGGTTTACTCCAAAATGGCCCCAATAGCTGGAGCTACGCCGATCTGAAGCCAGGAGCCCAGAGCCTCCTCCGGGTCTTCCATGGGGCTGCAGGGGCCCAAGGACCTGGGCCATCTTCCACTGCTCTCCCAGGCCACAGCACAGAGCTGAATGGGCACCCACCTGGGATACTGGCACTGCAGGAAATAGCTCCACCTGCTATGCCACTGCACCGGCACCGAAAGAAGAACATTTAAATTCCTCTTCATTCCATAACTCAGAAATAACCAGATCAGCATCTGGGTGTACATCTTTCCAGACTTTTTCAGGAAAGAAGATTTTGTTTTATCCTAATAAAACCAAGTTCATATGGCAATTTGCTTTCTTCAATTAATTATATATCATGAACTTGTTTCCAAACCAATCCAAGCATTTATTATCACTATTTTTAGTAATGCCAAGTATGTCCAAGGATGAGCATAGCAACATTTCTTTAATCAATCCAAAGGTAATTTTCTCAGATGTCCTTTATCACTAACTACTTTTATTTTTGAACTATTTGCTAGTAGGGTGTGTGTGTGAGTGTGTGTTTGTGTGTATATATGTGTATTATATATAATGTCATTTTATATATAATATATAGCTATATATACTATGTATTATATAATATATAATGTCATTTTATATTTAATATATACATTATATACAATATATATCATATCATATTATATGTATAAAATGCCATTTTCCCTAAATATCTCAGCCTTTATTTCCTAAGGGCAAGCAGAGTCTCTTCCGTAACCACGGTACAGGTAGTGCACTGAGGAAGTTTAACATTAGCTTAATACTTCCTATATAACCTATAGTTTGTATTCCAAGTCTGCCAGCTGCCTCAATAAGGTGCTTTATTTAAAAACTAAATTTTTTTCTGGTGCAGGCTCTAACGCAGGATTGTGTCCTACGTTTAGCTGTTGTGTTTCTTCAGTGTCCTTTGGTCTGGAATAGTCCTCACTCTGCCTCGGAAGCATCTTGGTCAGCGTTTGCAGAGAACGTCCCTTCATTCGGGTTCGTCTGCTGCCTCCTCCTGGTGACACCGAGGTTGCCCCTGTTTGTGAGTCCTATGGAAGTGCTGCGGGCTCTTAGGAAGCTTCACACCCAGGGGCTCACAATGCCCACTTGCCCTTTGTCAGAAACATTCACTTTGATCACTTGGTTAAAGTAAGTTATTGTCTACTTTATCCACTGTGTAGTTTTTCACCCCCTATCTAAATGCTTTATTATGGTTAAAATATACGTAGCATACAATTTACTACTGCAGCCAATTTTAAGTGACAGTTCCCTGGCAGTAAGTACCTTCACATGGCTGTGTACGCACTCTATAGTTTTTACTTTTCATTTCTAATAAGGAATTTTGAGAAATACAAGGTGATACTAGGTAGTCCCATCCTCATACTGTCCTTAATAAACTTTCCCTCAATTCCTACCTCCAGCTAGAAGGGGAGGTAGAGCCAGAGCACAGAGGTCCTGACATAAGACCTACAGCTTGAATTTGGCCTTGCAGATGACACAATGCAAGCTAAAGAAAGATAACACAACCAGCAAGGTATGATGGCTACCCTGGGCGACAGCAAAAGGGTCAGGGCTACAGACAGTAAGCCTGGAAACAGCCAACCAATTAGTAGGCAATTGTGCAACACTCTCGGTGAGAGATGAGTCTGGTCCAAGCTACAACAGTAGGACTAGGAACAGTGAGGAGATAAGATCAAGAAATATCTAAGGGTGTGTGAGAGCAGGGGTGATGGTGAGGGAGGAATTGAAGTTGACTCTAAAGTTTATCTTGGGGCAGGCGCTGTGGCGCACTAGGTTAATCCTCCACCTGCTGCGCCGGCATCCCATATGGGTACTGGTTCTGTCCCAGTTGCTTCTCTTCCAGTCCAGCTCTCTGCTGTGGCCTGGGAAGGAAGTGGAGGATGGCCCAAGTGCTTGGGCCCCTGCACCCACATGGGAGAACAGGAGGAAGCACCTGGCTCCTGGCTTTGGATCAGCGTAGCTCCAGCCCATTTGGGGGGTCAACCAACGGTAGGAAGACCTTTCTCTCTGTCTCTCTCTCACTGTCTATAACTCTACCTGTCAAATACATAAATAAAATCTTTAAAAAAATAAAGTTTATCTTTTCAGAAAAAATTTTATTACTTTCATCAAGCTGATATTTATATCAACCCTATTAAGTAAACAGGGCTAGTAACTATTATTTTATTTTATGGATTTTTTTTAATGTACTCATTTTACTATTTCCATTTGAGAGGCACAGATACACACATGCACCCACACATACACACCCACACATACACATACCCATACCCAAAGAAAGAAAGAACGATTTACATCCTCTGATTCACTTCCCAAAATATTTGCAACAGCCAAGGCTGGGCCAGGCCAAAGACGGGAGCTTGGACATCAATCCAGGTCTCCCACATAGGTGGCAGACCCCAACTACTTAAGTCAAAACATGTTGCCTCCCAGTATGCCCATTAGCAGGAAGCTGAAATAGGGAGCAAAGCCAACACTTGACCACAGGCACTCATGTGGGATGTGGGTGTCACAAGCAGTGTCTTAATAGCTAGGCCAAATGTCTGCCCCTATTTTATAGGTTAAACTGAGATGCAAAAAATCAAAACCAAAGTGTCTTCTCAAAGGTCACTTAGGTACTCAATGGCACAACAGAAATACCAAGTTCATCCTAGTACATTTACTAATAGATGATACTGAATTATTCAAAATGCTAGTACAGAAGAATTATCTGCACCATACACAAAACCTAACTCAACATGGATGTGTCAAATTTAAGAGTTAAACTTTAAAAACATACAGAAGGAAACATAGGAGAAAATCTTAATGGCTTGGTGGATTCAGCAACGATTTCTTAAATAGAACACAAAAAGTACAGGCTTTAAAAGGAAAGATCAAATAGACCGGACTTCAGAAAAAGTAACACCTTCTTCTCTTTGCTATGGTTTGAATGCTGGTGTCTCCCCCAAATTATTTACAGAATCCTAATTACAAAGGTGATGGTACTGGAAGAGGGGATCAGTGCCCTTGTAACAGAGGCCAAGAGAGCTGCTTGTGTCTCCTGCCATGTGAGGACACAGCAAGATGCCACCAACAATGAAGCAAAGGGTGAGCCCTGGCCAGAATGCTGGTAGCTTATTCTTGGACTTCTCAGCCTACAGAAGTGTGAGAAAAAAAATGACCGTTGTTTAAAAATTTCCCAGTGTAGTCCAAACAGACTAAGATACTTCTTAAAGCCCACTATTACAAAAATTAAAAAGCAGTCCATAGACTGAGAATACTGGAGCCAAAACATATCTGACAAAGCTCTAGCATTTAGCATATAAAAAGTACACTTACAACTCACTTATAAGATGACATACCACACAATTTAAAAAATGAGCAAAAGATCTGAATAGATACTTCACCAAAGAATGCATACAGATAGTACTTAAGAACACAAAAAGATGTTTAATTTCACTAGTCATTATGGAAATGTAAATTAAAATCACAATGAGACACCCATTGCACATTGACTAAAATGGCTACAATTAAGCAGGTGGACTATACCAAGTGTTGACAAGAATAAGGTGGACTGGAATTCTCACATACTATAACACAATTGCTTGGGAAAATATTCTAACAATTTTTTTTAAAAAGGAAAAAAATACATCTCCCACAATGACCCAGCCACTCCACTCTTAAGGATTTGCCCAATAGACATGAAATCCTATGTCCACACAAAGGCTTATGCAAGAGTATTCACAGTGTTATGGGTGAAACAGTGGCAGAGGAAACACTACCTCAGCTCTTTGTCTCACATGGAAGAAGAATTTCCAAGTGGACAAGCAGAGAAATTTGAAAGCATGATTTATTAGAGTCAGAGATCTCCAGATAGAGTGACACAGAGGGAGGCTCCAAGAGAGGCAAAACCCAAAGGGGCTGGTGGTCGTGGAATTTTTAAGCATAATTTTTTTTGGGAAAAAAAAAAAAAACTTGACAATCAGATTGACAGTTACAAGGTGGGGATAACTCATCAAAAGACCTGATCTGCAATCTTTTATCTGTCTGGCTTGCTCATGATAAAACAAAAAGAGCCATCAAAAGGGTGGATTACCTAATTTGTTTTACAGTAAACTGAGAGCTCAGAAGGGTGGAATCACCACTCCCTTGCTATTCTCAGAGGATTGGAAGCTTCCAAGGAGTGGGGCACAACTTTTGACCTTGCTAAAGATAACTTTTGGGGAAAGCAAGCATTTTGTACCCTAAATGTCACTGGGGCCAACCTGACTGCCTATTTACTAGTCTGACAACAACAGAAGCTTTGTTTGCTACTATCTAGAAACAACCCAAATGTCAGTCCACAGGCCTATAAACAAATTGTGGTACATCCATACAATAAAAAGCAATGAACACACAATAGATGGAAAATTTCTGGGTTCCAAGATGGTGGAATAGTGCCAGGATGGTCTGATCTAGGCTAGCCGAAATACGTAGAAAAAAAGTGGAGGAAGTACATTTCTCCACTTCTCAGGGTAAAGCTGCAAGGGAAACTCAGTGGGAGGTCCTGTGAAGGCAGTGGAAGCAGCCCCGACCTGTGTGGAAGGTGCAGACATACAGCAACAAGCAGACACAACAAAGGACGCAGCAGCCTGGACCCAGAAAAAGCACTCGCTCTGGTCAGGTTGCATGGGCCCACGCCACTGTCGATACAGGTGGAGGGAGAGCCTAGTGGACTACACTGTCTTGGAGTCCGGCCCAGAATCCTGGGGAACAGTTACGACTGCTCACCCAGAGAGGAAAACAAAAAGAAAGACAAAAACAAGCACACGGGTCTCTCTCTCCACATCTCCTCTCCCCCTCCCCCCACCACAACAGCAACCTGCAGTCAGCTGTGGTGGGCTGCCACTATTTTTGGACATAAGCAGGTAGAAGCTGCTCCAGCTCTTGTGCACACTCAGCAACTAGCTGGGACATTCTTTACCCAAATGGCAGGGCAACCACAGCAGTTAGAGTGCAATTGGTGGGGATGGTCTCCACATTGCCAGTCGCACTCACCTGGCAATGGACAAGAAGGGGGAGCCATCCTGATGGAAGGGAAGTGCCACCTGTAGGGACTCTTATATGTGCCCAGCACAACTGTGAAGCAACTGGGGTGCAGCCAGCAAGTACTGTGCATGCGTGTGACCCAAGACTTTTCTCAAAGGAAAAAACTGGCATTCACTACTGACTTTGAGTCTGGCTGAGAGGATCACGCTCCATCTGCTGGAGTGAAATGCACAGGGGCAGTGGCTCTGGGAACCCCTCAGGCTCTCTGTGGACAGGACAGGCTAGCAGGGAGGAATGGACCCTCTTACATTCCTTGAACATGGGAGCCCTGGCTGCTGAGACTGTTAAAAAATTGTGACTGTGTAAGAGGAGGCAGGGTGTAGCTGGGTTTCTGGGGTTTCTGGATAATCACTGGGTACAGCTTCACCTGCAGAGACCCTTGGTGTGTGAAAGTGGATCATTGCAGTGTGAACTTTGCCCACAGTGAGGACTGTACCACAGATCATTTGTGCTTTCATAGGGTGATACAGATGAATGCTGAACACACTAGGGGCTAACACCTGGGCATTGCTCAGCTTGTAGGAGATGAGGTGAGGGGGTGATCACACCAACAGAGGTAACCATTCCAATCCCTTCTGATAACTAGAGAACTACCATGCCCAACTTGGGTGCTATCCTGGATATTCACCCTACTCTGGAGCACTGACCAGAGCTTCCTGGCCATGTCCGCCACACACCTCTTGGTATTCACTGAAAGTGCAGACATTCCAATAAGCCACAGAGACACATTTCAAAGATAAAAGCTATCAGAGGAAAAAAAAACACAACTAACCACACAAATGCCTAAAAATAAATGCAGAAGTTCAAGAAATAGGAATAAGGAAGATACCATGATCCCCCTAAGGGAACACAACATTTCAATATTAGAATGTGACGATGAAGAGATTGATGGAGTGCCAGAAATGGAATTCAAAAAATGAATTATAGGATTATTAAAAAAGCGATCATAAGCTACAAACTACCATACATGATATGACAGAAAATTTTTCCCATCAAATTGAGATTTTAAAGATAAATCAAAATGAAATATTAGGAATGAGGAATTCAGTAGTTCAAATAAAAACTGTAGTGAAAAGCCTTAACAATGGACTTGGTGAGGCAGAAGAAAGAATATCCGAGCTAGCAGACAAATCTCTGGAAATCATTCAGTCAGACCGAAAAAAAAAAAAAAAAAAAAAACAAGGAGAAATAAGAAAACTTAAAAGCACTGTTAGAGATCTATGGGATATTATCAAATGACCCAACATATGGGTCTTAGGAGTTCCTGAAGGTGTAGAGAAAGAGAATGCACTAGAAGGCATAGCTAGTGAAGCAATTACAGAAAACTTCTCTAATTTGGAGAAAGAAAGGGACATCCAAGTATAGGAAGCACATAGAACACTTAATAGACATGACCAGAAGATATCTTCACCATGACATACTGTAGTCAAACTTTCCACAGTTAAGCATAAAGAGAAGATCCTAAAATGAGTATGAGAGAAACTCCAGATTACTTTCAAAGGATCTCCAATTAGACCCATAGCTGACTTCTCATCAGAAACTCAAAGGCTAGAAAAGGATAGCAAGATATAGTCCAAGTCTTATGAGAAAAAAAAAAAACCTGTCAACTCAGAATATTGTACCCTGCAAGGCTCTCATGTATGAATGAAGGTGAAACAAATACCTTTCATAACACATAGAAATTGAAAGAATATGTCACCACTCATCAAGCATTACAAAAGATGCTAAAGGATGTGCTACACAAAGAAAAACAGAGAGATAGCCATCATTGTGAAAGAATGTGAAGGCAGAAAATCCTCCAGTAAAGGTACAAAAGAAATCCAAACTAAACAATAGGATTATTCATGTAAAAACAGCAAGGCAAAGTCATTACTAATCAATAGTCACCTTGAATGTAAATGACCTCAACTCTCCAGTTAAAAGACACAAAGTAGCTTAATGGATTAAAAAACAAGACCCATCTATTTGCTGCCTACAAGAAATACATCTCACTCACAAAGGTATACTCAGACTGAAAGGAAAAGGATGGAAAAAGATAGTCCATAATAATGGAAAGCAAAAAAGGGCAGGTGTAGCAATACTAATATAAAACAAAATAGACTAACACAAAAACTGTTAAGAGAGAGAAGGGTAATTCAACAGGAAGATGTGACTATAATATATATATATATGCACCCAATTACAGGGTGCCTGGCTATTTAAAAGAAATGTTAATGGATCTAAAGGGAGACATAGACTCCAAAGAATAGGAATGGGGGACTTCAACACCCCACTTTCACCAATGGACAGATCAACCATACAGAAAGTCAAAAAACAAACAACAAAGCTAACTGAAACTATAGACCAAATGGACCTAATTGATATCTACAGAACTTTTCACCCCACAGTTGCAGAATACACATTCTTCTTATCAGTACATGGAACTTTCTCTAGGATAGACCATGTACTAGGCCATACAACAAGTCTCAGCAAATTTTAAAAAATCAAAATCATACCAGGCACCTTCTCTGATCACAATGGATTGAAGCTATATATCAACAACTCAAGGATCTCTAGAACATGGAGACTGAATAACATGTCCCTGATTGACCAGTGGGTCATAGAAGAAATCAAAAGAAAAATTAAAACAATTCCTGGAAATGAATGAAGACAGCGATGCATCATATCAAAACATAGAATACAGCAAAAGCAGTGTTAAGAGCAAAGTTTATAACAACTGGTGCCTACATCAAGAAACTGGAAAGTCACCAAATAAATGAGCTGTCAATGCATCTCAAGGACCTAGAAAACCAACAACAAACTGAACCCCAAATTAGTAGGAGGAAAGAAATAATTAAAATTACAGAAGAAATAAACAAAATCAAAGCAAAAATTTACAAAAGATCAATGAAATGAAAAGTGGCTTTTTTGAAAAAATAAAGAAAACTGACACATCATTGGCCCAAATAACCAAAAAAAAAAAAAGACAGAGAAGACCCAATTCAATAAAATCAGAGATGAAAAGGAAAAGTACAACAGATACCACAGAAATAAAAAGAATCACCAGAAATTACTGCAAAGAACTGTATGCCAACAAATCTGGAAACCTAGAAAAAATGGATAGATTCCTGGACACATACAGTCTACCAAAATTGAGCCATGAAGACATAGAATACCTAAACAGACCAATAACCAAGATGGAGATTGAATCAGTAATAAAGACCCTCCCAAGAAAGAAAAGCCCTGGTCCTGACAGATTCACTGCTAAATTCTACCAGACATTTAAAAAACTAATGCCAATTCTTCTCAAGCTATTCAAAACAACTGAAAAGGAAGGTATCCTCCCAAATTCCTTCTATGAAGCCAGCATCACCTTAATTCCTAAACCAAAAAAGAAAACAATAGAAAAATAGAATAGACAAATTTCTCTGATGAACATTGATGCAAAAATCATCAACAAAATACTAGCCAATTGAATCCAACAACACATCAGAAAGGTCACTCACCCAGACCATGTGGAATTTATCCCTGATATGTGGGGATGGTTCAACATTTGCAAATCCATAAATGTGATACATCACATTAACAAACTTAAGAAGAAAAATTATATGATTATCTCAATAGATGCAGAGAAAGCATTTGATAGAATTCAATGCCCTTTCATGATAAAAACCTTAAGCAAATTGAGTATAAAAGGAACATTCCTCAACACAAATCAAAGCAATTTATGACAAACTCATAGGTTTGAATGGGGAAAAATTGGAGGCATTCTCACTAAGATCCAGAAACACACAAGGATACCCACTCTCACCATTGCTATTCAGTATAGTCCTGGAAGTTTTAGCCAGAGCCATTAGGCAAGAAAAATAAATAAAAGCAATAAAAATTGTTAAAGAGGAAATAAAACTATCCCTATTTGCAGATGACATGATTCTCTATATATGCGATCCAAGACACTCCATCAAGAGACTATTGGAACTCATAGAAGAGTTTGGTAAAGTAGCATGATAGAAAATCAACACAAAAATCAATAGCCTTTGTATATACAGACAATTCCATAGTTTAGAATGAATTTCTAAGCTCAATCCCTTTCAGTATAGCTACAAAAATAATTAAGTACCTTGGAATAAATTTAACCAAGGATGTCAAAGATCTTTATGATGAAAATTACAAAACAATGAAGAAGACATTAATAAATGGAAAAATCTTCTATATTCATGGATTAGAAGAATCAATATCATCAAAATGTCCATACTATCAAAAGCAATTTAAAGATTCAATGCAATCCCAATCAAAATACCAAAAACATTCTTCTCAGATCTAGAAGAAATGATACTAAAATTCATATGGAAACACAAGAGACCCCAAATAGCTAAAACTTCAACAACAAAAACAAAGAAACAAAGCTGGATGCATTACAATACCATAAGCAAGACATACTACAGGGCAGTTGTAATGAAAACAGCCTGGTACTGGTACGAAAACAAACATGGAGGCCAATGCAACAGAACAGGAACTCCAGAAATTAATCCACATATTTATAATCAACTTATCTTTGAAAAAGGAGCAAAAATCAATCCCTGGAGCAAAGACAGTCTCTTCAACAGATAGTGCTGGGAAAACTAGATTTGCCCATGCAGAATATGAAAAAGACCTCTACGTTATACCTCATACAAAAATCAACTCAAAATGGGTAAAAGACCTAAATCTACAACCTTTTACTATCAAATTATTACAGAAAATTGGGGAAACCCTTCAACACATTCGCATAGACAAAGAGTTCTTGGAAAAGACCACAGAAACACAGGAAATCAAGTCAAAATTAACAAATGGGATTACATCAAACTGAGAAGCTTCTGCACTGCAAAAGAAACACTCAGCAAAGTGTGGAAACTGTGCAACAGATAAAAGATTAATTTCCAGAATCCATAAAGAGCTCAAGAAACTCAGCAACAACAAAACAATCTAGTTAAGAAATGGGCAAAGGACCTGAAAAAACATTTTCAAGAGAAGAAATTCAAATGGCCAACAGACACAATGCAAACTGCTCAGGATCACTAGCTGTCAGGGAAATACAAATCAAAATCACAATGAGGCTTTACCTCACCCCTGTTAGAATGGCTCTCATACAGAAATCAACAAACAACAAATTCTGGGGAGGATATGGAGAAAAGGTACCCCAATGCACTGTTGGTGGGAATGTAAACTGGTACAGCTGTACAGCTACTGTGGCAGACAGTATGCAGATACCTCAGAAAGCTGAATATAGGCCTATCATATGACCCAGCCATCCCACTCCTGGGAATTTATCCAAAGGAAATGAAATCAGCATATGAAAGAGTTATCTGTACCCTTATGTTCATTGCAGCTCAATTTACTATAGTTACAGGTGTCCATCAACTGACGACCAGATACAGAAATTATGATATATATATATATACTATCAGATACTATACAACAGTAAAAAAATTGAAATCCTGTCATTTGCAAGAAAATAGATGCAACTGGAAACCACTATACTTAGTGAAATAAGCCAATCACAAAAAGACAAAACCAAATGTTCTCTCTGATCTGTAGTAACTAATAGAGTACCTAAAAGGTAATCTATAGGAGAAAAACTGACACTTTGTGATGCAATGATTTTGAACAGTCTTGCCTTGACTACTGAAGAACAACATGTTTTGTTTGTTTTGTTCTTTCTTCATACTATTTGCAGAACTCGCTATTAATGTAGGGTTAATCTTATGAGTATAAAATTAACTGAAAATAGATCCTTATAAAAATCAGAATGGGAATTGGATAGGGAAGAGGAGGATTGATGGGTATATGGGCTAGAGGGAAGTAAGGTGGGAAGAAACACCACATTCCTGAATTTGTATATAAGAAATGCATGAAGTTTGTGTTCCTTAAATAAAATTTAAAAAAAAGAAAGAAAACCTCCAAATAATTATACTGAGTGAAAGAAGTCAAACCAAGAACAGCAGTGCACACTGTATGATTCTAGTGACATAAACGTCTAGGAAAGGCAACTTACTCCCGTAAAAGGAACTGGAGTGGTGATTACTGGGACAGGAGGGGAAAAGCAGGAAGGGCATATAAAGGGGGCACCAGGAAACAGAGTGGTGATGCTGACTCACTGTCTTGGTTGCAGTGTGGTCTCATGAGTGTGTAAATGTGCCAAAACTCATCCAACTGCACATTTTCAAAATACATGGCTTATATTATGTCAGTTTCATATCAAGACAGTTTTTTTAATTTGATTTATTTGAAAGACAGAAAAACAGAGATGGAGAGAAAAGCAAATGGAGAGATCCATCAGCAAGCTTATTCCCCAAATGCCAGGCCTAGATCAGACAAGATAAAGCCAGGAGCCATGAACCCAACCTAGAACTCCCACATGGGGGGGCATGTCTCAACTATTTGAGCCACCATCTGTCTGCTGGCTCCCAGGGTGCACATTAGTGGGAAGCTGCTCCACTTTCAATCCAGCTCCCTGCTAATGGGCCTGGAAAAACAGCGGAATATGGTCTATGTGCTTGGACCCCTGCACCCACATGGGAGAACCAGAGGAAGCTCCTGGCTCCTGGCTTCAGCCTGGCACAGCCTCAGCTGATGTGGCCATTTGGGGAGTAAACCAAAGGATAGATGATCTCTCTCTCTCTCTCTCTCTCTCTCTCTCTCTCTCTCTCTCTCTCCCTCTCTCTCTTTTTCTATCTCTAACTCTGCCTTTCAAATAAAATGAATAAATCTTAAAAAATAATGCCAGTATCCTAACAAAATAAGTCTCTGTGGGGTTATGTATTCCTTATCCTTTTCTAGATTTTCTAAGTTTTTCAAAATGTAATGTTATACTATCAAAATCATAAAACTATTGGAGGAGGTGGGAGAGCTTGGAGAACAAAGAAGTATGGGGGCGGGGGGTAAAAATCTGTGCTTATGAACTTTAGGACCATGAGTGAAAAAAAATCAAAGCCATGACATTTTTCAAATGACAAAATATCCTCTATTCTTTCAAAAGGTGAGAGGGAGGGCATTGTGAGAGATTGGATAAAGTTCCACAGGAACAAAGACAACTGAATCCTAGGCAATCTATGGAGAAGCGGACCACATTAACACAATGAATCATTTAACTGGACTGTCCAGTAAAGACATCTCAAATGTCTTTCAGATGCATCCGGGAGAGGCAGGTGCATGAGAGGAGCAAAGAGAGCACCAGGCAAACTGGGTTTTTATGTGAAGCCAGGAACTATCATTTCTGAAGCTCACCCAAGAGTATACAGATTAAGGAACAATGCAATATAATTAGCAAGCGGTATAAACTGCTTGTCCTTAAAAAGGATACATATTGCAGAGAACAAGTTAGGCCACATAAAACACTATTCTACATCTGACCAAATATGGTCAAGTCTCTTGAGTCCGCATTTCCACTCCTGGGAAAGTTTGCTAAATTTGTCTATACTGGGCTGAGGGTTCATTCTACAAAAGGAACATCTGGCTTGCAGTAGGGTAGGAAGGAAAGAGTCATAAGTTTAGCTTCAGAAGTATTTCCTTCAAGATGCCTGTTGGACTCCATCTTTAAGCACTGGGAAATAGAGGCCTGGCACCTGGGAAAGGTGTGGCTGGGATAGAGATTTTGCAATGGCTGGTGTATGGATGGATGCAGAAGTCACGAAACATCTTAGATTGCATGTGGAGAGCACTGAGATTGGGCAGAGGAGATAGTAGAGAGCAAACTCTGCACTGAATGGGCTTTGTCAGATGCTCTCATGCCCTACCTATTTCTGCTCAGACTCAGTGTTCCCAAATGTGTCAATGCCATCCTACCAAACTCTATCCAAGAGCTTTCTCTCAGGTTGAACTTGGTGAGGGCCAGAAACCCAGAGTAAACAGCTCTCAACCAATGATGGATCAGAGTCAGAGGATAACTCTTTCAGTTTCCCTTGCCCTTGGGTGGGCAACTCAAGTGTGTCCCATACTGTCTCACAGATGCCCCAGTAGGACTAGTCCACAGTGGCAACCTCACTAACATAGTCTGTGTTGGCTCCCTTCACTTCTATGTCTCACTTTAGGCCTCCACTGGTGTGTCCTAGGATCACTCTAGTCCTTGATTCAAGGTTCTTGGAGAGCTCACCTAAGACAGAGGTGGGAAAAAACCAGGAGACAGTGGTTTCCTAGGAGCAGGGAAGGAGGGAATTAAATAACAGATGGGAGCCACTGGAAACATTTGAGTAGTGAGTCACATGCCCTTGAAGGTAGTAAGATCCCAACTAGAGACCTCCCCCAGGTCCCAGAGTTTTCACTGTTCTAGCAAAGGCTTTCCCCAGATAACTCAGGTTCAGTAAGATGATTCATATGAAAATAAGCCAATTTTATAATCTCCTGAAAAGGAAACCCAAAAGGCTCAGAACAGTGGATTGTGATGAAGCCTTGAAAAGCAAGGGGACTTAGAGCCTTAAGTAGACCTGCTGAGCAGCCACTTGTGTGAATCCCACAGAGAAAGGTCGATTACAGATTTGTCTCAAACACTTCGGCTTCATTCACTGTGGCCCTGATTAAGGCCTTCCTATACTCATTCCTTTTACTTTGTAGTTTTTTTTTTAACAGACAGAGTGCACAGTGAGAGAGACAGAGAGAAAGGTCTTCTTTTTCCGTTGGTTCACCTCCCAGTGGCTGCTGCAGCTGGTGTGCTGCGGCCGGCGCACCGAGCTGATCTGAAGCCAGGAGCCAGGTGCTTCTCCTGGTCTCCCATGGGGTGCAGGGCCCAAGCACCTGGGCCATCCTCCACTGCACTCCCGGGCCACAGCAGAGAGCTGGCCTGGAAGAGGGGCAACTGGGACAGAATCCGGTGCCCCAACCAGGACTAGAACCCGGTGTGCTGGCGCCACAGGTGGAAGATTAGCCTACTGAGCTGCAGCACCGGCCATCTTGTAGTTTCATAATCTCTACCCACTGAGACTCTGGGCAGGCCATGTAATGTGCTTTGGTCAATCAAACAGTGGAGATGACACTGTGCCAATCCTTGCCAATGCTCCAAGGACCCTTCCTGGACTGTGAGAACAAGCCAAGGCTGAGAATAAGATCATGAGCAACAGATAGCCTCAGCTGTCCCTGCCAAAGTTCCAGACCTATGAACACTCCAGCCAGGACCAACAAAGACACCAAACTGAGCAGAGTTGCAGGAGCAAGCCCTGCTGTGACTAACACGACTATTGAGGAAAGATGAAAGACTCATGAGCAAAAACTAATTGTTACGGTTGTAAGTGAACTGTTGGGGTGAACTGTTACACGGCAAGAGCTGAGACTCAAGCACAGGCAATCTAAGCCAAAATTAACAAATGGGATTACATCAAATTGAGAAGCTTCTGTACTGCAAAAGAAAACTCAGGAGAGTGGAGAGGCAACCAACAGAATTGGAGAACTTATCTGCAAACAACTGGTAAAGGATTAATAATCAGAATATATAAAGAGTTCAAGAAACTCCGCAAAAACAACAAAAAGAACCCAATGAAGAAATGGACAAAGGACTTAGACATTTTTCAAAAGAGGAAATCCTTGGGGCTGGGGCTGCAGCATAGTAGGTAAAGCTGCCGTCTGCAGTGCTGGCATCCCATATGGACACCTTTAAAGTCCTGGCTGCTCCATTTCTGATCCAGCTCTCTGCTATGGCCTGGGAAAGCAGTAGGAGATATTCCAAGTCCTTGAGCCCCTGCACTCACATGGGAGACCCAGAAGAAGCTTCTGGCTCCTGGCTTTGGGTTGGCATAGCTCTGTCTGTTGCAGCCAATTGGGGAGCGAACCAGTGAATGGAAGAAGACATCTCTCTCTGCCTCTCCATCTCTCTGTGTGTAATTCTGGCTTTCAAATAAATAAATTAAAGGAAATCCAAATGGCCAACAGACACATGAAAAAATGTTCAGGATCACTAGCTGTCAGGGATATGCAAATCAAAACAACAATGAGGTTCTTCCCTACCCCAGTTAGAATGGCTTTCATACAGAAATCAACAAACAACAAATTCTGGTGAGGGTGTGGGGAAAAAGGTACACTAATTCACTGTTGGTGGGAATGTAAACTGGTAAAACCACAATGGAAGTGAGTTGGAGATACCTCAGAAATCTGAATAAAGACCTGCCATATGACCCAGCTATCCCACTCCTGGGAATTTACCCAAAGGAAATGAAACCAGCAAATAACTAGTTATCTGCACCTCCATGCTTACTGCAGCTCAATTCATAATAGCTAAGACACAGAATCAACCTAAATGGCCATCAATTGAAGACTGGATAAAGAAATTATGGGCTATGTACTTTATGGAATATTACACAGCGGTAAAAAAAAAAGGTGAAATCTGGTCATTTGCAACAAAATAGATGAATCTGTAAAATACCATACTTAGTGAAATAAGCCAGTCTCAAAGGGACAGATACCATATGTTTTCCCCGATCTGCGATAACTAATAGAGTACCTAAAAGGAAATCTGTAGAAGTGAAATTGACACTTTGAAAAGCAATGACTCTAACAGCCCTTGTCTTGACTGTCGAGGAACAATTTATTTTTTTTTTCCTTAATGGAGAATGGGACTGGGAATGGGAGAAGGAGGACGAGGAGAGGTGGGATTGTGTGTGGGAGGGCAGGTATGGTGGGAAGACTCACTATATTCCTAAAGTTGTACTTAGGAAATTTATACTCATTGAATAAAAGGTTTTGTTGGAGAAAAAAAAGAGGGATTGTTTTTCATGTGACCTATTCTGCTCCTTTGCTTGTTGCCTGCTATCAGCCTCTCCTCTTCCCCTTTGGTTGTCCATTCCATCTGAGTCAACACCCAGGTCAAGTGGGAGAGGTGATGGGGGCACACCCTCAGGTGCAGATTGTAGCTGTGGCTGCGAGCAAACACGTGGAGAGATAGAAGGGGGCATCCTATATCAGGGCTACAGCAGTAAGCACATTTTCCCTCATCAGTTCTGGTTTGTACTGAAGGAGAAATTGTGAGTGCAAGCATCTATAATCCAATTAAAGGAATTTTGTGATAGGAAATGGGGCGTGCTTTTCCAGTGATGTTCACTTAGAGAATAATACATGGGGCTGGGCTGTGGCTGGGAATGGTGCTGGCTGATCATTGGGTACACTGCATCTGTATAAAGTTACAGCTTGGGAGGGAAAGAGGGAAGAGGGTGTGGGGGGCCTCAGGATTCAACCTGCTTCCTGGAAGACCACTGACAGGGAAAAACAAGATGCTGTGTTCTTCCCAGGAGCCTCTTGTGACCTCCGGTAGCTTAACAACTGGCAAGGTCGTCACTGGCCTCTGAACTCTGACTCTCCAAGCATCTGCTAGGGGAAGCCGAATATCAACTTTCCCCAAGGCTCTTCTAGTTGGAAGAGGGAAGCAGTCAGTTCAAAAGGCTTATGCAGGAAAGGGGATGTATTGGGATCACGTAACTGTGAAGCTAAAGAGTGACTTCAGGAGCTCTACAGAGGAAGCAATGTTCTCACAAAGTGGCTCTGCTCTGCTCCCTCTCTGGCTCAGCTTCTCTGCCCCACAGACACTTCCTCTGCAGCAAGTGGAGGTGTGAATAATGTGACTGAAGTCCACATCACCCCAGCTTCATACTCCCCAAAGACTGCAAGAGTTCCAGTTTGCCAACAGTTCAATATGAACTCTCACTGGTTCCCCTTCGCTCACGTACTCATCTCTGATCCATTCAGGGGAGCCAGCAGATGGGTAGTGTGACTGCCCAGGCCTGGGTGGTACTGATAGGCAGCCTCATTAGGACCACCTCAGGGAGAGGGGCATTGCTGTCCAACTCTTGTAAACATTTTTAATGACCCTTCAACCCGATTTTCATTGGGCTCTTTCCAAAAGCTCAGTCTGAAGCAAGATGTCTTCTCCTTCACCTCTGATTTTTGGAGAATGGGATGTATTATTTCATTGTCTATGAACAGACACAGAAAAATGGAAGAGACCAAAGTAGAAGCTGGTGTCATCCACACATACTGCCCAAATTGTCACTGGGTCCACAGCGAAAATAACCAGCAAGCAGCCTGGCTCCTGAGCATCCTCTGTTTGTACAACTGGTATGACAAATAGTATGGATATTGCAACTTAACATGCCAAGCAGAATAGAGTCTGTCTCACCTTGCCCCTAATTCCTGCTTCTGATACTTGCTAGCCAGTCTCACACAAATAACCTCCATTGGCGTCAGTTTCATCACCTGTAAAATGGATGGGCAGGGTCACATCTGTTTTAGAAATGAACCAAAAAACACACTATCCCCATTCTACCTTTTCTACTCACAACTTCTGCTATTTCTAGCCACAACAGACAAGAGACATATTCCTGAGTCAAGGGAAGAAGAACTTGCTAGCCAATAAGAAAGCACTTGTGCTCTACAGAGAATTCCCACTAAGAAAGATACAGGCAATTGCTGGGGAGTGGTGCAGGCTTGAGGTGAAAGGTCCCAGGCGCATGGGGTTGGAATGGTGATTTGGGCCTCAGACTAAAAACAAGTGAGCAGAGGAAGCTGGAGGTGGACAGGAGCTGTTGGAGAGAGAGAAGCCGAATGAGAAACGCAACACAGCTCCTGAATGATAGGGAACGGGCACAAATGGCCAGCCCTTGGCTCTTTCGTCCTTAGCATGAGTGAAACCATAGTCTCCACTTTCTCAGAGCCAGCCTGAGGAAGTTTCCTGTCCTGACGTCCGGCCAATCTGATGCAAAACGTGGAGGAGTGAAAAGACTGTTGTGAGAGTTCTCACTTCCGGGACACAGCAGGTGCTCTGTTAGCACTTTTCACTCCCAGGAGTTGATTGAAGGAAGTAAAAACACATTTGTACTAGCCCCATGTGTCCGAATATGGGCCATCTTCCTTCTCAGATTCCAAAAATCATGGCCAAACTAACTCTGCAAGATATACTGCACAATTAGTGTGCACCTCTTAGCCTTGGCTAATTACCTCTTTTATCAATTAAAAATACTTTCTCATTAAGCCAAGGAGTTGAGAGGGAGAATGGAGTCTCTTCTCTATTTCTAAAGCCTCTGAAAAATCCAGCAAGATAATGTCACTGATTTGGTTAATTTCAGGTGCACATTGGGCTATTCAACCTAGGTGAATTTAATGACTCAGGACAGGTCCGGCGATGAATGTCCCTGTAAATCATTTCTAATTGCAAGCATAAAAATTAAAAATCAGTCTGAAGAGCAAGATAACGTAATGCTAATGACGGAGAGCAGTAATCTGAAGAAAGAGGCTCCCCCCTTTAATCAGGCCCATTCGGATGACAGAGCGTTAAGCCTCTGGGGGATTGTTCTGGAAACAAAAGGCTGGGAACCTACTGCAGTCTTTAATGACTCTCTATGATAAAAGAAATTAACTGAATTTTCATAGTATAATTATAAAACTTAATAGAGAATTTTTTCCCCTTCTTACTCTTTATTTTTCTCTTAGTCAAGATAAACCAACACACAGTCTATTTTCCCTACAAGGAGGGCTTTCATGCCCAGGGATATTCCATCGTGCCGTCCAGAAAGTCCAGTTGAGGAATAATGTCCCGAAAAAGGAACTGCTGGTGCCACGGTGGGGACAGTTTCTGGAGACCCCTCTCTATCTTGTTCCCAATATTTACAGCTCCCTCCTGTAGCCCTCCAAGCTGATCAGAATGAAGAGGATGAGGAATAAAGCATCAAGCTCTCCCCTTGTGCGGCTTGCCAACCACAAACTGAACCCCTCCTCTTATCTTTTCTGCCAGATGGACACTTCATCATCTTTCCAAGTCTAATTCAAGTGGGACTTCCTCCAGGAAGCCTTCCTTGATTACTACTCCTCATTCTTCTTTCCCAGAACTTCTCCCTCCCTAAGAACTCAGCACTCTTCCAGGTTTCCTCTGAACTTTGCACATGAACCTAATCCTGGACTCAGCACAGTGCTGTAATGAACAACAGTAAGATAATCATGTTCTTCCCTACAAAGGGGAGATGATACGGAAACTGTAACCGAGCCTAACCCTCAACACCTGGCACATGGCAGCCCTTCAATAAATATCTATTGACTGCTGGAGATCTGTCTTCTAGGTTAACCTGGGAGAAACAAGTGAGGAGAGAGCCAAGGAAACACCAAGCTTTTAGCACTGAACAATACAACATACAAGGAGAGATGGGGAGGGTATTTTCTTTTTCAACAAATAAGCTTCTTTAAATAGACTCACATACACAATTCTTGCTCTCAATAATAAGGAACCATGGGGTGTTTCCTCTGGAGCTTTTAAATATTTCCAAGCACCCTTGGTAAAATTACAGTCTTTTCTGAGCAGCTGGGGTGATACTGCTCCATACAATTTCCTCTCCATGGGAATGGAGAGAGTCATATTGTGAGGTGAATGAGTAAGAATTTCTTAGTAGCAAGCAACAGAAACTGAATTCCATTCACTTAAGGGGGAAAAAAATCCAGAGTTTTGTTATTAGGATACACAGTGGCTCAACCAAGGGCAGGAGTATGGTCGGGCATCAGGCAGAACCGAAACTGGGACCTGGAGCTCTCTCTCTCCCTCTCCAGCCCAGAAACCATGGTCCCTCGAGTCTCTCTCTCTCCTACTACTGCAGAATGACCAAGAGGACTTGTTAAAATGCAGGGTCTCTTCGTCAGTTTCCAAGTCAGTAGAGCTGGGTCAGAGTCGAGAGCTTGCCTTTCTAACCAGTTCCCAGGGCATGCTGCTGCTACTGGTTTGGGCACCACCTCTGGGAACCACAGCTCTGTATCTGTTAGTGCATGGGGCAGAAAGATGGCCAGGAAGATGATCACACTGCTGCCAAGTGCAGTCCACAGCTCTAGCCACCAGGAGAGACTCATCCCGGCTTCACTTCCAACTTCCTGGGAGACAGAACTTACTGGGCCACGTCTACACAGGGCCCCATCAGCTCTGACCAGACCCACAGCTGCCCCATGAGTACCTAGGGTGGTTCCTGGGGAAGAAGAGGCAGACAAATAATTCATTAGGATTGGGGCCAGCACTGTGGCGTAGCCCATATGGGCACTGATGCAAGTCCCAGCTGCTCCACTGCCAATCCAGCTCTCCGCTATGGCCTGGGAAAGCAGAAGATGGCCCGAGGCCTTGGGCTCCTGCATCCACGTGGGAGACCTGATAGAAGTTCCTGGCTCCTGGCTCCTGGCTCCTGGCTCCTGGCTCCTGGCTTCGGATCAGCTCAGCTCTGAACTTTGCAGCAGACTGGGGAGTGAACCAGTGGATGGAAGATTCTCTCTCTCTCTCTCTCTCTCTTTCTCTCTCTCCCTCCCTCCCTCCCTCCTTCCCCCCCTTCTCTTTCAGTGTAACTCTTACTTTCAAATAGATAAGTAAATCTGAAAAAACAAAACAAAACAAAAGCCAATTCGGGCAGCCTGCATGCTTTTTTAACAGCAGCAACTCTGGACTCAGGAAACCCACTCTCAGCTGAAACAAAACTCAGACTTACTCCCACCTCTCCAAATAGCAGCTCTGGTCAAATTTGTCTCAGGGCGGGACTTCCTTCCTGTTTGAGTCTCATACAGAGGTTGACGAGCTTGGTGTACAACACTGGTTCTTAACTAGGGGTGATCATGCCCCTCAAAGGACCCTACTGTGTTAAATCCAGAGCTGACTCCTAGTCCCACCTGGAGCCCTGCACATCTGCTTGTGGGCTGTGTGACCTCAGAGAAGTTTGAGCCTTAGTTCTCACATATGCAAAATGGGATAGCAGAGCAGTAAGAAGAAATTCGATGAGGTAAGAGCCGTAAAGGACTTAGCCTAGCAACTGGCACATGGTAAACATGCAAAGCACGGTTATTATCTATCATCATCCTCATTATTATTATCATTTGTGAATTGAAAAGTGGAGAAAGTCTGATTCCTCCGTGATTTGGGCTGGATAGCTCAATCAATTCAGGGATTTTTACAAGGTTGGAAAAAAGCAAGAAAAGCATAAACAGGGGATGGGAGCTTGGGAGGCAGCCTCTCAGCTTTCAGGAAGGAGACCCAAGAACGTGGGCGTGGCTTCATTTTGTTTCCCTCCTCCACCTCACAAATAACGGGTTCTGATGTTGGCACTTTTCATACTGAATTAGGGAACGTGAATGTTCATCTGCACAGATACTAATCACCTATGACAGAAAACTCCCACTCTGATCAAACTTTCATATCATATTAGGAGCAAAAAGCCCTGTCCTCCCTTGTACAAGCCAATCTCCATGTCGTCCATGAGCGGACGGCAATACCCATCTGCTCCTCCTTAACATAGGCCTAGGACACGTGAAAATCCAGACTGCAATCCTATAGTTAAATGCCCAAGTGGCAAGGCCAGCCTCCGTCCATCAGGAGGTTGGTAGTATAGCTACATGTCCTGATGCTCCTGACCACCAGCACAGTGCTCTAGCCACAGAGGTGTCACACTGGGGGCAGGGAGGGGCAGGAAGCATTCAGTCTTGGAGCTTGGGAATTGGAAACAATTTAGATATCTTCCAATCCAATTCCTCACTTTAGAGTGATCACTTCATAGAAGAGACTACTCATGCTTCTCATCTCACCATGGTTATGCCCAAAAAAACCCATCATAAGTTGAAAGTATCATATCTCAAATATGTATTTTGTGGTAGGTGTTTGGCTCAGTGGTTAAGACACTGTGTGGGATGCCTGCATCCCACATCTGAACACAAGTCCCTGAATTCCACGTTGGGTTCAAGTGCCAGCTCCCCTCCTCATTCCAGCTTCCTGCCAATGTGCACTCTGGCAGGCAGCAGGTAACAGGAGATCTGGTTTGAGTTCCCTGTTCCCCAGCATTTGGTGCATGAACCAATAGATGGCAGATAGGTCTTCTGTCTGTCTCTCTCGTTCTCTCTCTCTTGAATAAAATAAATTAGAAACAAAATAAATTTAATCCACCTAACCTAGCAAAATCACAGCTTAGCAACATGGCACCCTGTGGAGTCTCAGTTATTTTCCCCACATAATTGTGTGGCTGACTGGGAGCTTTGCCTACTGCGGCTCCCAGTGTGGTAAGAGAGGAAAAGATCAAATTCACAGTCTGAGATATGCCTTCTGTTGAGTGTGTGCTGTTTTTATACCAACATAAAATCAAAATGTCGTAAATCAAACCATCACCATCAGCGACCATCTGCAGATGAATCTACTGCCCTCCAGATACTAAATCTTTTGAAGGAAATGGGTACTGCCAAGCTGCAGAATCGTCTAAGATTTTTCACGTTTAATACAGTCATAGTAGCCAGCCCTTTAAAAGACTTCTGGGCTAAAACGTAGCTCTGCTTTGGGGTGTTTTCTTTTTCATTTGCATTTGATTCAATCCAATAGTCATTTAGTGGATTAATTTCATTTCTTGAGCTATTTCTGCCTTCTAGTTGTATGTATTTTTGGTAACTTAGAAGGTAGCACTAACAGAGAGGATATTTTCTCAGTTTCTTGGTTTATTTTCCCTCTTTATATGATTTCTTTTAGATTGACAATGTTTTCTACAATTCTTGCTTATTTTGTTGACTTGGAAGCTATTGAGCATATTTCTATGCTTCCAGTATTTGTCCTCAATATTTGGCCTACCTAAATAATTATATAAGTATGCACATTTGTACAGTGTCAAAGTACTCATCATTTCTACATTCCTCCCAAATGTTACATCTTAGTGTACAAAATGTGTGGACTCAAAGCCTAAAATATTCACTGTCTGGCCCTTTAAGGAAAAGTTTGCAGGATCCCACCATAGACTAACAATTTTGTGGGACAGAGCATTTCTGTGTTGGCAGTTATTTCTCTTCAACACTCTGAACAGATTGCTTCAGTATCTGTGGGTGTTGCTTTTAAGAAATTATATTTCAGTTTTTTTTATAATGACATGCATAACTATGGATTTTTCTTTTTGTTTCTGTTTGGAATTTGGTATGCACGTTGTGCCTAAGGGAGTCATATCTTTCCTGAGCTTCTTGTCAGATACTGTTTCTCTGCCATTCCCTATGTTGGAGTCCTTGATCTATCCTTCATGTATCTTAACTTTAAAAAACATTTTTATTATTTTGTTAAAATATCCTTTCTGTTCATGCTCCATTCAGAGTTTAACTACCTTCCAATTTACAAATTCTCCCTTTAACTAGGTATGTTGACTGTTTATACTATTGCTTTTTTGGTTCAGTGACTGAATTTTGTATTTCCAAGATTTTTTTGAGTTTTTTTTTCATATATACAGTTTTTCCCCCAGAAACCTTTTATTTTAGGAATACCAACTTCATGCTTTTCATAAATACAACTTTAGGAACATGGTGATTCTTCCCACCATACCCAGCCTCCCACCCACACTCCCACCCCCTTCCTCCCCCTTCTCCCATTTTTATCGATTCCCAAGATTTTTTTTATTGATTATTCCATTTGTTGGTTAGTTTGCCTTTCAGTGCTTGCTTGACTTCCCTTTTGTGTCAGCTTTACAATTATCTCCGTGAAGACCACACTCAATCTTCTAGTGGCATTGTTCAGGGCTCCTGCCCCATGCATTGTTGAGGAAAACAGAGATCCAACTTTCTGCTCTTCCCAACCCACTGAGTCTGTGTGCTTTAGGTGTAAGACAAGGGCACAGTTACATGTGGCAACCCACACAGCTCTGACTCAGATGCTGTGCATCCCCTACAGGGTATCCCCTCTAGAGAACACCCCAGCCCAGGCAGAGTTAGGGTGCCTACAATCTCCTTCCACACCTCTGTCCATTAGTGGTCTGCTCCTCACCCATTCCAGGTGCACCTCACTGGAATAAGGCCAACTGCCCCAACTAACTTCTCCCACAGGAAGTTGCATTTGGGTCAAGGAGACACAGCTATTTACCTATGTTGGTGGCGGGAACCTTCCTAGAAGGTCATGTGGAATGAGTGTCTGAGCACACCAACTCAAGGTTGTCAGGGGAAAGCCATGAACTAGCAGGACCACTGTGTACAAGGGCTCCCTTGGCAAAAAAAGAAAAATGATGACATAAAACCCAGCAGTGTTTTTTTTTTTTAATTTTCCTTTGATGCAATTATCCTGATAGTATTTTACAAAGTTACAGTTTTTTAAAACAGGAAAAATTTGGGAACGGGGGTTTAACTTAGCAGAAAAAATGCCTGCATTCTGCAGTGGTAAGCCTCTATCTGATTCCTGGGTCTGGCTCCTGACCCTGGCTTCCTGCTAATGTGGACCCTGGGAGCTGGCAGTGAGAGCTCGGGTGATCAGGTCCCTGCCACCCATGTGGGAGACCTGGACTGAGTTTCTGACTCCTGGATCTGGTGCCAAACCAGATACCAGTGATTGCAGGATTTGAGGAGTGAATCGTGGATGGGAGCTTCCTCCTTCCCTCCCTTCCCCCCTCCTTTGCTTCTTTACTTCCTCCCTTCCTTTCTTTGTATGCGTTTCATAAATACAACATTAGGAACATAGTAATTTTTCCCACGGTATTTGCCCTCTCCCCCTCCCCCTCCTCCTCCTGTTCCCTGTCCTGTTTTTTTTTACCCAGATTCATTTTCATTTAACTTTAGATACAGAGGATTAATTCTATTCTAGGTGATGAGTGTAGCACTTTGTATAAGAGAGAAAGAAAAAGTAGAAAGAAGAGAAAAAACAAACAAGAAACTGTTCCTCAATAGTCCAGACAAGGGCTGTTCAAAGTTATTCCATCTTGAAGGTAATTTTTCTTTTTTTTCTTTTCC
Organism: Sylvilagus floridanus; assembly: GCA_949820135.1. Classification (NCBI taxonomy): domain Eukaryota; kingdom Metazoa; phylum Chordata; class Mammalia; order Lagomorpha; family Leporidae; genus Sylvilagus; species Sylvilagus floridanus. Next base: position 93,295,914 of record OX463224.1, read on the forward strand.
TTTCCTTCCCCCATATTCCCTCTCTCTCTTCTTCCCTCCTTCCCTCCTCTTTCCTTTTAGAAACTGAACTATTTTTAAAGAACAACCCAAGAATGCTACATCTTTTGTGGGTTCTTAGACATAATATAACTTATGAGACATATGAATATCTTCCATTTAATACACTAAAAGGAAATGATTCATTGGGAACAAGTTTTACTATTAAATCTCATGATACAACTCTTTGGGGATAGAGGACCAGTTTGGGAAGTTAGTGCACAGTGATTCTTGTTCTTTATTTAACAATTAATACTCTTATGTATGATGTCAGTGATCACCTGGGGCTCTTGACAGAGGGGCCTAGGCTACGGAAGCCTTTTGGATCCACAACTTGGCAAGGCCATAGGCAAAGTGAAAGTTCTCTCCTCCCTTCAGAGAAAAGTACCTCCTTCTTTAGTGGCTGCTTCTTTCCACAGGGGTCTCACCCAGGGATCCTTCATGTAGAACGTTTTTTGCCACAGTGTCCTGGCTTTCCATGACTAAACTGGGGGCTTTCTTTCTCCATTTCTCTCTCTCTCTCTCTCTCTCTCTCAACTTAAAAAGACAAAGATTTTAATTCATGCTGGAAGGATAGATAGTACAATTCAGTGGCCTGCAAGACATCAACCCATCCAACACTACGTGGAAGCGGTAGCTCTGAGAGGTCCAGTAATTTGCATGAAGTCACACAGCAAGTGTGGTGGAAGGGAACCTAGATCCCATATTCTGGCCTCTTAAGGCAGTATTTCTACCATACCAGCCGCCCCTGGCAAGGGAGGTTCTTACCTCTCCTCGTTTCTCTGCCACTACAACCTTAAAGGCACCTTGCACTTTATCTGTGTACTGCTCTCATGACCGCAGGGATGTGTCGATCCAGGGAGCACACACTTAAGAAACAACTACCCATCCAATACGCCAGCTTCACTGCAGCTCCATTTAAAAAAGAACTTTTAAATGACCAGGTTACACCCCAAAAAGGTGCAATTTTCTACTGTATTATTGGCTATGAAATATTACAAGAGCAAAATGTAATTACCTTAATGCTATTTTTGATATCATATCAGCAAATTATCCCGAGTCCCCACTGTGAAACTTCTAGCAGGGTAAGCATTATCCTGTTGTGAGTGTGGCTCCTGGGGAAAACAAGTCGCTCAAACCCTTTGGACGCTCTGGCAATTAGCCACCTCAGGATGGCTGGGAGGAGATGACTTCAGTCACTGATGGAATGTTTAACCTGTGAACACCTAGGACATTTACCTACTGTTTGTTTTTTCCCCAATTAAGCTCCAGAGAATCTTCTCTATGCAAGCAAAAAACATCATTTTATATAATAAGAACTTTTCTCTATTTTCCTTCTTAATCATCAACAAATCTCCTTCTACTATTAAAAGACACACCATGAAAACTGGGAGGGGGGAGAAGCCAATAAGTATACATTGTGCAGAGGACTAAAACCCTAATGCCATGAAGAGAAAAACACACACCATGTGATGTGTTGGAGGATTAGCTATCTTCACATTGTGCAAACAAAAATAATAACTTCCAGCAGCCTTTGGAGACCAGTGATTTGTTTTCTAAAGTTCAGAAGCTTTATTAGAAGATTTAAAATGATTTTAAAAAAAAGCAACCTCCCATGCACTTAAAGCTTTACGAATTATCCATTTACTTTGGGTATAAAAACACCATGTGCTGAAGAGATCCGGCTTACAGGTTGGAGGAAGTTGTCTGTGTAAAAAATGTCCCTCCAGGTATTTACGGTACCAAATAGCATGCAGAATGTCAAATAATTTTTCTACTAAAACAAAGGATTCTATTGTCATCTCACTCTTTCTGAGCTCTGTTTAAAATTAACTGGAAGGCTGGCGCCGCGGCTCTCTAGGCTAATCCTCCGCCTTGCGGCGCCGGCTCACTGGGTTCTAGTCCTGGTTGGGGTGCCGGATTCTGTCCCGGTTGCCCCCCTTCCAGGTCAGCTCTCTGCTGTGGCCCGGGAAGGCAATGGAGGATGGCCCAAGTGCTTGGGCCCTGCACCCCATGGGAGACCAGGAGAAGCACCTGGCTCCTGCCATCGGATCAGCGTGGTGCGCCGGCCGCAGCGGCCATTGGAGGGTGAACCAACGGCAAAGGAAGACCTTTCTCTCTGTCTCTCTCTCTCTCACTGTCCACTCTGCCTGTCAAAAAAAAAAATTAACTGGAAATGTCTCATGAAATTGATGCACCAGTAAATTGTTCCTATAATTCTGATACAATTCTATAAAAATTCAGATTCTGATGCTGGAGACTGCTCTTGAAGACCTATTTCATCAGCTGCCTCCAATTTGGCAGTTTTTTCAAGCTTCCTGCGAAGATGAAAACATTAAGGTCAGTTACTAGATCTTCAGCATCTCCGCATTTGCAGTGTCTATTTTAGGTAGAAAACCACCCTTCAGGCAGCCATTCCATCTGGAAAATATAATTAATAAATCATCAGCCCTCAGCTCTGCACACTGCCTTCCAGAATCTACAAGACAGGGAAAGGAGCCCTCAGACCTATTCATTATGTATCAGCCCCTCACATGCTTCCTTAAACACCCCTGGGTCTCCAGGAAAACAGGGTGCCTGGATTCACATGAGAAGCTCGGCCCAGTCCTCCCCCACGAAGCACTGCCCCAGCTCTTTCTACCCATCTAATCTCCAAGACTGGATTTATCACATATCTCAACCTTATTAGCTTGAAAGCTGGAAGGGAGAGGCTGAAAAACAGAAATACCCCCAGGGGGCTCCAGGGCCTAACCAAAGACACCTTCCTATGATGACAACCTCCAGAAAGCCTAGGCAAAGGAGACCTGGCAGGAGACACTCCGGCTTCGGGTCCTTGTGGGGGAACACAGCACCCTTAAGTAGGAATCAGACTGAACAGATTCAAACTCCGGTTCTTTGATGCTGTGTGAATTTGGGAAAGTAACTTAATCTCTCTCAATCCCAGCTGTACTTGACTGCTAGATCTCAGGATGATTAAGATGGATTTATCAGAATAGAAGCAACAGCATCTCCTTCTCACCCCCCACCGCCGCCTGGGAAACACCTGCAGTATTCTTAATCACACTTTTTTTTAATGAAGAAAGTGATGCACAGAGATGGCTACGTCAAGGTCAAGATGGTTAGTGCTGTGGTGTAAGTTCTGTCCAGGGTCCCAGGGTCCCGGGGTCCCACCCTCCTGAAGGCTTCATCCTTTTCACCTCTGTAGTGTTTCTCTAATATGCTTAGACCAGACGAGCTGTGTGAATGCAGCATTCAAACTAAGGGCTTACTTTTTATCCCAGCCCTTTTTAGCTATGGATTTATAATATTTACTCACTCTGTAGCCCTGATTAATGTCTGAATTCAACCAATGCAGACACACACATATATAATTTTAGAAATATAGATAGCAGATATATGTAATTTTATATATCATACACAAACATATATTATACAGATATAGTCTGTATCTATATCTACATCAACATACATAAAAAAATTTAAGCCTCCCATTCCTCACTGGCACGCTGAACTGGCTGCTGGGTTTCTCTACCTCCCTATTTCAGAGCACAAGGTATTTGGGATTAAATCCAGCCAGAAATGTTATTTGCTCTGTTTAGTGCTTTTATGATGATTCTCTTATTATCTGCATGTGCCTGCACGCTAATTGTACATAACAATGGTTGTAAGCAGGCTGCCTGCAGATCTGGATGTGAGATGGGGGGGGGGGGGGGAGCAGGCCGCTCTTCCGCAGAATCCAGGCAAGGCCAAGGCCAGAGGAAAAGATTCAAAAGAAACAAGAGCAAAGACAGTGACCTCACTTAGAGCCGGGAAAACAGGACCTGGAACCGCCCTGGGGCCAAATGAACTGTCTCAGGGAATTCAGTAGGATGTTCCACCAAGAAAATGGAGAAAAGAGAACAATGAGTATAACTCTTCAAATCCCCCGAGGGCCCAAGATAAACTGAATCTTTAGACTCTCTCATCTATATATGGCCAAGGAACAAGTGATAAAACAGTCAAAAGTCTTTGATGATAGTTGACATACAATTCCAACATGAAGATTAAAATAGTCACATAATAAATTCGTACACATGAATTTGAAGAGAAACTTTAAAAATCTGCTTTCTGATATTTATGTTAATACAAGAACTCACAGTAAGAATCATGCTCCACCCTCTACAAAAAAAAATAGAAATAAAATTCTGATAGTTTAGGAGTCACAATGAGCTCAAAATCATGATGGATGGTAAAATGTTCTATCATGTCACACACAGTTTGCAAGTTATTTTCTAAGAGCACATATGGCACTAAAATACATCAATGGAAGTATGATAAATTGCACATCGAAAACAAATTACATATTAGTTGTTGGCATTTTTATTAGCTTAAAAATGATTTTAGCTTTGACATTTTGCAGTGTACTGAAACACAAATTATAATTAGCGAACATCTTGATGTTTGTTCTCAAATTCGTCTTTTCCAATTCCCTGTTTTTTTGTTTTTTTGGTTTTTTTTTTGACAGGCAGAGTGGACAGTGAGAGAGACAGAGAGAAAGGTCTTCCTTTGCCCGTTGGTTCACCCCCAAGTGGCTGCTGCGGCTGGTGCACTGCAGCCGGGCACCACACTGATCCAAAGCCAGGAGCCAGGCACCTCTCTCAGTCTCCCATGTGGGTGCAGGGCCCAAGCACTTGGGCCATCCTCCACTGCACTCCAGGGCCACAGCAGAGAGCTAGATTGGAGGAGGAGCAACCGGGACAGAATCTGGCACCCTGACCGGGACTAGAACCCGGGGTACCGGCGCCACAGGTGCAGGATTAGCCTAGTGAGCTGCAGCGCTGGCCTCATTTCCCTGTTTTCTGACAACTGCTCAACCACTGGAGATGAGGAACCATCAACTATTACCAGCCTTTCTTTTTTTTTAAGATTTTATTTATTTACTTGAGAGGTAGAGTTACAGAGAGAATGGTCTTCCATCCACTGGTTCCCTCCCAAAATGACAACAGCTGGAGCTGGACTGATCCAAAGCCAGGAGCCAGGAGCTTCTTTGGGGTCTCCCACGTGGGTGTAGGGACCCAAACCCTGGGGCCATCTTATACTGCTTTCCCAGGCCATAGTAGAGAGCTGGATAGGAAGTGGAGCAGCCGGGATATGAACTGGTGCCCCATTACCAGCTTTAACCTGCCCATCAGTCTCGAGGATTTCAGATCCATCCAGGTCTCACACTGATCCTGGGGTTGAGAATGGGGGGGCGGATTTATGTGAGGCTACAGAGCCTAAGCATCAGGTCCCTCACTGGCTGGGGTCCCTTTCAGCACTCTGGATCTCATTTTGTATTTGGAATTTTATATTGCTTTTGTAAAGGGGTCCTCCCGTATTGCATAAATATCAAGCCCCCCAAAAACTGCCCCTGGGTAGATGAACCAAGTCATATGCAGCAAACGACAGCCCTTCCTGAGACTCTCATAGCAATGCTTCCCATCAGGGCATGGTTACATTACATTTCAGACCAAGTGGTAGGCAGCCAACACCATGAGTAATAATGTTGTTGGGTGAGTCTTCCTGTTTTGGCAGATATTTAGCAAATTCTACAGGAAATGATAATTAGATATGATTTTTTTAAAAAGCATGTTACCTGTATTTTACTAGTCCTTGTTTTTCATAATGCAATGAAAATCTGCAAAAACTTCAGAAGTGAACTTGGCATTCCAAACAATGACACCCACCAACTTTGAGTGCCTCAGTAGGTCTTTAAAAAAAAACACCTCAGACCTGCAAAATGGTACAAAGTTTGACTTTTTCTGTAAACATTTGAAATATTCATAGAACTTCTGTTTCTAATTTTACTTTGATCTGCAATTTTAATTTATGTAGCAAAGCTCAATGCAGAACGATTTGCAAACTCCATAAAGATATCTGAAATACTTGGCTTCTTTTCTTGCTTTCTTTCAACTCAGTAATCAAAAGTTCACAGACTTCATAAGGTAATTATTTCCTTAAAGACTGGCTGGAGTTTGTAAATCATTATATACTTCATCTTAGATCTCCTTATTAACGCAGCAGTACAGAAATGGGGGAAAGATCTAATTTTATTGATTGCCTGACTTTTTCCAGAAGTTTGCTAGTAGGAAGCCAATGTAAACCTCAGAATAACCCTATGAGGTGAAGAGCATTATCTTCTTTTCGTGGAAACTGAGGCCAAGAGAGGCAAAACAACTAGCTCAGGTTATATGACTAACTACTAACTGGACAAGTGTGGAGTCCAATCAATTCCATTAAACTAAGTATTCAAAGACATGCATAACCATCCTCATAGTATATAAAAGTAGTTCCAAAAGTTCTTAGAAAAAACATAATTATAAAATACATTTGCTTCGATACAAAAATTTTTGAAATCCATGCAGTTTTTTTCCCCACAAACTTTTTTGAAATTCCCTCCTAACATGAAAAGAATTGCTAAGAACAGAGTTCATCAGCAATCTGCAGTTCTCAAAAACCAATACAAGTACTGTGATAATTGCAAAGAAACGGGTCGTATAGAAGAGGTGGGAGAATACTGAGGATAAAGAGGGGTGAGAAATAAAGACTGCACAAACAGCTTTGGAATCTGCTCCTGCAGTACCAGCAGTGTGGCAAGCAAAATGATGAAGAGCCATGAGAAGAGAACACAAAGGGCTTTGTAAAGTGCTGAATTCTTGGGCTACCGAAAGTTACCCAGTCCTGCACCCTGGAGAGCGTTCTCAAAGCTTCAGATTTAAGGAAAAAGCAGGTCTCTAAACAGCAACTGAAGGCAGAAGCTAAGTAAAAGGCACTGAGCTTACCACATTCTGTGCCACAATCAGCACAGACTGCACACTCCAAGAAGAGAGGAAAGCATCGGAATGGGATCAAGACAACTCCAGTTTGGAGCGGACATAAGGATTTTGATGCTGTAAATCAGAGGTCGGAAGACAGGGTCATTTATTCCAGCAGGTAATGTTGAGATTTCTCAATGGAACTCAGAAGAGATGGAAAAGTACCCACCCATCATAGAGCTCGGAACTGACAGGCTGGACGAGAAGTGGACAGAGGCTAACACACCAAATCAAGGAAGACAGACAGTCTTTGGCAAGAGAGGAATGAATCTGGAGCATGGGGTTGACTTTAGGTCTTTGGCCATGGATAGAAAATGACAGAACTGCTCGATTTGATCTTGAGAATCAATGCCAATTCCTTATTAAACTGTCAATCTTTCTTAGTGTCATCCCTAAAGATCTTGATTCAGTGAATGTGCCAGTGAACCAGAAAGCTACAAGTTTCAACAGCCCTCCTCAAAAAGCAAGCATGAGGCTCTCGGGCAGCATTCTGGGGGTTTCTGCAGCCATTAGTGCCATCACAATACTGAGGATCACATCAGAACACTGCAGATTTTCCCAAGAAACTACACTGAACTGCTTACTTCACAAATACCTTGCAGAAAACATCGAATCTTGAAAACTAATGTTTGAATCATCACCTAGGACTAGTTTCCTTACAGTCCCACCTCCCAGCCTTATATTTTTCTCCCCAGAAAACTGTGGGTATAGCTATCTTGGCAAGCTGGAAACTTACAAGTATTTGATAAAAAAAAATCAGTAACTTCATTTTAACTGCTATACCCTAAAGGATCATTCCTAGGTAATCTACTTGAGCTCCTCTGAGGCTATGAAGAAGCCAGGAAAAGGATTGCAAAAGGATCTCTACTTGGGGGCCAGGATATAGAGAATTTCACAGCTCCCAGGATCATGCAAAGACTTGGGTCAGTCATGGGTTTACACCAAGCTGTAACATGCAGGCAGACTCCAACTGCCCCAAGTCACGGAATCCTGAATCCAGCCCCTCATCACCCTTAGCTCAGGTCTACGCAATCTTCTCACTTCCAAGGTAGAATTTCTTCAATAAGAACTGAATAGAGGGCCAAGAACATTAAGGACAATATGGACATAAATGCATCTACACAGCTGTCCATATAATCTACACCTGTATTGGCTGTGCCTGACACTGGGCCAAGCACTTTATCTATACTCTTTGATCCCATACAGCCTGACACATAGGAAAGTGCTCAATAAACATTTGTTGAATGAATGAATGAAATAAGGATATGAAGGTATCCTCACGCCCATTTTACAATGAGGTTGAGAGAGGTTAAAAGACATCCCATAGTTAGCAGAGAAGAAAACCCAAAACAAACCCAGGAATATCTATGTGACCATATGTGTCTTCCCATAGGAGTCTGGGTCCTTAATCACCTGCTATTGCTATTTTAAAAATGTATTACTTGACTACCCGCTGTGTGTCAGAAGTTTTGAGAGGCCCAGGAGGTTACAGATGAGACCTGCCCTTGAAAAGTACACAACTTGGTAGCTACTAGTAAATGCCCCAGCAAGTAAGAGGCAACAGTTGAAGAAGACAAAGAGGCTAGGTGACATCCCTCGATCTTCCAGGATGCGATCAAGGGCTACTCTGGAAGTATCCCCTGGCACTGGCAAGTCTGGAGGCCAGGTGGCAAAGCAGCCTGAGCAATTCCAGGCTGGTGGACATCTTTCCTCGCCATCTGATCACATGGGGTTTCGTCACTTTGGGATGGTCCCGCCAGACACACCTCAGAGATGCATGCTTGTAAAGGAACTCCTATGGGCTTCAGACTCTGATCTTCCAAAGCTGTCTTTACAGCAAGCACCTTCACACCCAGAGGGGCAAGCCAGGTCTACACGGAGTCCTGCTGCTGCACCCAGCCTGGACGGAGACCCTATCAGCTGAGGTCGGGCAGCAACAGGCAGATCAGCCTTTGAGGATAGTACACAGAGCAACACGCACGCACCTGGATAATGTAGACCTTGAGGCTGAGCTCTCTGCCTCCTGGGTGCCCTAAGGCCCTTTCGGCACCTGTGTCCAGACTCTGCCTTGGTTACAGAGGCCGTGTGCCCTGTTCCCACACCACAAGTGTTCTTAGGTGTATCTGGGAACCCTGTCTGTCCAGATCCACAGATCTGTGGAGGGACAGCCAGGACCCCCTTCTCCAGCTCCTGAGGTCCCCTCCCCAATTTGAGCCCCCCCCCCCGGACTTTGTATCTAGGAGGGTCACCTTCTTCAGGGGAGACTTTGCCTTTTACTCTCAGGCATGCGGCCTTTCTCAGGCCCCACCATAGCACGATACAGTCTCCCCAGAAAGACCCCTCACACACAGGAGCCCGGGCTTTGAGTGTCAGAAGATGGGTGCTGTCAACAGAAGCTCTCAATTATTCATCACCCAGAAAACCAACGTGGAAAACCCTCTCCAGGCAGTCACAGGTAAAACACAATTCTGGTCCTCAAGAGGGGCATTCTTGTACAACAGAAATCTAATGTAAGCCATGTATGCAGTGGCGAATTCTCAGCCAGTAGCTACATTAAGAAAAGTAAAAAGATATGGGTGCATTTAGTGGGAGTAATATATTTTAATTTAACCCAATACATTCAAGATATTTTCATTTCAGTGCACAATAATATGAATGATTGTGAATGAGATATTCAGATTTTTTCCCCCATTTGGTATTGTCTTAAAAAATCCTTTGTGGATTTTACACTTACAGCACATCTCAATCTGAATGAGCTACAGTCCCAGTTCTCAGTGGCTGCTGGCAGCTGCTGGCTACTGTACTGAATGGTACAGCTCTAGATGCTTCCAGTCTAGTAGAGCTAGGAGATGTTCCTGGTAGCTCTAATTACCTCTCCAATAAAGTGATATGCAGACAGAACTATCCCCTCCTTTACCCAAGGGACCGTGGCCCAGAACTTTCCCAGATGAATCTCCTTAGGCTTTCTACCTTCATTTTTAACTTATTATTTTGTAGATTTATTTATTTATTTGAAAAGCAGAGTCTCACACACACACACACACACACACACAGACACGCACACAGATACACACACACACACAGGGTGGGGGGCCTTCTATCCAATGGTTCATGGCTGGGCCAGGCCAAAGCCTGGAGCCTGGAACTCCATACAGATCTCCCACATGGATGGTAGAGTCCCATGCACTTGGGCCATTTTCTGCTGCTGTCCCAGGTGCATTAGCAAGGAGCTAGATCAAAAGGGGAGCAACTGGGTCTGGGACCAGTGCCCACACGGGATGCTGGCATTGCAGGCAGTGGCTCAACTTGCTGTGCCAGGATACCAGCTCCAGGCTAAATAACTTCGTTCTAAGCTCTAAGCCAGGCAACAGAACAGACCCATGTAAGTCGAATATGTATGGCTGGGGCTAGGCATGACCAGCATCCCAGACTTCCTGACCCTGAAAGCATCATTATGCTTAGGCTTCTTCTATAGCTACATTAACATTTTAATTATTTTTTATTTATTTGAGAGAGAGAGAGAGAGATCACGTGAGCACTCCCATTCATTGATTCATTCTGTGAATGTCCATAATACCCAGGAGTGGGCTAAGGCTGGAGCCAAGAACCATGAGTTAAGCCAGGTCTCCCATGTGAGTGGTATCCATGAGGATACACAAAACTTGAACCTCTGAGGGTCTGGAGGAGCAGGAAGCTAGAGTCAGGAGCCAGAGTGAGGAATCAAAATCCAGGTGTTCTGACCCAAGCATCTTAATCACTAGACTAAATGTCTGATCTCTATAGTTACTTCTTGTAAGCAGTAAAAGGAGCCTCTTGATATGCCCAAACCTGATTCTTGACCACTGATTCTAATGAATAAAGCACTTTGGATATTAGTAACAGTATCAGATCCCTTCAGCTGCAAATGACAGGAAAGTCAATTCAAAAGAACTCAACAGGAGAAGGGTATGAGGGCTGTATCAGCCCACAATAACTAGAAGGCCCAAGGAGAAGAAGCGTCCAGCAAGGCTTTGTCAACTTCCTAAGGAGGGGCTGGCACCTGGCTCTCTTGGTTAATCCTCTGCCGGCCGCACCGGCATCCCATATGGTCACCAGGTTCTAGTCCTGGCTGCCCCTCTTGCAGTCCAGCTCTCTGCTGTGGCCCAGAAAGGCAGTGGAGGATGGCCCAAGTGCTTGGGCCCCTGCACCCGCATGGGAGACCAAGAGGAAACACCTGGCTCCTGGCTTCGGTTCGGCTCAGCGCGCTGGCCGAAGCAGCTATCTGGGGAGTGAACCAATGGAAGGAAGACCTTTGTCTCTGTCTCTCTCTCACACTGTCTAACTCTGTCAAATAAAAAAAAATTTCCTAAGGAGCTGACCTCCTGCCCTCTCCACTCTGCATTATTCCATGTCAGCATCATCTCCAAGATTCAAAAAGTGGTCTCCAGCAGCTCCTGCAAACCATCCAGAGGACTCAGAGTGACCTCAGCAAGGGCACATCTCACACCCTGCAGAGGACAAGGAGCCTCTTGCTCTAGTTCCTCATAAATCCTAGGAGCCATCTCTGCCATTGACCAGCCCTGGGCTGCATGACCATCTCCAAACCAATCACTGCAAGTGATTGCCAGCTTCCCTAACTGGGTTAGGCCAATCAGGGTCTATCCCAGGCTATGATGCCAGGGTACATCCCACCCAAACTGTATGACTAAAAATGGAGAGGGAAAAACTTTCCAAAGGAAAAACCGAAGTCTGTGAGAAACTGGGGGTAGATATCAGAGAGGCCCCGACAAGTGTCCACCACAATCAACATGACATGTCCATGCATGTTACTTTATCTTGCCTGATGTGTGGGTATTCAACTGGGGAATCGCTGAGTTCTGTGGTAGTTTCAACTATGTCACACAAAATTAATTTCAATCCCTCCAGAGAACTGTCACAACCATTGGATTCCTCTGGCTATAGAAAAATCTCCTTAACACAGTGGTTTTAAGAAAGCAAGGGGGCCAGCACTATGGTGTAGCAGGTAAACCACCATATGCAATGCCAGCATCCCATATGGCCACAGGTTTGGCTGCTCAACCTCTGATCCAGCTCCCTACTAATGTGCCTAGGAGAGCAGTGGAGAATGGCCCAGGTACTTAGGTCCCTGCACCCACATGGGAGACCCAGATAGAGCTCCTGGCTTCTAGCTTTGGATCTGCCCAGCTCCGGCCATTGAGGCCATTTAGGGAGTGAACTAATGGATAAAAGAGCTTGCTCACTCTCTGTCTCTCTGTAACTCTGCCTTCTGCAAAGATGAAATCTTAAAAAAGAATTAAAAAGGGGAAGCGAGTCCCCTGTCCTAGGTGGCTTCCCCACTCTGCTCTACTGAAAGCCCAGGTATACAGCAGGGATACTGAGACAGTGATGTACCTAAGAGTTAAGAATTACAGAGAGATTTTCTGACCAAAGCTCAGGTGTTATCAGCTGGTGCTCAAAGATTACCCGAGTATAAAGCCTGGTCAAGCACATCTTTCAACAGCTAGTAGAATGATTGCAGGAAGCTTCCGATGTCAAATTTCTGTGAAGCATTCTTCAGATCATTTTTTCTTACACTCCATCTGGTGACAAGACTACTGTGTGTGAGGGATACCGGCGCTCAGGAAGCAAAGGGTGTATCAGAGTACTCCCTGCTAGCTCTCTGCTCCAAGGGGCTTTAAAAATCACATCCGTTTGAAGGATGCAACGTTCCTCCCAAGTTTATAATCTGTAGCAATTACCGTAATTAATAATCAGTGACATTCACAAGGGCAGGGACAGAATCTGTTCTGTTCAGCACTATGTACCCAAGTCCTGAAACACAGTAGGTTCCCAGACGATATGGGGATGCAAGGAAATTAGATGTAAGGAATGAATGTTGTAGAAGCCAACCTATTTTGACACCCATACTCAGCCTGAAGACTCTCCCAGATGTTCTGCTCTGAATCCTTTGAACAGCTGGGACAGAGGTGAGGAGGCAGTGGTGGCAGTGGTGAGGTAGGGGTTGAGAATAGGATGTCTGAAAATGATCTGAAAGCAATAACCCCAACAATTCAACCCTGGGTTGCCCAGGCCTGGAGCTCCAGAGGCAGAGAACACCCAAGAGCTCAGAGATGCCCAGGGCAAGAGGGACAATAACCAGCCATGGCACAAGATGCTCTTAGCAGAGGGAAGTGTAAAATGCTATGGGCAGGGCTGGTGCCGTGGCTCAATAGGCTAATCCTCCACCTGTGGCACCGGCACCCCGGGTTCTAGTCCCAGTCAGGGCGCTGGGTTCTGTCCCGGTTGCCCCTCTTCCAGGCCAGCTCTCTGCTGTGGCCCTGGAGTGCAGTGGAGGATGGCCCAAGTGTTTGGGCCCTGCACCCCATGGGAGACCAGGAGAAGCACCTGGCTCCTGGCTTTGGATCAGTGCGGTGCACCAGCCACAGCGCATGCTGGCTGCAGCAGCCATTGGGGGGTGAACCAACGGAAAAGGAAGACCTTTTTCTCTGTTTCTCTCTCTTACTGTCCACTCTGCCTATCCAAAAAAAAAAAAAAAATGCTATGGGTGGAAAGATGAAGGAGCAACTGATTTGAAGGACCAGGAGGGCTTAGAGGAAAGCCTCAGATTATAACTGGTTCTCCTGGAGGCCTCCACAAAGGCCAGACTGAAGGGCTCCAAAGCCCCCAGCAGTGGTGAGGAGGAGGGTGGGTGGGGGGTAGGTCAGAGGCGCACATGGAGTCCAGTGCCGGGAGCCTCTAAGGGTAGCCAACCTGTCTGCATGAATGGGTGAGCCTTCCTGCTGCTGCACCACGGCCCTCTCACAGGCCCTGGGCTGCCAGGTCTGCCGGATCCAAGTCCAAGGCAGGGGACAACACAGTGTCCCGGGCAGGGGACTGGGGAGGAACCAGAGGGCCTCTGACAGGAGGCAGTGGCATGCTTCCTGGTGGGCAGGCCATTCTGCTTCTGCCCAAATGTTTCAGACACTGGATCAGAAGAGCCCACTTCCTCTCTGCTAGATAGATCTGTTTTTGCCACATGGTTTTCAGTGTTCCTAATGAACTGTTAACAAGCTGTCAATTAAGTGCACAAATTAGGAACGATGGCATGGAGAGGTTTCCCTAACAGAGCATGCGCCTGAGTCGCACGCCCTGGGACCTTGCAGAGATAGCCCTGAGCCACAGGAGGGAAACGCTGCAGTTTGCTGCTGAGCGTGGAGGGAGCAGAGGGGTTACGATGTAAACTACGGGAAACTGCATGGTTCTTGCTCTCTTACTCTACACGCCGGCAATCTTCCAGATTTCTAGCAAATCCAAGTTACTTCTCGGCTGCAACTTGTAAGCTGTGTGGCTGAAATGGGTGCTGAGACCTGCTTCTGGGCGACTTTTACTGTCACTTCTCTTCCAGCCAATTGGATCTGTGCGCTTTCGGCAGTTCGCTGGGGCCCTCTCCAGGATTCGGGAAAGAACTCCCCACAAAAGCAGACAGGTGCACAACTGAAGAGATGTCACTCTCCCTGCCGCTCCTTCCGCAGGGGGTCTCCAAACCCACAGCTCCCTAGAGGGGGCCCCTCTCCCCGGCCTGGGGAGGGGCTGTCACAAGCCCCTCTGCACTTTGAGCCAAGCCAGGCGGGCGGGCACATTCCAGGGGCCGGGGGCAGTTCTCTAGGACACAGAGGGACATGAAAGGAACATGAAAGCTTTTCTGCAAGTCCCAGAGAGAAAGGGGACAAAAATCAGGAGCGCTCCCTCGGTGGGAATTGTTGGAAATGTTCCTCACACAGGGCTGGGATAACAAAAAGGCCGGTTACTGGTTAACTTTAAGAAAAGAGCTGGAGATGCTGGGGGTGTGGTGGGGGTACAGACACAATACTACCGGGAATGGAATGACTGCACACAGGTCTGTGCCCAGAGGAGCCTGTGGGAAGAATTCTGGAAAAGAGGCCATGGGGAGGGGCTGCCCAGAACACGTGGAGCTGATGGGTGACCACTGTTCCCGACTCACGCCCCCAAGTCAATTTCCCTGAAAGACACAGCCTCTGTGACTCAGTTTCCCCACCTGTTGGAGGACTGGGACAAGGGTGGCAATCCTAAAATGAAAGGAGAAGCCCGGGAGAAGGCCCTTGGACCTCCTGCCTCGGAGAAGTTGGAGAAGGGGACTCCGGCCAGCAGCCAGGCCCCTGGAGGCTCCCGGAGGCTTCTTCGTGGGATGCTGCCGCTGCAGCCTGCAGTCCTGCTGTGACATCTCAGGTTTCCCCTCCACGTGCTGGCCACCACCCTCCCCTTCAGGGCTTCCCCTTGTGCCAGCTACTGTGCCAGCACCAATGGGGACCCTCTTGCCGTCTAATCTTCTGCTCTGCCCCTCCCCCGATGGAGGGGAGGAGCCTGCTCCTGGGATCTGAAGACCAGGCTGCCCCTGCACCCCCTCCCCCCCACTGTGGCACTTTGCTTCCCAGAGGAAGCCACCTGGGGGAGGTGCAGGTGCAAGCCTGGGGAGACCTGGTAAGCAGAGGCTGCAAATTCTCCTCTCCATGCTCTCTGTTTTTCCTTCAGCACCCAAACCCTCTTTTCCGAAGTGGGTCCCAATACAAAAGACAGGAAAAGCAGGGCGGAGACCCCACCCCCTTGGCTGTACCCTCCAGGTTCCGGTTCCTCCCTCATCACTAAAAACCCATGGCCCTCAAGCACGAGTCATTATTAATCATCACAGGAAAGTATCCTGGAGATGAAATCTCATCTGTTCCTGATAACCTGAATGGAAGATGCCAGACAAAGTCTCCCAACGTCTGTCCATTTCATGGCTTTGTGTCAGGTATGGGGCGGACTCCGCCTCCTTGAAAACTACATCCTTACAACAGCCTGACATCCTGGGGCTTCCCCTGTGTAGCTCCTATGTCATCCACCCTTCCCGCTGCTCCCTCCTTGTGTGACCCTCACGTCCACGTCACTTCTAGCCTTGTCTGTTTCATGACTCACTCCTACACAGTCACACTTAAGAGCTAGAGAAAAGTTCATGTTTCTTGAAACCACTGTAAAAAAAATGAGCAATGGGGCTGGCACTTTGGCATAGTGGGTAAAGTAGCCACCTGCTGCGTCAGCATATGGGCACCAGTTCATGTCCCGGCTGCTCCACTTCCAATCCAGCTCCCTGCTAATGCGCCTGGGGAAGCAGTTGAAGATGGTACAAGCACTTGGGCCCCTGCCACCCATGTAAGAGACCAAGTGGAGTTCCTTCATCCAGCCTGGCCCAGCCCTGGCTGTTGCAGCCATTTGGGGAGTGAACCAGTGCATAGAAGATATCTCTCTGTCTCTGTCTCTCCCTATCTGTAACTCTGCCTTAAAAATAAATAATTAAAAAAAAAAAGAGCTACAGAATCATCACTAAGAACTCTTTTCTGCCCCCCACTGAGCTCCACCATCAGTCACCTTTCCAGAGGTGACTGCTGGCCCTGCAGTTAGGAATGCAGCCTTCTGGGGGGCTGGCAGGTACAGGTCAGACACGCTTGCAGAGCTCTGATCAGCCACCAGGGTCGAGGTCCCGTTTTACTAAGGTGAGTCTTCCTGCAGGACTTACCACCGCCTGCCCTTTCGCACATTGCTGGGTTCATTCAGCAATTCTGCTCCCAGATCTAAATGCTCAGTGCTGGCAGGCTGCAAAGCCACATTCCCTACCTCCCGCCCCTGAGGGCCAGAGGGAAAGTCAGCAGGCACAATTACAGCTTTCGCATGTCTTTCTGGGGAGAAGAGTTGACTGTGATTTCATATATTTTTTCCTGTGCCATGTAAGTGATTGTCTCAAGAAGCACAAGCCCATGCCCCCACAGCGCACACACACACACACACACACGCTGAAAATTTCATGGAAAAGTTCTCCAGATGAAAGAAGGCCACAGTTTTTTCCCAGGAGCCACGTGGGATGCTCTCTGCCACATGTTATTGTTATAGATACAGTCACAAAAAAACCTAGGGTGGAAAATGTTTATAAGATTGGCAGTAAAGAAAAGAAAGGAAATTAGAGAAATCAAAATGAACTTCACGTTCATAGAAAAAAAAATGAATAACAAGTTGTTTTCTCCATACCCACAGAAACAGACTAATTTCCATCCCCAAAACCAATTCGCCAAGCTATGGGCATCCATGGCTTTCTTGTGCCCTCTAGTGGGCAAAGGTGGTCATTGTTTTTCCTTGAGTGACAGCCAGGGAGTCTTATGCACTTGTCGGCCTTCTTATTACATCATGAATTTTGATAAGCCCATTAGCCAGCCAGGCAGCCAGGAGGAGGATGTCTTTCTCACTTGATGACTACACAATGAGGAGTAATATATTTTAATTTAAACACCATAAACCTATTGAGTGCTTAATTAACTTTAACCGTCTTTAGGGGAATGGAGCCAATTTGAGGGGGTCAAAAGGAGTTGTTTCAATATCAAACAGTTTTACATAGTCAATCCATTCATTCGGCCTACAGCTACTGATTAACACACAAAATTAACATGTTAGTAAAAATTCATATTCAGGCCTCTGGGGAAATTAAGATGCGCATGCACAGGGCATGATTAGCACGGCTATTGTCTTCTCCCAACAATATAATTTAATGGGTTTTTAGAATTACAGAAAGAGAGACTCGGTGCTGGTTTGAATTGATTATTTACCACAAAGCTTTGAAATATAGAAAAGATAGAAAACATCTCAAGCCAAAAGGGCCAGCGAACAGAGGCGGATGGGCTCCCAGCGAGTGTATCTTACTAAAGGAGCTTGGCCAGAGTGAACTGAGCGAGCGGCAGGCTGGGCGCCGCGTGCAGACGGGAGCTGGGGCCAACAGGACTGGGGACAGGACTTCTGGCTGCGTGGAAAAGCGCAGCCAGAGCTGCCTCGGCTGGGAGGGGAAGTGATTTCATTTCAGATTTGATCACACCGCATATCCAGACTACATGAGGTATTCAAATTAAAATTGCATAGACAATTAATCAATTTTTTTTTAAAAAAAATCATGTAGGATCTCTGTCCTTAATGTGCTGTACATTGTGAATTAATACTATAACTAGTACTCCAACAGTATTATCATTTTGTGTCTCTATGCGAGGGCAAACCGTTGAAATCTTTACGTAATATGTACTAATTTGATCTCCTGTGTATAAAGATAATTGAAAATGAATCTTGATGTGAATGGAAGGGGAGAGGGAGCGGGAAAAGGGGAGGGTGGGGGGAGGGAGGGAAGTTGTGTGGGGGGGGAGCCATTGTGGTCCATGAGCTGTTCTTTGGAAATTTATATTCTTTAAATAAAAGCTTTATAAAAAAAAAAAAAAAAAAAAAAAAAAAAAAAAAAGAATCTAAGCTTTAAAAACAGGTGCGGGGTCGATGGGAAAGAGAACAGGGTAAGAGTAAGGTAGTTACTACATCTGCAAAGCAAAATTAGTTCTGAGTTTCCTGGTAGCCAAGGAAAAAGGGCTAAGTACACAGAGAGGGATATACTCAAGTACTTCCCACTGTCCAGCGCCCTTAAGGTAACGCGTCAGTTAGGCTGCACAGGCTTGTTTCCCTCCTCATGCTAACTTTGAGAGCAACTGATCACGTGGTCACTTGCAGGCAGAGGACTGCCCATGTGCTTGCTGACAGCTCGGCAAAGGGTAAGGAAATAGTCTTCAGAAAGTGCATCCCTCAGAGAGCTTGGAAAATCCAAGTGCCGAGTTCCAAGCGGAAACCAGCAAAGCCACTTCTGTAGGAAGCTAAAACAACAAAGCCTAAACACACAGTTCCTGATGATCTTTCTGGGCTCCCTCTGATGACAGTAGCTTTCTGAACCCAGAAAAGTGGGAAATAAATATGAATTTTTTTCTCATAAGGAATTTACAAGAACCTCAAAATTGGCCTGATTGCCTTCAGTCTCTTCCTCTCTCCAAAGCACACACACCTGGCCGAGAAATGAACCCTCCTAAAATATGCACTTGACTATGCCTGTCTTTGTGCAAACTCCTCCATTGCCTCTTGCCCCCAACATGGAGCCATGTGCAGCCACATCTCAGCACCACCCGCACGAGTCCTCCTGCCAGCGAGGCTGATCTTCCACTGACCCCTAAACATGCCTCGAGTGTTTCCACCCCGGACATCCACGCCCTGCCCCCAGCCCACTCTCACCCACCTCCCCACTTCTTCAGATGCTTCTCCCCCCCCCCCCACTCTCCTCAAAGATGAATTTTCCCGTCTCTGCACCTCCTGTTGTTGCTCCTGAGGAAGGCTCTGGAATGGCCTGCAGGACAGCCCTGTCCTTCCTGGCACAGTCACCAAGGCCCTTCAGTAGGCCTCAAGCTGCAGGCTGCACGCTCCTTCCCCCATCCTCCCAGTGAGGTCCCTTGTCTATATTGCAGGCTGCACACTCCTCCCCCCACCCTCCCAGTGAGGTCCCTTGTCTATATTGCAGGCTGCACACTCCTCCCCCCACCCTCCCAGTGAGGTCCCTTGTCTATACCACAGGCCAGGCTGTCCTGCCCCTTGCACCCAGCCTCTCCTCTCAACCTGGCAAACTCTCCTTCCCCAGATCTGGCCAATGCGCAGCTCTCCTGAGATACTGCTCCCCACCCTCCCCAGAAGCTAGGCTCCTCTGCCCTTTGCTCCCAAAGCACTCCTCCCCCACCCAAGCCTTGTCTATAACCTGTGAATTTTTTAAAAAATAATTATCAGTTATTTACTTAGAATCTCCCCATGAAATTCTGAACACTAACTTGTGAGGATAAGCGCCATTGGTTAGAGCAGAAACAGACGGCTGGTAGCACAGGCGCTGAGGAATAGCTTTGATTCTCGAGGACATCTGCGAGTCCACAGCTTTCTGGTCAACGCTGCACTGTTCTGTAAACTCGTGTCTCCTGCTCCGTGTCAAAGATCTCACCCTCCCGACGCCTGCACTTCTGCAGCTTCGCTCTTCTGGAAATCAGCGTCAGTGAGATGTTGGGGGATTTCCACACTGGACAGCAATTTTCCGGGAGGTGGCGATGACAAATTTGTGCTCAGCTACTTTAGGAAAAGCACCCTCTTGCTTCTGTGGCACCTGGTGAGGACAATCAGAATGGGCTCAGGGTGGATGCTGGCCTGCAGTCTGTGCCGACTGGAGAGCTTTTTGCAGTAGCTCAACAATTTTCACGGCGCACCTCCAGTGGGATGATATCTAGGCAGCTTGCAAAGCTTAACCACTCTGACGCCATCCTTCTTGTCACCATCACCCAGTTTTGTGACAGTAGCAGGAACCTTCTCCCTCTTTTCTTTGCCACCCTGGATTGAGCTGAGTACTTCTCTTGCACAGGCCTTCCTGGAATACACAGCAGATCACAAATATCTGCGAGTCCCTCAGCGAGGCCAGGGCTCCGGCTGCAGCGGGCTCCCCTCTCCTAGGCTTTGTATCCACCAGCTTACTGCTTTTAGCCTTGCCCACGGCACTCTGCCTTCTCGGCTGCAGATTTCTCTTCAGCGTCCAGCTCCGGAGCTGGAGCTTTTACATCCGCCATCTGGCGGGGTGGGGAAGGGCCCTGTGGATGTTGAGCGTGGCCCCATCCCCCCATCCCCCTTGCCAGCCCAGGAGTTCCCTGACAACCCAGAGACTGGTTTCAAGGTCACTTCTTTTCTTATATCTTTTGAAGCCAGCAGTGTGTGGCACCCATGGCTCATAACAGAATGCTATCATAGAACATAACACAGGTCACATAGGACACGTCACTTGGTGATGTCTACCACGTGCAAGCCCTGGGCTCATGGCCCCGGGTGACAGAGTCAGGGCTCCACCTCTGTGCCGACTTGTCCTACACCACCATCACCCGCTGTTGTAGGAGGACCTCTGGCTTTCTGTTGGCCCTCCTTTTGCCCTTATCTCTTTTCTCTCTGGCTTTCATGTACCAAGGAAGCCTGACAAAGAGGTGCAAGAAAACAAATAGATGGGCACGACAAAGAAAAATAGACTCAAAAGACGTGAGAGACTCAAAAGCCTCCCCTTGCACAGACTTTGACCCCATCAGCTTCCAGGTACCTGGAGCCATGGAAGGCCCAAGGGCCAAAGGTGGCAGAGCCCAGTCCTCCAGCAAAGTGAGCAAATCGGGTCACTTCAACAGGCTGGGGTCGGCTCCAGGTCGAGAGACAGGGCTGGGACCCCTGCAGAGGAGAGCTGAGTGCCTGGAGACTTAGTCTGTGATGGGATCACCCAGGGCAGGCTAGCACGGCAGGGCTCATGGCACAGGTTGGCACCAGGTCCCTAACCAAGAGGAGCTATGTCTTCCTTTGCCTGTGACTCTGGCTGGCTTCCCCTCCTTCTAATCCTGGTTCTCCATCAGCCGTCTGGTGTCACCTCTTCTTCTCTACAGGATTCAGAAGACACAAATGCATCAAGGCAAATGGGAGCAGAGGGAGGAGCTTCCACCACAGACCAAGGAGAGCATGAGCAAAGCTAGCCCACGGGCCTATGCTGGATTCTGGCACCAGTCTCCCCGTGGGCTTATTCTGCCGGGCACATGGCTTCCCCAACCCATCTGACAGAGGACCAGCCCCAACGGAGCATATGCTTTGAGGCTTCATGCTCTGATCCTCCCCTGCCCCACCCCTTGCACGGTTTACTACAGATTTAGCACATGCGCACACTGCTGCTATGGTGGTGGGGGGTGAGGTGAGGTGGGGGGATGGAATACGTGATGTGGCAATAACACAGCTACACACCAAAGGGGTCTACCATCATCTGCGAAGTGAAGGCAAAATCTGAATGGACCACCACAAAAGCCTGCCCCCAACACTGCTGGGAGATGGTTTCGGGGTCCAATGTGGCATTTCAACCAAAAGTCTTAAAAATATGTGCCTTCTTAGGAATACCAATTTATTTGGTGGCTATGCCTAGAGATTTCACTATACAGACATGCATGTCAGCATTATTTAGTGAAAAGCTGGAAACAGTCTCAACAATAGTTTAATCAATGACATTAAGGCATTCCTTCAGGTGAAGACCAACAGTAGGTTAGTATCAACTGATAGAGAAGAAATGTTCATCTTATATGATTAAATCAATAGAGTGGAATAAAGCAGTATATACACTATAATCTCATTTTAAAGGACATTTATACATGGGAAGGCACAGAGGAAGGTCTGGAAGGAATAGTGACCCACCATAGCTGTTGCTCTGTAATAGATTCACGGTGCCTTTCAACTGTAGCCTTTTTATTCATCTGTCTTTTAAGGATTTCTAACATTAACATGATGTTGCTTTCATAAAAGGAAAAGGCAGTTATTTTTAATTATTATTTTAAACCTGACCGTGTAGCTGTGAGCTATTTCCATTCTTTTGAGAAATATGACCCCTGGGGACCAGTGTTGTGGTGCAGTGGGTTAACCTACTGGTCAGGACAATGGCTGCTAAACTTCTGATCCAGCTCCCTGCTGATGCCCCGGGAAGGTAATGGAAAATGGCTCAAGTACTTAGGCCCCTACATCCACCTGGAAGAACTGGAATAGAATTCCTGGATCCTGGCTTCTGCCTGGCCCAGTCCAAGCCATTGTGACTAAAGGGAGTGAACCAGAAGATTAAAGATCTCTTTATCTCTCTTTCTCTCTTTGTCACTCTGCCTTTCAAATAAATAAAATAAACCTTTAAAAAAAAAAAAAGAAATATGAACCCTGGATTTTAAGGAACTGTCATCCTATCTGAGTTTCTTCTTTGAGCTAAGATGATTTACCTCACGTACCTGCCCTCTCCCCAGCCCCCTTCCCTGGTCACAGTCAGCTGCTCCAATCACTGACTCTCCTGTTATTCTGAATATCTGCATGTGCCCATACACTTGGGCTTTCCCTTGGGAATCCAACTTGGAACCTGAGCATGAGTAATGTGGTTTCTAGAGACAGTCCCCAAAGGGCCACCCGTGAGACGTGAGAAGTCGTGACTTCAGAGCATGAGGAGTCCAGCAGGTGAGAGGCAGCACTGGGGCAGGGGGCGGGGCCAGCAGGTTCACCACACCGGAGTCCAGGCAGCTGCTTCAATCAGAAGAAGCAACAGGCAGACACGAAGGCAGCTAAGAAGACAAAGGCACGAGCAGATCTCAGAGTCAGGATGTGAGACAGGAAATGCCGACATCCACCTCCATTCCTTTGAAGCAAGACCTGGCATTTTCCTCCAGGCCGCCCCCAGTCATGGACATGCCTAGTGCAGCCAGGGCAGACAGGAAGAGAGGAGTCACTGCACTCCAGATCCTGCCCATGTGAACTCACAGTCCCAGGTATAAATTAAAATGCTTTAAAGAAGACAGCGTGGACAAGACACTGATGGCCGTGCTGCTGTGTCCACTCTTCCGCTTGGTAACAGAGCCCCAGCGTTGACCACGCACTCAACAGGAGACTGCATTTTCCAGGCTGGCTTGCAGCCGGTTTGACCAAGAGTTGTGTGCAAAAGCATTAGGTGGAGCTTCCAGGAGAAGTCTTCAAGGAAGCTCCACCCATCTTTCTCCCCTTCTTCCTTCGGCTGCCTGGTGGGTGAGCCCCGCAGTTTCCTAAATCGTGGGTGACACCTGGAGGGGAGAGGAAGGGCAGGCGTGGCCAGGCCCCCCTCACAGCTGCCACATCTGCAGAGCTGTGGAACTCGTGTCTATGAAGGGACCTGCACCATGCAGTCCTTTCTCCTCCTCAGCGCTTCCAGGGGCAACTGTCACTTAGGAGAGAAAAATAAAAGAGGAAAAGGACTTGGAATTCTAAATGGGGGTGGCAAAGTAAAGGCAGCAAACACTTGAGAGACTCCTTCTGGGCTTTTATGCGCTATTACTTAAAATCATAAATGCTGACACTTATGCAACCGAGGGAGGAAATGCCATTATCTCAAGCATTAGCAGCACAGAGCTATGGCAAGTTCCTCACTTAGGAGATGTTTAACACGGGTCCCACAATTGTCACTTAATGGGTCAGGGAAGCAGGAGAGACCTGCCTTTGTGTGCTGGGGCCCCCTCGCTGCAGATCACAAATATTTCCCTTTATGTTAGGAAATGTAATTATGTCTGCTGCAAATTACAAGCCAGAACACCAACACAGCGCGTATTGCTTCTGTGGCAGTTTAGTCTTCATTTTTTCACCAATGCCACAGCCCCCCAAGAAAAAGCTTAGCTCCCAAGACCTCTGGCAGATGTTTCATCAAGCCCATCTCAGAACTGACCAGTGAGTGCCACGCCGAGGTGGGACAGGACTTTGGTGGTGGCTTTTGTTTTTTTTTCTTTTTCTGACAGATAGACAGTGAGAGAGACAGAGAGAAAGGTCTTCCTTTTCTGTTGGTTCACTCCCTAAATGGCCACTACGGCTGGCACTACGCCAATCCAAAGCCAGGAGCCAGGTGCTTCCTCCTGGTCTCCCATGGGGTGCAGGGCCCAAGCACTTGGGCCATCCTTCACTGCCTTCCCGGGCCACAGCAGAGAGCTGGACTGGAAGAGGAGCAGCTGGGACTAGAACCCGGCGCCTGTCTGGGATGCTGGTGCTGCAGGCAGAGGATTAACCAAGTGAGCCACGGCGCCAGCCCCTGGCAGTGGCTTTTTAACCACAGCCTCCCCCAAGGCTGACGCTTCCCACTGTCTCCCTGTTTTGTGACTTTTTCCCACTAATCTTTTAAGATTCAAGTCTGGGGTCCCCTCCTCCAGGCAAAGCTGAGTCAGGGCTCATCTCCGGCACCCTGTATTACCTAGTGGTGCCAGCTACGGAGTCCTTACTATGCACTGGGCCTTGTTTATGATACCACACTTGGCCTATACTGGAGAACCCTCATGCCAGTCCTGTGGGCACCTCTGCATTGTATAAATGAGTACTGAGACTGAGGAAAGCTATCAACTTTCCGTACATCTTGAAGTTAGTAAAAGACGAAGTAATAATTCAAATTCAGGTCATCTGAGGCCCACTCATGCTGTCAGTGAACTAATGCAACCTCTTACTGCACTGTGTACTCTGCACCGTCTGCAGTGCCCAGGATTCAGCACGCACTCAATAAATGTCAGCCACGTCACTGATGGATCCAACATCAGTGTATTCCTACCCAGTTCCACTCACTTAGGTTAAAAACTGCCAAATGGAAATAGGAACCGGACCCTGCCGCTGGAGGCAGGCTCCCCAGAGATGTGGCTAACCTGGAGTCTGTTTCCCACGGTAACCCCCTAGCACAGGATGACATCCACTTCTGGATGCGTCCTCACTGCCAAGAGACACAGCTCGGAAGGAAGCACTGTTCATCCTTAGGATTCGCTGCAGAAACAAAACACAATCAACAGCGGCTCTGGAACTACAAGGAGCATAGACCCAGAGGCGGGTCCAGCCTTGTGCCCATTCCCAAGGACGTTGGCTCCCAGCGCAGGGCCCGTGTCTCAGGGCATCCTCCCAGTGGCTCTGGAGACTCACGGGGGAGGTTCACCTGGGACTGGAGCTAGGAAGGGCCAACCAATAAGACATTTCCTCAGCCTGACGATGGCGTCTTCCTCCCTGGGCAGGAGAAAGGGGTTGTCAGGAGAGACGGAGGGGTGGGACCTGGTGCCACCCCCCCTCGAGTCCTCAGAGCAAAGTCCTCCACTGGGGCTGCTGACTTCCCATCTCAGCTCCTGTGTCCGCCTGTCTCGGACTCGACCTCAGCAGGGCCCCCTGAGCTGTGGCTGTCGTGCCCACCAGTGGCAAGGTGGCCCTCCCAGCCAAGGCCAGGAAGCGGCCGCCATGACAGACGCCGGTGCCAAGTGGAAAGTGCGGCTTCCAGCAGCAGCACCTGGCCTCCTGGCAACTCCTCAGCTGGGCTTGGAGCTGTGCCTGGGCTTTTTTGTTCCTGATTTTTGACATCTCCCCCATCCAACCCTCCACTTCATTTTTTTTTTTCTCCCCAAACAGCATCCTCTTAAAAGCCTCCCCTTGTGGCCTGTTGAGGGGCCGGATGGGGCCAGTCCTGAATGACTGCCCTCCGTTAGCCTCAAAAGCTATCCCTGGCTCCTCAGCCAGTCACGGGCTAAAATATGCCCTCTTGAAACATCAAGTTTGATTTGTGAAGTGAAAGTGAAATCCTCTTTCTCTGGCAATCTACCAAGGCTGCATCTGTGAAGGGTGTGTGTTTGTGGGCAGCTGTCTATCTCTTCACTGGACACAGGGCAGGATTTTCGTCGGTCTGAGAGTGACCACTGGAAAACTTCAGCACCCTGAAGATGAACGAGGCAAGCTGGGGGTCCGGAGACCAATCCACTAACCAGGCGCCCGATGCACCTGAGCCCCACCAACCCCCCAGGGTTCCTTCTTGCTCATTCACTGCGTCCCCAGTCACTGAGCTCCATCAGTCCCACGTCCTCAATGTCTCCTTTATAGCCTCTGCGACCCAGCACCAGGACAGCAGCCTTCAGCATGTTTGGTCTGGGCTCTCCTCCACTCTGCAGCCCTAAAGCACAGTGTGACAGTGTCTCTCCCAGGCCTGACTCCTCACCCCTACATTCCAGCCCAGATCTATTTTTCCAACTTCACCCTCAACCTAACAACGTCTACTTCCTGATCTTGCTCGCTACCCCTGGGTGTGAATGTATCTTTGTACTTCCCGGCTTGTTTGGGCACTGGTAGAGTTGGCTGTGTCTGTTAAACACGACTTTTATGAACTTAACTTCCAGGAGAAAAATCCAGGGATCTTTTTCTGTCAGGTATTCTTCAAAAGACAGGACAAATATCTTAGATACAGGCTGTGTGGCAACAGACTTTCATGGAGTAGCACTCCTGGCAGCTGACTCTGTAGCTCCTCTCTCGCTGCAAGCTCACCTTGATGGAAACAAAACCTCTAAAATTCAGTTCCTCCATTTCCATTGCCTCTGACAGCTGATCAGTTACCTGGTCAACCTCCCTTCTCCAGTCAGCAGCACCCAGCCCCTTCCCATTCCCACGCCCACTGCCCTTGGTAAGACATCCTCATACCCTTCACTTGAGCTACGAAACGATCTCCCAGAAGATGATGTCCCAGAATCCAGCCTCGCCCTCCCCTATCCAGCCGTCACATCAGAGCCAGCCACCCCTCTGAAATCCAGGCTCAACACGTCACCCTCCTGCTCACGGTTCCCTGGTGGTCCCCTGTCGCCCACAGAATCACATTCAAACATCTTCCATTGCCATGTAAGATCTAGCAATTTAATCCCAAATGACTTTTGTCACCCCAGCTGCCTACAAACACCTTGCCCTCCTTCCCAACAGAATTATCACTGTTCCTTTAATCAGATAAAATATTCTCCTCTCTCCAGGCCAAAGTAATCCCTCCATTTACAACATCTCTTGCATGCAGTTTGTGTCTTAACTGAGCACTTCTTTGTTCTGCCTGTTATTACACCTGGTTGCTTTCATAGTAGACTGACCATCCCAGGTCGTAAATTCTCAAGGGCAAGAAGCTGGCTTCATCCACCCTCATAATCCTCCAAGTTGCCTTGTTTCTCAGTGTATTTCCGTTTGTTAATGAAACAAATGAATCAAAGAAGTCATGAGTTATGTTTCAATAGGCTCATATAGGTTTGAAAGCCACAGTGGTCAGGATCATGGTATAAAGCAGTTCTTACAAAGTTCACTGTATATTTGAGAAAATACAGGGGAATGTTTAGACACTACAAAGTCAGAGTGAAGAAAACAATATTCCTCAGGCATGTATGTGAAACCAAGCAGAACTGCGCACAATTTATGTAGCTCACACAAAGGTGTTTTCATGCCATGCCTCTGAATCACATATCTGAGGTTTCAGATACTTCCCCTTCTGCCTGGAGAAACAAAGACTCCCTGAAAAGCCCTAATGCCATTGCATGTGACACTAGATTGCATCATCATAATCTGTCAAGGTGAGACACCCCTGACGCAGCACAGCCCAGGAGTTGTGGGTCAAACCCCAGCCCCACCACTAGCTGGTTGTATGGCTTTGTACAATTACTTCATCCCTCTGTTTCTTTTTTTTCATCCTGTCAATGGAGAGAAAAAGCAGTCTGCCTCACTGGATCTTTAGGAGCACTGACCTAATGTACACAAAGTAAACCATGTCATCATTACTCCTGCTCAGAACTGTATCGACTTTCCAGAGAGGGACAAATAGACTGTCCAGGTAAGCCTCTGGTAATAGCCAGCACCACCACACCACCACACACTCCACAATGAGGTCTCGATCAACAATGGACCACATATGCAATGCCCTAGGCCCCTAAGAGGTTCTCTCATGGAAGCTTATTTTAGGATTCTCTATGATGCTTGCACAACAATGAAATTGCCCGACAACACATCTCTTAGAATGTATTCCTGACATTAAGTGACACTGCACTTTCCTTCTCATTGTTTCCAGGGTTTACTTTTTTAAAAAGAAGATTTATTTATTTCAATGTCAGAGTTACAAAGAAGGAGAGGCAGAGGCAGAGAGAGAGAGAGAGAGAGAGAGAGAGAGAGAGAGACAGAGAGAGAATCTTTCATCTGCTGTTTCACTCCCCAAATGGCCACAACGGCCAGGGCCGGCTGGCTTAGGCCAGCGAAAGCCAGGAGCCAGCAGCTTCATCCAGATCTCCCATGAGGGTGCAGGGGCCCAAGGACTGGGACCATCTTCCACTGCTTTCCCAGGCACATGAGAAGGGAGCTGGATTGGAAGTGGAGCAGCTGGGACTCATACCAGTGCCCATATGGGATGCCAGCATTGCAGATGGTGGCTTTACCCACTATGCCACAATACCAGCCCCTAGGATTTACTTTTTAATGGGAGGTATTTTTTAATAGTAGCTACCATCACTAATCGTATCTTCTTTTCATTGAATATATCAATGAATTTTGGAATCCAAAGGAATGTGACATAATGTTGTAAAGAGCTAGGGTTTTGGAGCCAGGCTGCATGGATTTCTTTGTAAGACTTATTTATGAGCCGATGCCGTGGCTCAACAGGCTAATCCTCCGCCTTGCGGTGCCGGCACACCGGGTTCCAGTCCCGGTTGGGGCGCCGGATTCTGTCCCGGTTGCCCCTCTTCCAGGCCAGCTCTCTGCTGTGGCCCGGGAGTGCAGTGGAGGATGGCCCAAGTGCTTGGGCCCTGCACCCCATGGGAGACCAGGAAAAGCACCTGGCACCTGGCTCCTGCCATTGGATGAGCGCGGTGCTCCGGCCGCAGTGCACCAGCCGCAGCAGCCATTGGAGGGTGAACCAATGGCAAAAAGGAAGACCTTTCTCTCTGTCTCTCTCTCTCACTGTCCACTCTGCCTGTCAAAAAAAAAAAAAAGACTTATTTATGTATTTATTTAAAAGTCAGAGGCAAAGAGAGAGAGCGAGAGCAAGAGAGAGAGAGAGAGAGAGATCTTCCATCTGCCAGTTCACTCCCCAAACACAGTAAAAGCTGGGACTGGGTCAGTCTAAAACCAGGAGCCTGGAACTCCATCTGGTTCTCCCACATGGGTGGCAGGGGTCTAAGCACTTGGGCCATCTTCTGCTGCTTTCCCAGGCATATTAGCAGTGAGCTGAATTGGAAGTGGAGCAGTTGGGACTCGAACCATTGCTCATATGGGATGTAGGTGTCACAAGAGGCAGCTTAACCTGTTGCCCTACAACGCCTGCCCCTGCGTGTTTTTTTTTTTTTTTGTAGGTATCTCCACTATGTGATGTTTTCCAGCTCTCTGTTTCTTCATTTGTAAAAAGGAGGTAGTACCATTATCTAACCCTTGCCAATATTTAGATTAAATGTACACATAAAATGCTTAGAATTGCACTTAGGATGTTAATCATGCTCCATAAATTCACAGTTCTTATTCAGCAAATGGGTTTAGAGCATCTGCTGTGTGCCAGGCACTGTGCTAGAAGCTGGAGATCTAGCAGCAAGAACGAATGAACAAAAACTCCCTGTCACTAGAGATGTAGGTACTAAGACCATCATCATCAACCTCTCACCTGAGGCTTGGAGTGTGTAAATCTGCCTGAAGCTAACTAGCTAGTAAAGTGAGTAAGCTGAGGGTTAAACCCAGTCAGGTTTGACCAGAGCACCACCCTCCTCCAACACTGATTCTAGGGGTAGGGCATGGGGGAATGGTCAACTTTCACTCTTTTAGAACCCTACAGACCCTGCTCAACGACTGCAGAATTAGAAACTAGACTTGTTATGCTATCATTCTCGACATGTCAGCCATGATACCTGTCATGGTCAACTCTCCCAAGACGGATAAACAAGCAAGATAGATTCATGATTAAGATTATGGCTTGGCTCCAGAACCCAAGGCAGTCCAGCTCCAAGCTGACCATGACCTGTGATACGGGTGGCACAAAAACTCTGCCCAGTGAAGATCATGGTAACCAGTGTTAGGACTCAAAATCCCCCTCTAGAATTTAAACAGAAAACCTCCAAGGGAGGCAAACCAATGAGAATCAGGAGGCTGGATAGAAAACATTCAGAGATAAAGAGAACAGGAGAGGCGCAGTGTCAGCATGGTTGGCGGAGGACAGAGGTGAGGACCTCAACCTCCAGGCACAGAAGAAGAGATCCCGGGTCCAAGATAGTGGCGGGTCCCCCCAGAGTCCCTATCCAGCTACAGCCCTACATCGTGCCAAGAATCCCCTATTACCTGAAACAGCTTGTGGAAGTCTCTGCTCCCTCCAGGTATGTGCAGCCATTCACGATTCCCAATCCCAACCTACCTGTCCTCTCCACTACATCTGTTTCACACTTAACGCTCCCGGGCCCCAAACAGGCCATGAGCATTCTTGCCTAAAGTTCTCCTTCCCACCCCCAAATCCTCCAGGGCCCAGCCACAACCCCTGCCCGATGGAGAGATCTCCCAACGTGACTCCAGTCATACTGTGGGCCTAATGCTTTGTAGCAAAGGGGACACTGGCTGGCTGCTCTTTTTAAAAAAAGATTTATTTTATTTTTGAAAGACAGAGTTACAGAGAGAGGTAGAGACCAAGAGAAAGAGGTCTGCCACCTGCTGGTACACTCCTCAAATGGCCTCAATGACCAGAGCTGAGCTGATCTGAAGCCAGAAGCTTCTTCTGGATCTCCCACATAGGTGCAGGGGCCAAGGACCAGGGCCATCCTTACACTGCTTTCCCAGGTACATTAGCAGGGAGCTGGATTGGAAGTAGAGCAGCCAGAACTCGAACCGGCACCGATATGGGATGCCAGCACTGCAGGCAGCAGCTTTACCCACTAGCCTCAGTGCCAGCTCCCGACTGGTCTTTTTTATAAAGGAATTACCATGCAGCTGGAGCACTAGTTCTCAACCCGCAGGTCCAGGGGGCAATTCTGACCCTGTCTCCCTACCCCAGGTAACATCTGCAATGCCGAGAGACATTTCTGATTGTCATAATGTGAGAGGATGCACACTGGCATGAAGGAATGTGCAAAACGTACTGCAGTGCACAGAACAACCCTCCCTAAGAAAGAATTACCAGACCCCAAATGTCAATGGTGCTGAGGTTAGGAGACTCTGGGTAGAGCCCCAAGGAAACTAGAAAGAAACACAGTTAAAACCATTACACATTTTTAGAGGTAGAATGACTAGACTGCGTTTCAGTAGTTCTGCTCATGATTTGAGATGTGCTACTCTCAAAGTCTGTGGTCCTGAGCTCCTTAACAACACTCATTTGGATATAAGGCAATCACCAGTTGGCAGCAAATGCACCCCAGCCTTCCATTCACCTTTCAACAGCAGTAATGTGACTCCTCCCGTTACAGGGTGGAGATTCGGACCCCACTGACAGCTCTGTGGCGGTGCTAGATTGCACTCTCACAGCACTGGCAGCGAGGATGGACCAGCCAGTGCCATTCTGGCCAGCCTGATGAATGCTTACTCCAATCCACAGGGCTTCCTTTCGATGGGCCCTGCTCAGCTTCTTCTTAACCTGAACAGCATTTCCCTCTTTGTGCTGGCATGGGCTTTGGAGGTGGGCATGGCCAGCGAACACTCTTGCTTCTGGCAGAGCCCGGGCTGTGCCCCCACGGCATACTCAAACATGGCGCCTACAAACAGGGGTACTCAGGAACATCTGCAGAATGAAAGGCTGCACTCACTCCCTGCTTCACCTCATTGAACCTTAGCTTCTTCGTCTGTAAGAAGGACCGAATAGCACCTAGGATGCTGTTTTAAGACTTAAATGAAATGAGATTACATATATCAAGCTCCTAACCTTGAGCCAAACACACAGCTCTATCAATGGCTGCCATCCCTCCATTTCTACAACTAGTGAAAGTCTGTTAGCTCTTTCAGAATCAGAAAGTTATCACAATTTCCTGCCGAATCCTCTGTTCTTCAAAGCAGCACTATCAAGGCAGAGGAATCTCTACAGCACTGAGAAGGGGGTGGGTCTGTTTTTCTGAAACTAATTAAAAATCAAAAGTTCTGCCATGATTTCCAAGCCAAATTTATGCTCACATGTGGGTTTCCCATTTTACATTTTAATTAGATTACACACATCTCAGAATAGCAACAGGAACGGATGAGGGCCAGCATTCTGTCTTTTTATATTTTCTCAGCATTACCAACCTATTGCAGGTGTCTAATAAATAATAAATGAACAAAGGAAGAAAGCGCATCCTTAGGTCTGAGCCACTGGGTTCCTGAGGATGAAGATTGGTTATGCAAACATGAACGCCTGTCTCCTCACAACTGTACTTGAAGCTATCCGGATAAAAGTGTTTCGCTGCAGCAGCAACTCTCCAGATAAAACCCTGCAGAACCCACGGCTGCTGGGAGACTTTCCATCAGGCCGCATCCATCCACACGTGACAGACGCCGCAGGGCAGGGTAGGGCAGCCAACAGTAAATCTTCAATGCCTCATCTGTAGAAGGGCAACAGGACTCATATTCCTGCTATTATGGGTTGAACTGCATCCCACTCAGGTCCACAAGTTGACTTTCTAACCACCAGGGCTGCAGACTGAAGTCTTATTTAGAGATAGGCTCTGTACAGCGGACGTCAAGTTAAAAAGTAGGTCATTAGGCAGGTGCTGCTTCAATCTGTCTAGGGTCTTAGAAAAAGGAGAAAGAGAACATGGTGGGAAGACAAAGGTGGAGGTCAGACGATGCTTCCACAAGCCAAGGAATGCCACGGTTTCCCAGCAAACCCCTGGAAGTGAGGGGAGAGGCCTGCAACCCATTCTCCCTCCTAGTACTCAGGAGGAACCCACCCTGCCAGCAGCTTGGGCTCAGCTTCTTGCACCATGAGGCAAGACCTGTCATTTCTAAGCCACTCAGCTTGTTGTACTTGGTTATAGCAGCCCTAATAAGTTAATGCCATGTAGGGTTAGCATAAGGAATAAAGTTTACACCACATAAAAACCATCTTCTACAGTTTGCACCTATTATGACTGACTTTTAGAGTTGAACTTAATATACGTAACAGACATACAGGGTAAACACAGAAAATATCTTACTGTCTATATATGAGTAGCCCCCTAAATACCAATCTCCCATTTTCCCAAAGAGAAAATCAGGGGAAAAAAATCCTCTTTAAGAATATAGACAGGGGCTGGCACTGTGGTGTAACAGGTAAAACCGCCACCTGCACTGCCGGATCCCAGATGGGCACTGGTTCAAGTCCCAGATGCTCCACTTCCAATCCAGCTCTCTGATATGGCCTGGGAAAGTAGTGGAAGACAGCACAAGTCCTTGGGCCCCTGCACCCACATGGGAGACCTGGAAGAAGCTCCTGGCTCCTGGCTTCAGATTGGCACAGCTCTAGTCAGAACTTAAAGGGATGGGTCCCCCTAGCCCCAAGCTGCCTCTTGGAAAAGGAGTTGCATTATGTTCATGTCCTTCAAGTTTTCCCATATTGTGGAATTCACTTTGTTTTATTTTAGAAAACCACTTTAGGCCGGCACCGCGGCTCAATAGGCTAATCCTTTGCCTTGCGGCACCAGCACACCGGGTTCTAGTCCCGGTCGGGGCACCGGATTCTGTCCCGGTTGGCCATTGTGGCCAATTGGGGAGTGAACCATCAGATGGAAGACGTCTTTCTCTTTCTCTGCCTCTCCTTCTCTCTCTGTGTAACTCTGACTTTCAAATAAATAAATAAATCTTTAAAAAAGAAGGGAATGTAGACAAAATAGACAAACATATAGCTACAGATACACATGTCAAATTATAAAGCATACAAAATCATTGGTGATTTGGCAGTAATGCTTTCGCCATGTTTACATTTTATGAAGGAATTCTACTCTAACATCAGTTTTTGTTATAGCTAGAGCCTTTTTTGAGCCAGTATTCGGAAAATTTCATCGTCATTTCCAAGTTATTTGAGATGCAGCACTTTTGAATGTGTAATGATGCTAACATGAAAATGCTACCCCAAGCTGTAAGTGTGGTTTACAGATACCACTGTAACTATGGTCTCTTTCATTCACTAAGATTTATATGTATATTAACAATCTTCACTTGTAACCACTGACTGCATTATTTCCTAATATGAAATCCAAATGGCACATTTATAACAAAAGCTCACTCTTGCCATTATAAAGCTATGCTCCAAAAAAAAAAAAAATATGCTATAATTCCTCAATCACTTCTTGGCATCTTTACAAGCACCAAAAATGAGTGTTGACTTTGGTCATTTCAGGCTAAAGTGGTTTTCTTTTTCTTTTTCTTTCTTTTTTTTTTTTTTTTTTTGACAGGCAGAGTGGACAGTGAGAGAGAGAGACAGAGAGAAAGGTCTTCCTTTTTGCCATTGGTTCACCCTCCAATGGCTGCCGCGGATGGTGCGCTGCGGCCGGCACACTCACTACGCTGATCTGATGGCAGGAGCCAGGTGCTTCTCCTGGTCTCCCATGGGGTACAGGGCCCAAGCACTTGGGCCATCCTCCACTGCACTCTCTGGCCACAGCAGAGAGCTGGCCTGGAAGAGGGGCAACCAGGACAGAATCCGGCGCCCTGACCAGGACTAGAACCTGGTGTGCTGGCGCGCAGGCAGAGGATTAGCCTATTGAGCCGCGGTGCCGGTCTAAAGTGGGTCTAAAGTTGTTTTCTAAAATAAAACAAAGTGAATCCCACAATATGGGAAAACTTGAAGGACGTGAACATAATGCAACTCCTTCTTTTCCAAGAGGCAGCTCGGGGCTGGGGGAACCCATCCCTTTAAGTTCTGACTAGAAGCTGCTTATGCACCATTGGCTTTATCAATCCAGATGTCCCACTGCTCATCCTTCAAGGCCAAGTTCAAATGTCACTTCCACTATGAAGCCTCCTCACAATGCGCGCACGCGCACACGCACACACACACGCACACACACACACACACACACACACACCACAGAGTTGGAATGGATTTCTCATCCCTTAACTCCCCACTACAGACTTGAATATACCTTATAACTTCTCTTTAGCCCTTGCCTTAATCAACCACACATAGCACTTTGATTGGCATACAATGTTTCTTTTTTCTATAATGAATGAGAGGAAATAACTAAATTCTTTTCTCCTGTAAAAAAAATTAAAATATGGTGGGAATGTTTCGAGAGTAACATACATCATAAAGCTCCCCCTAGGGGCTGGCATAATGGAGCGGATAAAGCTGCTGCCTGCAACCCTGGCATCCCATGTGGGTGCCGATTCACATCTCGGCTGCTGTGCTTCCAATCCAGCTCTCTGCTAATGGCCAGAGAAAGGCAACAGAAAGCGGCCCAAGTGTTTGGGCACCTACCACCCACATGGGAGACCCCAGTGAAGCTTCTGGCCCCGGTTTCAGCCTGGTTCATTCCCTACGATTGTGGCCACTTGGACAGTGAACCAGTGGATGGAAGACTTCTCTCCCCCGTGCACCTCATTTCTTTGCCTTTCAAATAAATAAGTAAGTCTTTTTTTTTTTTTTGACAGGCAGAGTGGACAGTGAGAGAGAGAGACAGAGAGAAAGGTCTTCCTTTGCCGTTGGTTCACCCTCCAATGGCCACCGCGGCCGGCGCGCTGTGGCCAGTGCACCGCGCTGATCTGATGGCAGGAGCCAGGTGCCAGGTACTTTTCCTGGTTTCCCATGGGTGCAGGGCCCAAGCACTTGGGCCATCCTCCACTGCACTCCTGGGCCACAGCAGAGGGCTGGCCTGGAAGAGGGGCAACCGGGACAGAATCCAGTGCCCCGACTGGGACTAGAACCTGGTGTGCTGGCGCTGCAAGGCGGAGGATTAGCCTATTGAGCCGTGGCACCGGCCTAATAAATAACTCCTTTTTTAAAAAACCTTCCATTGTTAATTCTTGGGTGTCTAACTTCCAGATTTCTTCCTGTGTGCACAGACACGCTCATACATTCATGTACACATACATATACATCCAGACACCTTTATAAGAATCACACTACAACATATTTTTCTGTACCTTGCTACCTTTTTCACTGAATAAATCAAGCAATCTTCTTTTGTAAATAAATCTGAATGTATAATTTTAATAGCAGTATATTATTAGAATATCAAAATTTAATCATTCTGCTACTGTTGGGTCTTTTAAGTTGTTTTTTTTTTTAGATAATCACAAGCAATGCTACAATAAAAAGCTTTGAAATTATAGCTTAGAAAATTGATCATTTCCTAGAATAAATTCTGAAAAGCAATATGCTAGTTCAAAAAGATATATTTAATGTCAGTTTTAGCTAAGCGCAGCAGTAGTGCAAAAGAGTGGCTCCCTGGGTCCTCACCAACATTAGCACAGTTGTTTTATTCTTGCCTCAAAAGTACCACTTCACGTTTTTATCCCCACTTTTATTATTAGTGAGTTTGGGCATCTTTTTGGTGAATCCAGATACATAACTGTTTATTGTACACTGTAGTACCATACAGGTATTTGTATCATATTGAATTAATGTAGAGTATAATTGTTTAATAATTATTCGGTGTACTGTATTTTTCTTTTTCTTTTTCTTTTTTTTGACAGGCAGAATTATACAGTGAGAGAGAGAGACAGAGAGAAAGGTCTTCCTTTTCCATTGGTTCACCCCCTACCAAATGGCTGCTACAGCTGACGCACTGCACCAATCCAAAGCCAGGAGCCAGGTGCCTCCTCCTGGTCTCTCACGAGGGTACAGGGTCCATGGACCTGGGCCATCCTCCACTGCATTCCCAGGCCACAGCTGAGAGCTGGACTGGAAGAGGAGCAACCAGGACAGAACTGGCGCCACAACCGGGACTAGAACCCGGTGTGCTGGCACTGCAGGTGAAGGATTAGCCAAGTGAGCTGCAGCACCGGCCCAGTATACTGTATTTTTCTTCATAATTATTTATTACATTCTTAATACATACTTTCAGAATAACAACAGCTCACACTGACGACATGCAAGGCACAGTCCTCTGGTATATCTAGGTGCAGAGTTCCCAACCTTCGCTCCTCTGTCAGGCGAAGGCTCTCTTTTGTTCAAAAGGGATCTCCCTGAGTATGCTCAGAAACACAAGACTGTTAATAGTTTTCAAATACTTCACATACTTTTCTCATGTCACTCTCACACTATTACTATTATGATTATCGCATCGTAGATAAAGAAACTGAGGCATAAAGAGAGCCCCGTAACTTGTCCAAAGACACAGAAGAGACAAGCTGTCACAATTTGAACCCTGGTGTTTTGTCCCCCAAGCGTCCATATTTAATATTACAGCAAGCTGCTGACAAAGACAGGCACAGTTAGGGAGAACTGAAATGGCAGCTGGAACACAAGGCCCACCCACCATGGAGCTTTGATCTCTATGGATCAGAAGGGACACTTCCGCCTTTAAAATAAAGACAGTTAAGAGTTAGACATGCATCCCAAGGGATACTGAGCTTCGACCTGTGTCCAACCCCTCAGTCACAGAAGAATATCTGAACACGAAAGGGCTGCACAGGATCACAGCGCCGGGAGGGGGGGAGGGGGGCAAAATTCCCTGGAACACAGTTGAGAGAGATCTCGCAAGGGCAGCACCTGAATTGGGTGGGCATCCTCCATGCAGCAATCTAGAATCAGGATCTTTGTTAGCTGAGCAAAGAGAACAGGAGGCAGCAAAGTGAGGAAGGAGGAGGGAGAATAAGAGGAAGAAAGGGAGCTAAGGAAGAGGGAGTTAGCACTGTGGTGTAGAAGGCTACACCTCTGCCTGCGGCACCAGCATTCCACATGGGCGCCGGTTCGTGTCCCAGCTGCTCCTCTTCTGCTCCAGCTCTCTGCTGTGGCCTGGGAAAGCAGTAGATGGCCCAAGTGCTTGTGCTCCTGCACCCATCTGGGAGACCCAGAAGAGGCTCCTGGCTTCAGCCCAGCTCTGGCCATTGTGGCCATTTGGGAACTGAACCAGTGATAGAAGCCCTTTCTGTCTGTCTTCCCCTCTCTCTGTGATTTTACCTCTCAAACAAGTAAATGAATCAATCTAAAAAAGAAAAAAGAAAGGGAAGAGGGATGCTATTTTCTGAGTGCTTATTATAGACTGGTTACCACGTTTTTGCTAAGTCATACTACCTAGTCCTCACTACTACCCTTGAGCAGCAGTGAGCAGATCCAATCTGCAGGTGGCAGTAGGGCAAGGACTGAAAGCCCGGTCCTCGGACTCAAGTGCAAGAAGACTCCCCAGGGCTGTGGGTGCGCCTGGGTGAAGAGCAGAGTCTGGGGTAAGGCACTGGGTTTCCCACCTCATGTCACCCAGCACACCATTTTCATCTGTTTTACATTTGTAAAGTGCAGCTCCATGTGAAGGTTCACTAAAACAAGAGTTCTCATGCTCTAAAAAACCTCCAGTTTATAAACACAGTACCACATCATGTCTGCTTCTTACCTACCACTAAATAACCACTCCCACTCATCTACTGTGTGCAAAGCTTCCTGTTCTAGCAGTGGCATTATGAAATCAAATCAGACATAAAGACACCCTGATCTCACACTTCCCACGTAGCACCAGGGTCAGAAGGACAGCACTGAGCAGCCATGGCATGGAGCGCGTGCTAAGTTCCAGGGTGGAAGCAGACAGGTGTAACCAGCTGCATGGAACAGTGGAAGCTTTGCTGAAGAGCCACGCTAGACAGGAGGATAGGGGGAAAGCAAGAACGATAACCAGCAAAGACACAGGCATCGGAAAAGGTGAGACGCGTCAGGGACACGAGCACAGCGAGGAACACTGCAGGCAGGGGCATTTCCGGGCAGGGGAGCCCTGGTGTGGCAGCAAAACTCCAGAGCCCTGCGTTCCCTCTGCCGCGAGCCGCAGGGAAGCGAGTCCTGAGAAGGAGCAGCTGAGGCAGAGGATGGACACCTGAGCACGCTTTGTGCCGCCCAGCCTCACTGAGCCTGCAATGCCTTCTCACAAGCCAGTGGGGATGCCACCTTCCCGCAGAAGGGGCCAGAAGAGACGTAAAATGAAAGGGTGCAGAGCTGTTTATATAAATTGAAACTGTGCCTTCCTTCTGACCCAGAAAATTCTCCCTCTGAAGAAGAAAGATGTGATTACAGAAACTATCATAATAACACAAATGTCCAGCAGGAGAGTACCTGGTAAACCTATTAAGGTATCTTCCCACAATCACATTCTACAATGTGATTAAAATTATTATTCGGGAAGAAGGCTTCCTCACATTAAAAGATGCCCATGATATTAAGCAAAAGAAATTAAATTATAAAATAGTGTTAGAGTATTGTTCAGTTCTTGCAAAGGAAAAAATCAATGTATGGAGAAAATCAACAACATGTTCATAGAGGCTACGTGGTTATCGATGAGTGGAATTACTAGTGATTTTGACTGCACTATATTTTCTAGAATAATCATTTATTATATTTGAAATAAAAAATCAAACACCAGTAAGTCTATTTTAAAAAGTTTCAGCCAGCGCCATGGCTCACTAGGCTAATCCTCCGCCTTGCAGCGCCAGCACACTGGGTTCTAGTCCTGGTCGGGGCGCCAGATTCTGTCCCGGTTGCCCCTCTTCCAGTCCAGCTCTCTGCTGTGGCCTGGGAGTGCAGTGGAGGATGGCCCAAGTGCTCATCCATGGGAGACCAGGAGAAGCACTTGGCTCCTGCCATCGGATCAGCGCAGCACACCAGCCGCGGCGGCCATTGGAGGGTGAAGCAACGGCAAAGGAAGACCTTTCTCTCTGTCTCTTCTCTCACTGTCCACTCTGCCTGTCAAAAAAAAAAGTTTCTCCCAGACCCAGAGGAAGCTCCTGGCTCCTGGCTTCAGATATGCCCAGTTCCAGCAGTTGCAGCCATTTGGGGAGTGAACCAGCGGATGGAAGATCTTTCTCTCTGTCTCTCCCTCTCTCTGTCTGTAACTCTCATCTCTTAAATAAATAATTAAATCTTTAAAAAAAAAAAAGTTCCTCCTTTCTAGCATCAAAGAGTAGGAACCAGGGCCGGTGTCTGGCACGGCGGTTAAGTCATCACTTGCAATGCCTACATGCCCTATCAGAGCACTTGGTTTGAGTCCTGGTTTTGCTTTTGATCCAGCTGCCTGCTGAGGCACACCCTGAGAGGCAGCAGGTGATGGGCTCAGATACTTGGTTCTCTGCCGTCTACATGGGAGACCTGGACTGGCTTCCGTCTAGCCCAGCCCTGGCTGCTGTGGGTATTTAGGGAGTAAACCAGCAAAGCAAAGATCAATCTCTCAATCTCTCTCTCCTCCTTTCTCCCACTCCCTCCCCCATCTCTCTCTCTCCCCCCTTTCAAATAAAATGAAAATAAATTAAAAAAATAAGTTTTGAAAAAGATCAGGGATGGTCACAGCTGCATGAGACTTCTGACCCTTGTTCTGAGACAGAGCACATCCCAAGGTATGGAATTAAAGGCTGGGGATCAGAGGCAGAGAATGAATCCTCACATG
Organism: Sylvilagus floridanus; assembly: GCA_949820135.1. NCBI lineage: Eukaryota > Metazoa > Chordata > Mammalia > Lagomorpha > Leporidae > Sylvilagus > Sylvilagus floridanus. Next base: position 93,336,481 of record OX463224.1, read on the forward strand.
GCTTCTGCCCACTGGAACTTGTACCTCTCACCCTCTCCATCCCATCATCCCTATTTTCATTTAATAGCGTGGAAAAGTATTAAAATTTAATTTATGCAAAGTGTGGTAGGCTATTATTTAATAATTTTTAATAGATTAAATAGTTTTTTTTTTTTAGAGATTTATTTATTTATTTGAAAGGCAGAGTTAGAGAGAGAGAGAAAGTCTTCCATCTGTTGGTTCACTCTTGAGGGCTGAGGGCTGCAATGGCTGGAGCTGTGCTATCTGGGTCTCCCACATAGCACCTTCCCAAGGACTTGGACCATTTTCTACTGCCTTCCCAGGCCTTCGGATCAGTGTGGTGCGCTGGCCGCAGCACACTGGCTGCAGCACACCGGCCGCAGCAGCCACTGGAGGGTGAACCAACGGCAAAGGAAGACCTTTTTCTCTGTCTCTCTCTTTCACTGTCCACTCTGCCTGTCCAAAAAAAAAGAAAAGAAATTGTCCATGCTGGGATGGAAACCCAAATTAGAGCTTGATTTACTGTTTTGGTTGTCAAGACTTAAAGTCATGAAATATAACATAAAGGATGCCATCTTTGTAACCGTCATGTTACAAATAACACAAAACACTGAGGCAATGTTCTTGTAGTATTTGAAAACTGTCTCCTGCCTCACCACAGAAGTATCTCAGGCCACTGGTAAATGAGTAAAGCTCTGAGACAAACTGAATGTCCCTAATCTGAAAATGTGAAACCCAAACTGCTCCAAAATCCAAAACCTTTGAGCACTGACATTATGCCTCAAGAAGAAAATTTTATACTATAAAACTTTGCTTCATACACAACATTATCTACCATATTGTATAAAATGACCTTCAGGCCATGAGTATATGGTGTATATGAAACATGAGTGAATTTCGTGTTTACACTTCAGTCCCTTCTCCAAGATATTTCATTATGTATATGGAAACATTGCAAAATCAAAAAAAGTTTAACTCGAAACACTTTTGGTCCCAAGAATTTCAGTTAAGGGGTACCTGTGTTATTATATTGGAATCATACTCATTTGTCATATAATCAAACATGTATTTATAGTCTGATTTTGTCAAATTATGGTTGAATTATAAACACAGGTTGGCAACAGATAATAAGAGTTAAGTATGAATCAATGAAAGCATTCTGTGATAACCAGTTGACTACCTGAGATGTATAATACAATATATATTTTAATATTTATAAGCTACACGCAATGCATCTTTTATATCATTAAAATTTATACTGAACTTTTTTCTTCCTTAGAGAGTCAGTTGCTAGACGTGTGATATACCACTGGAGAGAACTATGGGCAACCTCTGAAACGCTTCCAGCAACATGTTCTCAGAACTGCATGGACAAGGGACAAAGTCTTCATTGATCCCAATGGACCACCCAAGGGAGTGGCATTTCAGACCTGGTCCCTTCTTGAAAACACTTGTCTGAATGCCTAGCTTCTTAAAGTCACTAGAACTCTGGGCCCGTCTTTTGGACAGCCATGTACATATTATTCCAATAGAACTAGAAACTCTCCCAGGAACATGAGCTACAAATAAACCAAGCTTTCTGAAACAGAAAGCACTCCTGAGAAGAATCATTTCAGTCTCTTCTTGGTTACATGTAAGTACTTCATAGTTGCACTTATCATATGACATTGCCACGTACTGATTTATAAGCCTGTCTCCCCTGTCGACCATGAATCGCAAGCCAACTGGGATGCTGTCGCTTCTTCAGCCCTTGCCTAGCCACAACCAAGTGATGCTGAGATTGTGTAGGAATACCTAAGAGGGAGGCTGAGGGGAAAGGAGAGATGATCTCCCTTATAAAACTTGTGCTGGCAGAATCTAACCTGTTCCGCTGTGTCATTTATGTGTTTCCTGTATGGCTCAAGAGCTGTTTTCATTGTGATACTATACCCAAATAGACACAACAAGAAGTCAACTCGTAAGTTCTTCTAACTCTTTCCAAATAAATTACATATTCTTGTTACTTCTGCTATATAAGGCACATGGCCAGCAGGATTCATAATCAATATCAGTGGTGTCCACACATACAAATAAACTTTTGATGCAAACAAGACCCTCAAATCCTCAAAGACATGGGTCACACATACTTCACAAGTATCATCTAGAATCTTTCCTCTCTTCCAAGTTTTGTTCTGGTAAAGAGGACATAAAATAGCCTATTCTTGATGGTCTCATAGGGATGATTTTGTCCAGAGCATGTCACATCTTCCTTGTCTTTTTTTTTTTTTTCAGAGTATTTGGGACCCCATGCCCAGGGCCCCTTGGGGACAGGAGACTAAGACATGGAGAGATACAGCAGCCAATACCCACACAGGAATTGCTTCCATACAACTATCCATACCATAGACAGTTTTCTAAGTTGTACCTGGAATTAACTAATAATAATGCCAAAGGATACAGTTAAGATAGTAAGTCTTCACTTAATTGAACCAGTAAAATAACAGACATCAAAATGTGACCAGAATTTTCCTTGGGGCCCACACAGATGCTGGTATTGGCCCACCTTCCTGATTTCCACATTTTCCACAGCTTCTCATTTCTCCTTGCAGAGATTGCAAACCAAAGACACAGTTTTCTCCTCTTTAATTCTCTCTCACTAGGAGCTGGGAATCTTCCCACATACAAAGCTAATTAAAAGCACATTACTAAGCAAGGGCTGCCTTGCCGTTCATCTGCCATCCAGGGCTTCGTCCACCCCTTTCATACCTCATCTTAAACAGGAACCAGAGAAACAGAGAGCTGACTTTCCCAGCACCTTCCTAAGATGGTATATATTCTTCAGAGCACAACAGTTTAAAAAAAGAAAGAAAGAAAGAAAGAAAGCTGCGCAAATGGAGATGAATGGTACACAGGCCACTAAGGTAATTAAAAATGTATTTTCCATCTCCTAGTAATTGAATTGTGTACAAGCTGCAAGTTAATGAGGTCATCTACCCTCGAGCACTGACAGGAAAGCAGGAATAATTATCTTTCAATTTTTTCTTATGTAGCAATTAATTTTAACCATTCGCCTACACTCCACTTCCACTCCCCTCATCCCAGTCAGTCAAAGTCACTGCTAAACCGAATTGACAAGCAATTGATACAGTGGCAGCGTGGAGCTGCCGAGGCGGGCAAGGTAATCAAGGGGCTGCAGCTGTTGAGGGCGAAGCGCTTCCAGGTGAACGTCGCCTGAGATTTCGCATTCTGCCACTCGGAGGACGTGGGACGCACAGTGGTGGCTGCTGGAACATCTGGTGCCAGGTGGGCTGGGAAGGGACACTGCTGACTTGGGAAGGCAACAGACGGATGGACAAGGATTGATGGATGGACAAGACTTGGAGACAGAATGTCACCTACGAAAACTGTTATCCAAAAACAGGAGAATGCTTAGCCACTCGTTAAGCTCGACCCAAGCTGAGGGCACCATGGAACTTCTTGGAGATTTTTGGCTGGTGGACTTTGGAGTAGGGTCCCACTGGCTGCTTCTCCTAGAACTCCCTGGCACAGGAAGTTTCTTTTCTCATTTAACTCCATAAAAGCTTGCTGCTGTCTTGAATTAGCCTCCTTCTGGGCCCCAGCGTTCAAGGCCAGAGCAGCACTGAGGAGTGACTTGTTCCAACTCTGCTGCTCTCCGGCCAACCTAGCCTACCCAGAACACATCATATTACAGAAGGTGTTGATCAGACTTTGTGTCCATCTGTGATTCTAGGCTCTTGATGTTGAGACCAAGCCCTGGGTCCATGACTCCACTTCATCGCAACTGGTGAAATTAGAGAAGACTCTCATCTTTGACCGGTGAGTAAACATTTAAGAGACAAGAAGAGGGAGACGGCGGGTCTGTGGTGGTTTATTAGCCATGTTACTGACAGGATGAAGGGATCCCAGAGAGCTGGAAAGGTATATATACTTGTGATGCTGCTTCCAGGAGAGACTGGCATTTAAGTCAGGGGATTGAAAAGGGAAGATCAGCCCTCACTGTGGGCAGGCACCACCCAGCTCACTGGGGGTCGAGATGAACAAAAGGCAGAGGGGAGGAGAATCTGCTCTCTTCACGGGCTGGGACATCCCTCCTCTTCTGCCCTAGGACGTGAGAACCCCAGGTTCTCAGGCCTCTGACTTTGGGACTTGTACAAGTGGCCCCCAGGCTCCCTGGCCTCTGGACTCACAGTGAATCGCAGTACTGGCCTCCCTGTTTTTCCAGCTTGAAGGTGCAGATCTCGGCACTTCTCAGCCTCCAAACTGCATGATCCAATTCCTGTTATATGAATATAAGCTAATTTTCCCCAACCCCCGTCTCAGTACTGATGGTAATTTACATAGCCACGTGGTCATGAGGCACCATGGAGTGAAGGGTGAGATACAGCAAATGTGAGCCCCCTTGAAGTTATTCACAAGCTCTCCCCATTCTTGGAGGGCAGAGTGCCACATCTTACTCTTCTGTATGTCCCCCCATGATATCTGATGCCATTCGAGAACACAGCAACCTCACTAAATGGGCCTCAGTGTGAGTTCATAGGGGATTAGAAGTCAGCACGTGGCTTTTCTCTTAGACACAAATATGCACTGAGTGTAGGAAGAGCTGAGGCTAGTTTCTCCATTCTCAAGCAGGTTTCTTGAAGAATGCCAAATCAAGCAGAATACAAGAGTACTTCAAAAAGTTCATGGAGGGCCAGCGCTGTGGTGTAGTAGGCTAAGCCTCCACCTACACTGCCCACATCACATATGGGCACAAATTCATGTTCCAGTTGCTCCTCTTCCTATCTAGCTCTCTGTTATGGCCTGGGAAAGAAGTAGAGGATAGCCCAAATTCTTTGGCCCCTGCACCAATGTGGGAGACCCAGAAGAAACTCCTGGCTCCTGGCTTTGGATTGGCCCAGCTCCTGCAGTTGTGGCCATCTGGGGAATGAACCACCTGATAGAAGACCTTTCTCTGTCTCTCCTTCTCTCTGACTGTAATTCTATCTAAAATACATAAATAAAATCTTTGAAAAAAATATTTCATGGAGGGAACGGTTTTCAGGCTAGCAATTGAGACACCTGCATCCCACATCAGAGTTCCTGGCTCCAGCTCTTGGAGCTAGCTTTCTGCCAATGCAGACTCTGATAGGAAGCAGTGATGGCTCAAGTAATTGGGTTCTTGCCACTCACACAGGAGACATGGATTGTGTTTCAAGCATCTGGCTTTGGCTCAACCACAATCACTGTGAGCATTTAAGGAGTGAACTATAGAATGGGCATCCTGTTCTTCACCGTCATCGTCTACTTCTACCTGGACTTTTCCATCACCAAGAATCTGGCTGTGGAAGCCAGAATGAAAGTGGCTTGCATCACAGAGCAGATCTTGACCTTAGTCAAAAAGAGAATAGGCCTCTTCCGTCACTCTGACGAGCGCATTAATACGTACAAGCAATCCTGGGATGTCTCTACCCTCAGTAGTGGGAAGAAGAGTGTGGAAACTGAACACAGGGCTTGACAGGTGAGACTGCTCTGCTGCAGTCCAGGCTGAAGAGAGAGGGCTCTGGTTTGTGTGACAGAGTGAGCGGACTGCAGAAGCTGGTGCTGAAGCTGGTGGTGGAGGCTGAGCAGCTGGCGGTCAGCAAGCTCAAGAAGGACACATGCATCGAGAATGAGAAGCTCACCTCGGGAAAATCGCCAGGAGCTGGTCACCAAGATGGACCACATCCTGGATGCTCTGTAGCTCCTGCCTTTGTTCTCAGTGGGCTCAGGGAGGCCGCACTTTGAGACAGCAGGCAATAGGTGAGTGTAGTTTGATCACTGAGGCCAGTGAAGGGTGCACCTGTAAGTGGCAAAAGGCTCTCAAAGGAAGAGAAGCCAGTCAGTAGGAGCCTGACTCTTTTTGCTTTTAAGTTAAAAAAATTTAAGCCCCATTATATCAAAACATCTTTATGTTTTTGAACAAAGAAATTTTCAAAAGTTGATTGGCATTGTTTGATTCTGAAGCTGAGGAGATTTGTTAATCTCATAAGCACCCTTTTTCATGCCCTTCTGCTTTCTGATGTTTGGGTACTTTGTGAGCATATGTGCATGTGTTTTTTTTAAAGTCATGCCTGACCCAATGAAAATAAAGCAGGGACTGTTAAAAAAAAAAAAAGATAAGTTTATTGGGGCCGTTGTTGTGGCCCAGTGCATAAAGCCAACTCCTGCGATGCCAGCATCCCATATGGGCACCAGTATGAGTCCTGGCTGCTCTAGCTCCCTGTTAATGTACCTGGGAAAGTGGAAAATAGCCCAAGTGCTTGGGTCCTGGCCGCCCATATGGGATACCTGGAAGAAGCTCCTGGCTCCTGGCTTTTGTGGCCATCTGGGAAGTGAACCAGTAGATGGAAGATTTCTCTCTCTCTCTCTCTCTCTCTTTATCTGCCCCCTGTAATTCTGCCTTTCATATAAATAAATCTTAAAATGAATAAATAAAAGATAAGTTTATTTTAGTGCAAAAAACTGAAGTCCATGCAGTTTTTCATTATGTATATTTTTCCATAATCTTTTGGAAGACCCCTTATGTATAGCTGGAAATCTGTATTTTCACAGAATCTAGCATGAAAGGAATTTCCTTTTGACAGTATGGCCTAATGGAGTTGAATTAGCAAAGAAGGATTAGCCAGCCCAGAGCAGACAAAATCTCTCAGTTATCCATCAGGACAACAGACAGAACCTCTAGTGTCTTTCAGTCTAGCAGAACAATGAGGTATAGGACCTTTGTTCCTTGTTCCTCAGTCTCTTGTTGACTCCTCATTTCTATAGTGTCTATGACATTTCCCCAAGGCGACTGGGAAGGGAGGGTACCTTACTCTGAACAATGCCAGGGTGACCCCACTGGCAGAGCAAAGGAGGAAAGAGTCCCTCAGGGTCTACAAGGCATGGCAAACAGGCCCCTATCTGCGGCCTGCAACAGCTGCAGGAAGACAGTGAGGGGAAGCACTCCCAGGCCACTTTTGCAAAGAGGACGGCCTTGGTTACAGGTGTGCCGCTCCTGCAATAAAAGGCACATCTGACAACCCAAGACACAGAAACGTCATCAGAGAAAGACACGCTTTGTACCATGGTCTCTGCAACTTTCTTATAGGTTTAACTCTTACTGTCCCTCCCCCCACCCCTACCCTCAAATCTCACTTTTTTTAATTAATTAATTTATTTGAAAGTCAGAATTACACAGCAAGAGAAGGAGAGGCAGAGAGAGAGAGAAGTCTTCCATCACTGGTTTACTCCCGAGATAGCCACAATGGTCGAGCCGCACAGATCCAAAGCCAGGAGTTTCCTCTGGGTCTCCCACGTGGGTGCAGGGGCCCAAGGACTTGGTCCATCTTCTGCTTTCCCAGGCCACAGCAGAGAGCTGGATCGGAAGTGAAGCAGCCAGGACTTGAACCAGCACCCCTATGGGATGCCAGCACTGCAGGCAGTGGCTTTACCTGCTACGCCGCAGTGCCGGCCCCCCTAAATCTCACTCTAAAGAAAATTAAGAAGCTAGTTTTGGTATAGTGCCTACCATGTGCAAGGAAGTCTATACACATTTATTCACTTGATTTAAGGCATCAATTTCCACAGGAGGAAACCAAGGCTCGGAGAAGTTAAAGGGCATGCCTAAAGATAAAGGATTTAAGCCTGAGTTCATCAGATGCCAAAGCCTGTGCCTGCTCCTTGGCTTCACTTCAGCAGGCTGGTCTAGGCAGGTGAAGTTTCCATCTTTGTCTCCTGAAGTACAGTTCAAGTTCAAAGGCCAACTCTTTCAGTGCTGTGGCTGTTGCCAGAATAGCTCTGCATAAGTGAGGTAACATCACATCAATGCCTGAGTATTCATTCTTGATGAAGTTGTGCCCACCCAGGAGGGATACACGTCTGTCTCTGATGCCTTGGTATGACCAAATATGCCAGGGCACTTTTCTCCTGAATTCTATGGCTGCTGAGAAGTAGGTTCTATGAGAAGAGAAGGAATCAGAACCAGAGGGGCAGGAGACACATGAACAGGCTGGGGTAGAGCAGTTCAGCAGTCAGGGCTCTCTACACAGAACCAACAGGAGAGACAGAGACAGAGAGGGAGAGAGAGAGCGTGGGAGAGGGAGTGTGTGTGTATGTGTGTAGGGAAGAAGAAGAAGAGGTAGAGGGAAAGAGAGAGGGGGAAAGGGGAGGGAACAAGAAGGGAGGGGAAGGGAGAGAGTTTCATTCCAGGGACTTGGTTCACGTAACTGCACAGGTTTCACAAGTCCAAAGTCTCATGGAGGAGGGGGGCACCACGGAGACTTGCGAAAGAGCAGTTCAAGGCCATCAGGCAAGAGACCCCGGAAGAGCCATGCTACAGTGCAAGTCTGCAGGCCTCTGCCACAGAGCTCCTCTTGCTCTGGAGTGGTCAGTCTTTTGTTTGATTCAAGTTTTCAACAAATTGCATGAGGTGCCTCCAGCACGTGACAGAGGGCAACCTACTATACAGAAATTCTACTGGTTTCAATGTCAGCTTCAGCCCCAACACCCCCCACAGAAGGGCATCCCAGCCTGTTCATGTGCATCTGCCCCAAGGTTCGGGTTTCTTCCCTTCTCAGAATCACAAGTTGGGAAGAACCACAGTGCACCTCCTGGCCCAGGACCTGGAGGAGGGACACCTGCTGCCCAGCCCCCATCCTTCACACCGGTTATCTCATCCCCAGAATCTTAGCTCCTATGAAACCAAGGAAATGGGCGGCTAACGCATTCAGGATGTTTGCTGAGAAACGGAGTAGACATATGGTAAAAAGTGTGATGAGAACTGCTTTAAGGAAGAGAGAGAGCAGACTATGCATCTACACTGACAGGAATGATCCACTAGTAGTGGGTAAGGAGGGTAACTCAGGAGAGACAGACAAGAGACAAGGGACAAGGAACCAAGACCTCTGGGGGAAGCCCCCAGGAGAATCACAGAACCACAGAGCCAGAAGGGACTTCCGGTTCCCCACTCGTTCTACCCAGCAGAACATCAAGGTAAAAAGACACAGGCATCAATGGCATGATCAAGAACCCAGATCTTGGGCAAATAATGTGTGCCATGATTGATTTTAGAGAGGAAGAAACAGGGCTCAGAGAGGTGAGTTGCTCAGAGTGGCCCAGCTACCAAGGGTTAGAGCTGGGATGCAGACCAAGGGTCAGAGAGCTGGACAGCCTCGCAAGCTCCCCCTGCAGGTATGAGTCCCTGGCTCTCTGGACTCATTCCCCTCTCCCCACTTACAGCCCTCTCAAGAGGAACTGAAATGCCCTCCTCTTTGGAAGGGGCTCAGATGGGAAGTGACTGTGTCGCTATCAGAGACACACAGCCATACATCTCAAAGTGAAATGCAAGGAGAAGGATAGGTCCTCGGGAAAGTCTGCCAAGGACACTAAACACACACACACACACACACGCACACACATGTGCACAAATAAGCGTGCTCACCAACAGACAGCCTGGATTCCTGTAGCTTTGTGAGGAGAAGGGGCACCAGCAGGATGCTCCACCGTCACTTGCTAAAGACAAGCTGTTCCACAACCCCGCGCCGAGCCCTGGAACTGTGTGTGCTCACACACAAAGAAGCCCAGTTTCATTTTCGCAGCCAAACTGTCATCCAAAGAACAGCTTTCCCGGGACAACAGATTTCTCTGAGAACACAAAAGGGTGGACAGGTGGTTTCCCATTGGAAAGTGTCACCCATAACTTCCTCTCCAGGCTCCAGGCTGCCTGGTTAGGCCTGGAGAGGAAAAGGCACGCTGGCTCAAGAGAGAGACTGGTTTGGGAAGTGCAAGTGCACCTTTGGAGTTGTTTGAGCATTTTGGTTCAGCAAATAAGGAAATGTATTGAAAAAAGGTAAATGATGATAACTCTGATGAAGGGTATGGGGATGAAGCTATTGCTTTGAAGCATAATAATAACGGGAGCCTCAGTTTGTAGAGCACATACCATATGCCAGGAACTGTTCTCTAATGTGAACTCATGATTCTGTGACAAGTATTCTATTCATGTTGCTATTTTTTACAAGAAGCAGTGGAGTCTCCAAAAACTGAATTCATATCCTAAAGGATGTCTAGCTAGTAAGTACAGTATGGAGTCAACTTGATTCCGAAGCCTACGCCCGTGTGTGTGTCTGTGTGTGTGTGTGCGCACGCGTGCCTGTGCACACATAGATGACCTAACATCAAAGTAAAGCATCCTGAGAACTTAACTGTCCAAGAAGGACTCTGGGACATGGACCTCGCTGTCTCCACGTGCAGGTCCACACGTTTAGAGGATGCAGCTGAGAAGCCACAGGCAAAGGCACAGAGCCCTCGCTCCTTTCCACGTCATGAGATGTGGTCACCTTTTCAGACACTAGTAAGACACGGGCTCCCTGGTGCCCTCCTGGAACCCCTGCATGATGCCCTCCCTCCCACCACCTCTGATGCATCCCCTCAAATGCCTTCCACCACACTTAGCATAAAATCCAAAGACCTCCTCTTGGCCAGCAAGCCCCTGCATGGTCCAGCTCTGGCCCAGCTCTGGCCCTCCCCTCAGTTCTTCCATTCCCAGGGCGCTCTTTGGGCCCCTCTCCCCACCCTGACATGCCTAAGCACACTCCAGTCTTCACCATTGCTGCTGCACTGCCTGGCTGGCCTCGGGCATCCCCAGGGCTTACTTTACGCGGGTTCCTCAGGCACCATCTGATCACAGAAGACGGCCCAATCACCCACTCTGCCCCCAGCACCCCGTGGCCCCTTCGCACTCCAGTCCCTGCACGTGCTTCACTGTTTTAGGACTGACCACTCCCTGATCTTTCCTTCTGCCGTTACATGTGAGGGTCTGTTTCACCATCTAGAGGAGGAGCACCGTGAGGGCAGGGACTTCACCCTGGTGCACACCTTGGTCTTAGCATGTAAAATAGCACCTTGCATGCTACAGATGCTCAAGGAAAGGTGTCCCATGCATGCCCACATCCTCAGACAGATTCTCCTTGACCATTTCGGAACAGGTGAAAAGTTCAAAGCAAGCAGGAATCATCAGAAAAACACTATTTTCTATCTCTTCCCACACCTACATATCTGCCTTTATATTTTTAAGATTTGCTTATTTACTTGAAAGTGAAAGAGAAATCTTCAATTGTTAGTTCACTTCCCAAATGGCCACAATAGCGGGGAGCAGCCCCGGCTGCAACCAGGAGCCAGGAACTCCACCTTGGTCTCTCATGTGAGTGGCAAGGGCCCAGGTACTTGTGCCATCCCGGGCAAATGAGCAGGGACCTGTATCAGAAGCAGAGTAGCTGGGACTCAAAGCAGCACTCCGATATGGGATACCAGCATCACATTAGCGTATTACACTGTAGCATAATGCCAACCCCACGTTTGTCAACATCACACAATTCACCCTAGGAAAAACAAAAACATCACCCAACTAGTATTCTCAGGCTCACTAGCTTCTTGTGGTTGAAGTGCACCTGAGAGGCCATTGCCCTGACTACATTTCACAAGCAAAGAAGGCAGGTGCCATAGCTGGGCGAGGGGAGGCAGAGCACATGTTAAAACCCAGATGTTCTGCTTTCCACTCTGGTTTCCAATGAAGCATCGTGCAACTTGTGAAAGGTACAAAGAAAGCAATTTGGTCCTACTTTATTGGCATGCCCTCTGGGGGTGAAAAGGATTGGGAGTTTTCAGATTTTCCCATTTCTCTTCCCTAAATCGGGGACCTTTCAGCTCCCCCTCCCCCGACCCCTCAGAGCTGCCAGCACATATTCTTAATGCTGCTCAAGAACTAAAGCTCTGCGGTGCACCAAGATCTTCCCTGTCCCACCCCGCAGCCCTTCCTCACAACATGCAGCTGGCAGAGTATGTTACGAGCACACTGTCCATTCACTGCGCTTTCCTTTGCACAGAGGACCATGAGGAAGAGCAGCCTCAGAAGTAAGAGTGAGCTAAAGACCCAACTTTTCGTTTACCTCCCAGTGTCCTTGGCTAGCAATCACCCTTCCTAAGGTGCCTCCTTACACTTTGATTCTTGTACCTCTTCCGCCTGACTTGATGATTCGAGCAGTTTGGGACTCCAGCACAGGCACGGAGGGAGGACGTGTGATGGAGCCCAGACCCCTCCCAGGCCGGCAGGCAAGAGCCTCTGCTGTGCTCAGCTCCAGGCTTGGGACTCCTTTTTCACAGTGGCCTTCACCAGGCCACAAGGTGAATAACAACAAATAACTGAATAACAGATTCTCCGTGCCAGTGGGGGAATGAAAGTCGGTTTCTATGAAGGTAAAGCCAGTCTGGCTTTTGCGGCTGTTAGTTACTTTGGTGTTACTTTAATGTAACACACACTAACAGTGCATACTTCTTTAAACCAGCTTAGTGCAAAAGTTCATGTAAAAATGTGTGACAGAGAAGGACTTGAGCACATGAACCATTCTTGCCTTTCAAAACTCGTAAGCAGAATTTCTCATTGCCCCTGCTAGTGTCTGGCAGTCAGCTCCTTACTTTCTAAGAAGCCTTCATGGCTATATTTTTTCACGCAGCCATAAGATTTAGCAAGTGTGCGGTTCATGGCGGAATGGGGTGGAACAGACGAGCTCCTGCAGCTTTCACTACTGCCACTCTCCAAACCTTCACCAACAAGGTCGTCTTTGAAGCCAGGCTCACAGCCAGTTCTTCACGTGTCCTGAAGTAAGAGGACTGCATCCGGCGCCCACAAGGCACTCTGCACGCCGGCTAGCGAGTGCATGCCTGTAACCCATCATAGGTAGGGCTGAAAACTGGCAGGGGCAGAAGTTTCTGTGGTACTGAGAACTAAGTTGAAGTCTCTTGCAAAATATGACAAAAAGGACCCAGATGGTCCTGGTGGCTGCACAGCACCTGTGGGATGTGCCACTGTCAGGGGCCACAAAGGCTTTGGAGTCATCAAGGTCTTAACTCCCCACAGCCAGACAATTACCATCTTCATAGCTATTGCTCTTGGTTGAACCACATACGTGTACAGCTCCCTCTGTAGCGTGCAATGAAATCCATGCAGATTTGAAAGGGCAGCACAGGCGGGGGGCTTCCTCCATCTCCCAGGGCCCTTTCTCCCGCATCAGTCTAGTCAGGCCACAGCCTAGGCCTCCCAGCAGGTGATGCTCAGACGTCTCCCTCAGCACCTGGACCTTGCCCTGGAAAGTAGAGTTCCAGATGTGGAATTCGCCAGACCTACTTTGAAATGTCCATTCTGCTACTCTGCCTGGCATGACTCTTCCCACCCCCCACACACCTCTGCATTTCAGTTACATTATCATAAAACACAAGCAACTGCCTTAGCCCTAGGGTTGTTGTGAGGATTAAGACACGTGTGTTTTAACTTGGATTTTTAGTTGCAATCCACAGAAATGAACTCTGGCAGGTGAATTTTCTCATCCTGGGTGTTGTACCAGCAACCTTGCTGCAAAGGAAGCTGGGAAAACAAGTTCTCTGCTACATTCAGCTTCTATAATGTGTGTGTTTGTAGACAGGATGTCCTTCAGAGAGGAAAAAAGTGCATTCAGCTGCCAACTGCCAAAGAAATGACATTCACTGAACAAATAAAGTACTTAATGCAGTACATGGTGTGTTATCCTTCACTCTTGTGCCATATCCTACCCAAGTCTGTGATCAGCACACTGTCAGAACACCATGGTTTAAAAATGTTCCTGTCTTTACTGGCTTCTCTGAAATCCTACCCCCCGCCAAAACTTCCCACCCAGGGCTGGCGTGGCGCAGTGGGTTAAGCCGCAGTGCAGTATGGTCATCCTATATGGGCACCAGCTCTTGTCCTGGCTGTTCCACTTCTGATCCAGCTCCCTGCGAATGGCCTGGGAAAGCAGTGTATGATGGCCCAAGTGCTTGGACCCCTGCATCCCTGTGGGAGACCTGGAAGAAGCTCCTGGCTCCTGGCATTGGCCTAGCCTAGTGCAGATCATTGCAACCATTAAGGGAGTGAACTAGCAGATGGAAGATCTCTCTCTCTCTCTCTCTCTCTCTGTAACTCTTTTAAATAAATAAATAAATATTTTAAGAAAAGAAGACCTCTCACCCATAAAATCCATGTCTCCAGTCCCAATCTCTCCTTATTCTTTGCTCCAAGGAAACCAATGGCCACCTGATAAATCTATGCTAAATGTGGATGACTGAAAACCAGCTGGTCACTGACTCTTTCCTGAATCTTTCTGGGTTTAAGATTTATTTTATTTATTTGAAAGTCAGCATGAAAGAGAGAGGGAGAGACAGAGAGAAAAAGAGATCTTCCATCTGCTGCTTCACTCTCCAAATGGTGCAATGACTGGGGCTGGGCCAGGCCACAGCCAGGAACTCCACCTAGGTTTCTCACATGGGTAGCAGGTGCCCAAGTACTTGCGTCATCTCCCCCTGCTTTCCCAGACACATTCTCAGGGAGCTGTGAGAAACAGAGAACTTGGGACTCGAGCAAGTGCTCCTCCATGTGATGCTGGCATTACAAGTGGTGGCCTACCCCGCTGCCCCATGATGCTGGCTCAAATCTTCCTGTTTTCATAGGAGATTCCAGGAATCACAGAGCTTCCACCAGAGAAATTAAAGCAGCTGTGAGATTTTCCCTAGGGCCTTGTGGCTCAGCAAAGAATCTTTCAAAGCAACTGCTCAATAAATAACCTTAGATAAACCTTTACTGTCCACTCCCTAACAGCTTCACAGCTTTGCATAGAACTTCCAGGCTTTTGCACACCTTATCTCACCCAACCTTTCTCCTAAATCCTGTAAGATCTTCAGGCTAAGGGTTTGCATCTTCATTTGATAGATGAAATGCCCAGAAAGGCTTAGCCTCCCAAGGAATTAAATGTGTCAAACAGGAGAAATAAGGCGAGACTCAGTTTCCTGACACCCATCAGGTGGTCTGTACTTTCTACAATCCCTGGGTGTCTTTCTCTAGGCTGAGAAAAATCCCAGGGGTGTCAGCAAATAAGGGGACAAAGGGAACCATGAGAAAGGCACTAGGAAGCAGGAGGGGCTGGTCCAGAAGAAGAAACTCTGCAACTCCCCTTACGGCACTTCCTACTTGCTTTGGCTCTGAGTGTTTTCAGATGGGTCCTGATTCCAAAACATTTACATTCACCAGGAGGGCTCAGTGTAATTGTTTCCTTTTTGTCTCAAAAATTGCAAACATTATGGGATGTGCACCAACCACAGAAAGGATCCAGGAGCTGAGGTGGGGGCAGAGGGAGGGGGTTCGGTCTGCAGAACAGGGCGAGCCTTTCAGCCACAGCAATGGGCGAGCGTTCCATCTCTGAGCTCCATGATTAAAGCAACTGCAAATTAGTTTTAGCAAAGGTCTTTCCCCTTAAATTGAAAAGCACAGTGTAATGGAATTTCATAGACGCTGCTTTGGAAATGACTTCATATCTCACTGTGCTCAGAGCTGAGGCGTGGCCACATGCCATGAATCATAAGAGGCAGAGGATCTCGCGGGGCTGCCGAGCCATCTTCCGACTGTAACATCTAGACACACAGTACACAGGCCATTCCTTAACCTTGGAAAGGAATTACTCAGTTCACAGCACTGGAGCCACTGCCACATGAATAATCAACGTGTCTTCCTCTGACCCAAGCTATCTACCTGCAAACTGTGCAAGTACCTCAGACTCCTAAGGGCTGCTGGCTACTGATGGAGTGCCTTGGTATGTGCATTTTTGAATGAAAGGCTTTGAAAGGCTACAGGGTTTCCAGGATCTAGTAAGACTGCACAACAAATGATGCAGTCAAGCTGACAAAGACGTACTGAATGCCACTGTGTTTTCACTGATCAGCTTGGGTACACAAAAAGACTACAAGAATCATCTTTCCAAATTATTGGCTGCTTTACAGTGAATCAAACAGGTTGCACCTCGGTGTCCAGCCTGACAAATATTTCCTGATGGCCTAAATCACTGATTCATTCAACCAAGAAAAATGTATGAGCACCTACTGTGCACCAGAAACGATGCCAGGAGCTGGTATACAACAGCGATCAAGACTGTGTCATGGTGGCCGGCACTGTGGAGTAGCAGGTAAAGCTGTCACCTTTTTGTGCTGCCATCCCATATGGATGCCGGTTCAAGTCCCAGCTGCTCCACTTCCAATCCAGCTCTCTGCTATGGCCTGGGAAGGCAGTGGAAGATGGCCCAAGTCCTTGGGCCCCCTGTACTCATGCAGGAGACCCAGAGGAAGATCCTGGCTCCTGGCTTTGGATTGATGCAGCTCCTACCACTGTAGCCAATTGGGGAGTGAACCAGCAGATGGAAGACCTCTCTCTCTCTCTCTGCCTCTCCTTCTCTCTCTGTAACTCTGACTTTCAAATAAATAAATAAATCTTTAAAAAAAAAAAGACTCATCACGGCTTTCATGATGCTTACAAATGATGGAGATGGGATGCAGTCAAATAACACAATGTGGGGCTGGTGCTGTGTCTCTGTGTTTCTCTCCATCTCTTTCTGTATGTAACGCTACCTCTCAAATAAATAAAATCTTTTCACAAAAAATAACACAATTCATGTGAACTTGCAATTCTGACAAGGCTATAGCTGTGAGAGGTCCTGAGAAAGCCCAGGAGAGGGGAATTAGACCTGGTCAGTGCATGTGGAAGACATCCTTGAGGAAGTGAGCCTTGAGCTGAGAAATACAAGAGCAGGAAGAGAGAAGGGAGAACAACTTGAGGCAGAGGGCACAGCATGGACAAGCCCTTCAGTGGCAGGAGTTTGGTGAGAACTGGAGACAGGGCTCTGACAGTGAGCCACAGGAGCCTGCAGAAGGACCACTCCCTGCAGCATGTGGAAGGCCATTCTGTCTTTTTTTTTTTTTTTTAAGATTTTTTATTTGAGAGTCAGAGTTACAGACAGTGAGAGAGAGACAGAGAGAAAGATCTTCTTTCTGTTGGTTCGCTCCCTAAATGGCTGCATCAGCTGGAGCTACACCGATCCGAAGCCGGGAGCCAGGTGCTTCTTCCTGGTCTCCCATGTGGGTTCAGGAGCCCAAGGACTTGGGCCATTTTTTACTGCTTTCCCAGGCCACAGCAGAGAGCTGGACTGGAAGAGGAGCAGCCAGGACTAGAACTGGAGCCCATATGGGATGCAGGCGCCACAGACAGAGGATTAACCTACTGTGCCATGGCGCCGGCCCTGGCCATTCTGTCTTAATGTGAAGCACAAACTGCATGCGGTGGAAATATTTATGCAGTGGCAGAAAGCTGGTTCTATCTGATGGGAAATCATCTCCTGACCGTGTAGCATGGAGTTTATTAAAAGGGAAACCCGTGAAGTTGTTTGCCAAAAACCCATCAAGGAGGGGAAGGCCCTTGGTCTATGGGTTAAGATGCAGGTTGTGACCTGCTCAGGCCACATCAGAGCACCTGGGTTCAAGCTGCAGCTCCGCTCCTGATTCCAGCTTCTTGCTAATACTACACACCCTGGGAAGCAACAGACGACGGCTCAAGTGGCTGCATCTCTGCTACCCACATGAGAGGCCCAGACTGTGTTGGCCCGGCCCAGCCCCAGTTGTGGCAGGCATCTGGGGAATGAATCAGCAAATGGACACTCTGTCTGTCTGTCTCCCTGTCTCTCAAATTAACTAACGGTAATAATCGTTTTAAACCATCAAGGAAAGATCCTGTAGGTATTTAGAGCCTTGTCTTCCCTGACAGTAACATGCTGACATGTACTCTGGGAAGCAGCAGATGATGACTCAAGTACTTGGGTCCCCACCACCCACATGGGAGACCCAAACAGAGTTACTGGCTCCTGGCCCAGCCTCAGCTGTTGTGGGCATTTGGGGAATAAACCAGCAAACACCCTCTCCATTTCCTTGTGTGTCTGACTTTCAAATAAATAGAAATTAATTTATTAAAAATTTTAAAAGGAAATGAATGAAAATTATTTTAAAAATTAAGTTATATTGTGTTCATTTTGTTAAATGATTTCTCATTTGCTAATCATTTAACAAATGTATCTACCTGACATAACAGAACTGATTTTTAAATGTTATAAATACTTTTTCTAAGTGTAACAATCCTTTTGTAACTGTGCTGCATAGACACAGGTGCCCAGAGACTGCCTCTTCTCCTTGACCCAGTTGGCTAGAGGTGCCCACATGCCTACCATCCCTTTGTTTCTGTTAAAAATTAATGATTATCCTAGCCAGAGGGGTTGCATAGGAGCTCACCAGCACCCTTTGACCGCATAAGCATGGATCAGTCTACACAACAAGATAGCAGGGCTCTGTGTCAATGCAAAGCAGGATGGATGAGCTTTGAATAGAGACAAAGGCAAGAGGAAAGACAAAGAGGCAGCCCCAGGTGGCTATGGACACAAACAGCAGACTTGGAGGCATCAGGTGCTAGAAGGGAGGTACAAAATCTCAGGTTCTACTGTATCCTTGGTAGGATCGTGTGATGTGTTCAACAACCCTGTTTCCTTCTCCTAGGTATGGAGATTTGCCTGGGACTACATTACCAGTCACCCCTTCAATTAGGGCCAACCTAGTGTGGGTGAAAGTTTGTGTGCCACTTCCAGGTCTGCCCCCTAAAAACCATCGGCAGACTCCTCCATGCCCCTTCTCCCCCTCCTTGATGAATGCAGGAGGCCCCATTAACTTAGAGCAGTGGCGCACACCAGGGGCAGCCTTCCCTCCTCCCCTGACAACACTAGGCAATGTCCAGAGACACTTTTCTCTGTTTGTTTTCCCAAATGGGAGGATCCACAATTGGCATCTACGGGTTAGAGGCCAGGGATGGGGTTAAACATCCTATGGTGCACAGAAGAGCCCTCCACACAAAGAATTATGCAGCCCCCCAAATATCAAAGTGCTGCTGCTAAGAAATCTGGTTGAATGTCTACGCAGAGCAGAGTGTCTCCACCCCCACATACCTACCTGCATCAGCTGCTGATTTAAACCAGAAACAAATTTTTATGGTGTTAAGCCACTGAAGTCTGGGGATGGTTCATTATAGCACCTAGCAGGATCTCCTTTAACAAGCACAATCAAACTAGTTCAGTGTTTCTATGGAGGACAAGTGTGCCCTAGCAGCAGAGCCATACCACTTGACAGGGACTGTGATGGTTTCCAGGATAAAGGTGAAGGCTGGGGTGTGTTTAGTATACCAGTTAGGCCACTGGTCAGGATGCCGGAATACTGTATCAGAGACCCTGGGTTTGAGTGCTGGTTCCTGCCAGTGTGCACCCTGCGAGGCAGGAGGTGATGGTTCAATTACTTGGGCCTCTGCCACCCACATAGGAGACCAGACTGAGTTCCTAGCTCCCAGTGTTGGCCTGGCCCAGCACTGGCTGTTGCAGCCATTTGGGGAGTGAACAAACCAGCAGCTGAGATCTCTCTCTCTCTCTCTCTCTCTCTCTCTGAAATTAATTTTTTTAAAAAAGAGGTGAAGAACAATGGATGCCTCATCTTGGCCCTTGAATCATGAAACCCCACAGAGTAGCAGGGTGAGTCAGGTCAAGAATCCAATGGATATATAATGGCTCTTTCCCTCTTAACGATCAGAGACAGTGCCTTTGGGGAGAAGTTCTTAGCAGCTCATCCCAAGAGCACAGCAGGAACTGAACATCTGTCCAGGAAACACACAAGAACAGCCAGAGGCAGAAGCATTGCCAAACCCTCTCAGCCTCCTCTCTTGCTCACCTTTTTTGTGCAACAGGAACAGGTTGACAATGATCAGCAAGGTCCTTTCCATGTATGGTCTGGTCTTGCTGTGACTAATAAGATGAGTGGTTGTATATATCCTCCTGATGGTTGTTCATTATATCACCCTAACATAAGGTAATTTAATTTCAGTGGGATAATTAGGGTATTTCTAATCTAACTGATAGTCTGCATGAAATGAGATTCTCAGAGGGAGATTTGTGTATCAAGAGACTGGTGACCTCCGGCCCCAATTTTCACACAATGTATTAATCTGACAGCCCAGCTTCCCACAAATATATTGTGTCCATATATTTCTGAGCCTGTGGGTTATAGAAAATACGTGCAAATGGGATTACTTTATTTATAATGAGATTTCCTTGGGCTTGAGGAGACAGATCATAATATTTTAACAGAGGCCTTCAGCCTGGCAGAGTACTCATGTGTTAACACAAGCCTTGCCCTGAGACACAAACACTCAGAGGAAGGCAGGTGGCCTTGTCTATAGTGTTGTGCTGAGATGCAGCTCAGCAGAAGAGAGAAAAGACCAAGCCCTGGGAGCTGCCACCCACCTGGGACAGCAAGGAAACCCCACGTGACTGAGGCCACAGCAAGACTGCCTGGCACTCACTCACCTACTTCCCCGTGGGGCCTGCAGAAGGAATCTGCACATCACGTCTGTGGTGAAGGCAGGCAGGGAAGAAGCAATCAAGACAGGCATGGGTGAGGCTGGCATTCTAAGCAAGCAGAGAAGACCTGCTGCCTGTTCTCCTGTCCCCCAAGTTCACCACGGGACAGATCCATACGAGTCAGCTTAGTAACACTAAGTCGCTCTCCTGTTGCCTCTAATTCACTTCTCCTCGAGCCTCATTCTTCCTCCTTGGGATTCAGGTTTCTTTTTTGTTTGTTTGTTTTTTCACTGTTTATCTTTTTTAAATTTTATTTAAGATGTGCAAAATTTTATATATTTCATATATACAGATTAAAGAACATGGTGATATTTCCCACCCTATCCTGCCTCCTGCCCACACTCCCACCCTTCTTTCTCCTCCCTCTCCTATTCCTACTCTCAATTTTTACCAAGACCTATCTTCAGTTTACTTTATACTCATAAGATTAAACCTATATTAAGCAACAAATTCAACAAATAGTATGAAGAAAAAAAACACTGATTTTCAACAGATAAGGGCTATAAACAATCATAGAATCTCAAAATGTCAATCTCCAACACATTATATTTTAGGTTCTCTATTAGTTGTCACAGATCAGGGAAAACGTATGGTATTTATCTTTAAAACAAACTACCTGCAAGCAAGATCTTGTCTCAGCTCTGCTTTTGCGGGGATCAAGGCTAAGACAGCACAGTGCCTAACCTGAGGGGTTCAGGCTAGGGTGTCACGACAAGAGGAAAAACCTGGTAGCAGGGCATGAGCATTCGTGATTAAGCAGCCGGAAGACTGACTCAAGCTATAAAGACACAAAGTGAAGCAGGCAGGGAACTACAATGAAACTTAACTGGGACATGGCCACACGTCCCTTTATGTGTTATCTGTGGTAGCTTTCCAACTTCAATAGCATGGTTCAGTGGTTACAACAAAAAAACCAAGGCCGGGGCCGGCGCTGTGGCGCAGAGGGTTAACACCCTGGCCTGAAGCACCGGCATCCCATATGGGTGCTGATTCTAGTCCCAGCTGTTCCACTTCCAATTCAGCTCTCTGCCATCACCTGGGAAAGCAGTAGAAGATGGCCCAAGTCCTTGGGCCCCTGCACCCACATGGGAGACCCAGAAGAAGCTCCTGGCTACTGGCTTCGGATTGCACAACTCCGGCCGTCGTGGCCAATTGGAGTGAACCAGCGGATGGAAGACCTTCCCCCTCCCCCTCCCCTTTCTCTGCCTCTCTTCTCTCTGTGTAACTCAGATTTTCAAGTAAATGAATAAATCTTAAAAAAAAAAAAAAAAAAAACATGGCCCCCACAGCCTGAAGCATCTTCTATATGGTGGCTTAATAATAAGGAAAATCCAGGGTTCTACAGAAATGCAGAGAATGGACACATATGTTATATGAAGGTTGTGCTCGTGATGGTCAGAAAAAGCTAGGGAGAGTTGGACTGTTGAAGAACAGAAGCAAGAGTGTCCTAGGTGGAGGCAAGGGTGTAACCAGACACAGGTGAGAAGCAGCACATTGCTGGGGGTTACAGTGTAGGAGGAGAAGCAACAAGGGAGCCCATAGGACAGGGCTACAGGCAGAAGTTTTTTTTAAGGTCTCTGTTGCTGGATAATTTCTCTCATTTTAGGATCTTCTCTTCAGTAGCCAAAGATGCTGTAACAGGGGCAGTCATCGAGCCTAGTTTTTTTAAGAGGCCCATGTTCCACATCAGAGTACCCAACCCTGGCTCCTGACTCCAGCTCCCTGCTAATGTGGATCCTGGGAGGAAACAGTGATGATTCAAGTATATGGGTTCCTGCTATCCCTGTGAGATACCTGAATTGAGTTTCTGGCTTTGACCAGATACAAACATTTGTAGAGTGAACCCACAGACGAAAGCTAGCTCACTCACTTGCTTGCTCTCTCTCCCAACTTCCAATCACATTTTTTAAAAAAAAGTTATTACAAAGAGTAACCACAGAGCATGGCGTGTACCCTCTACTGAAGGGAATTTACAGGAACTTCATCGCAACTGTGTCCTTCTGATGAATAGTGGGAGCCCTGCTCCTGTAGCAACTCTCTTTGCACCTAGGCATCCTGCTGTTAGAGATCCCACCCTCTGCTGCCCTTGGTGATATGTCACAGATATGCTGGCTCCGGCTCCCATCTTCAGCTCCTGTTGCTGCCAAATGAGCCCCAGCTCATTACACCATTACATCAGACCCTCTTGGGGCCTCTGACAATGAATATCACAGGCTGGCTTTGGGTTTCTTGGTAATAAGATCCAGTGATGTGTGGTGAGAACAGCTATGACAGATGAAGCCCTCTGCAGAGCCCCATGGTAGGGCCTTCGTTGTGGCCTTGGAAAAGAAAAGATACTGGGTGATCCAGCACAGTTAGAGATTGAATTATTTTGTTTAGTTCTTTCTAAAAAAGATGTATTTATTTATTTATTTGAAAGTCAGAGTTACAGAGAGAAAGAGGTGGTGGTGGGGAGATCTTCCATATACTGGTCCACTCTTCAAATGGGCACAACGGCCAGGGCTGGGCCAGGCTGAAGCCAGGAGCCAGAAGCCTCATCTGAGTCTCCCATGTGGGTGTGGTGGCTTAAACACTTAGATCATCCTCTGTTACCTTCCCAGGCCATTAGCAGAGAGCTGGTTCAGAAGCGGACACAAGCCAGCATCCATATAGGATGCTGGCACCTCAGACAGCGGCATTACCCACTACACTTCAGGCACCAGCCCCTTATGTTGAGTTCTTAAAAAGACAAAGTAAGTGCCGGGCAAGGTAACTTTCTTGGGATATATAAATAAATAACTGGTGTACCCCTGAGGGTCACTATCTAACCAGAGAGATCCATTCACAGATGGAGTTCCTACTCCAGCAGGGAAGTGCTGCCCCATGGTTCTGTAGGTCAAAGGATGCGTTGAGGAAACTGCTTTGCTTCTAGGAAGGCTAGAGAAGGTTTCAAGGGAAAGAAGATTCTTGAAATGTGTCCCCAGAGGGCCTGGGGCTGCACGTACCAAGGGAATGAAGAACAAGAAGCCATGACTCGCACAGCTCCCTGGTGAAATGCAGCTATGCATGCCTGGCCTTCCACATACACCTGTCCACCTGTCTGATTTCCAAAGAACTTTACGGCATTCAAATAGCTTAAACTGAAACACACTTAAGGATTTTATGGGGGTCCAGGTTCATTGATACCAACATCAGTTACTGGTTGTGAAGAAATTACAGTCAAGTTTTCTGGTTGACTGGTGTTAGATAAGTTCATGTTTCCTTTGTCCCTGTGTAGATGGAACCAATGAAACGGATCTAAGCAAACATCTGCAACAAGGCTAGGTCACTTGCTCCTAGGGAAGCAGGCTGGCACGCAACTTCTGCAAGCTTTGGTTTCCTCTAGAGCTTGGCTTCGAGTGCAGCAAACTGATGCTTGTCAAAAGGTATATTAGAGGGCCGGCGCTGTGGCTCACTTGGTTAATCTTCCACCTGTGGCGCCAGCATCCCATATGCGCACCAGGTTCTAGTCCCAGTTGCTCCTCTTCCAGTCCAGCTCTCTGCTGTGGCCCAGGAAGGCAGTGGAGGATGGCCCAAGTGCTTGGGCCCCTGCACCTGCATGGAGGACCAGGAAGAAGAACCTGGCTCCTGGCTTCGGATCGGCACAGCACTGGCCATAGCAGCCATTTGGGGAGTGAATCAATGGAAGGAAGACTTTTTTCTCTGTCTCTCTCTCTCACTGTCTATAATTCTACCTTTCAAATAATAATAATAATAATAATAATAATAATAAAAGATATGTTGCGGGCCCAGTACTGTGACAGAGTGGGTTAAACTGCCACTTGAGACAAGGGAGTCCCAGTTCCTCCACCTTTGATCCAGCTCCTTGCTAATACACCTGGGAAAACAGTGGAAGAAGGCCCAAATGCTTTGTCCCCTGCCACCTATGAGGGAAACCCGGATGTGGCTCTTGGCTCCTGGCTTCAGCCTGGCCCAGCTCTGGCCTTTGCAGCCATTTGGGGAGCACATCAGCAGATAGAAGCTAGTGCTCTCGTTCTCTGGCTCTCTGGCACTCTCTCTCTCTCTCTCTGCCTTTCAAATAAATAAATAAATCTTGGGGCTGGCGCGGTGGCATAGCAGGTAAAGCCTTCGCCTGCAGTGCCAGCATCCCATATGGGCACTGGTTCGAGACTCAGCTGCTGTACTTCCAATCCAGCTCTCTGCTATGGCCTGGGAAAGCAATGGAAGATGGCCCAAGTGCTTGGGCCCCTTCACCCACTAGGAGACCTGGAAGAAGCTCCTGGCTTCTGTTTGGTGCAGCTCTGG